>JAWMRA010000162.1:1694735-1788257 GCA_035584735.1 Pseudotriccus pelzelni | reverse complement strand
GTCAGCGATAGTTTAAAAAAAGGATAAACATTTAGGAAACATTTTAAAAGAAGAGAAATCTCCATTTGAGATGTAAAGTGAAGAGCTGCTGAGCTGTAACTGAGCTGCATAAACACACTGGCTGTGGCTGCAGTCCCACACTGACAGACTGGGAGGGCTCAGCATCAAAGGGATCATCAGAGGACTCCTCGGGGCTTCCCACACTCCAGAAAGAGGCACCTCAGGGAACAGGCACACGGGATGGGCAAACACCCCTCTGGCCAGCAGTGTGCCACCCATTCTCAGTCCTCAACCTGCAGCTGACTGGGAAGGTCCCTCCTCTGCCACTGGAGCTCTGGGATGGCACCAAGATGCTTTTCTTACCACTCTGAATTCTCGTTTTTAATGGAAGTCTCACTCAGAGAACTCTCAGCCAGGGAATAAAGGAAGTACTCAGCCCTGAGAGTCCATACAGCCCGGATGCCCTTTGGGATGCTCTGAGTAGTGCTCTCCCAAAAATCCTGTTAGGCCAGGGACTAGCACAGTCACAGGGCAGCAGCTGCTCCTGACGCTCTTACTCGGCAGCACAAGGGTTCAGAGTGTGGTATTTGCCAGTTACACCTACACCAAATCTTTCTGTATAACACAAAATTCTCAGAGCTGCTAAGCATGAAACAGGGGAAGGGGCTGCTGCACAGGGAACTGAACTCAGAACTTGTAGGGAGCGTTAAAGGAATTAAGGGATAAAGTCAGACAGCACAGGCTGCTGTTTCTTCTTAAAAAAAAAAGCGTTAAACTCAAAGCTGGCAAGAGAAATGGATGGGAGAGGAGAGGCAATGAGGAAAAGTCACTCAGAGCCAAGCACAGGAATGGAGAGGATAATCCAGGAAAAGTGCGGCATGGGTTGCTCTGGAGGAAGGAGGAAGGAACCAGGAAGAAAGGCGGAACAGGACGGAGGGATAAAGGGGACAAAGGTGGACCTGTAGGAGCGAGGAAGATGCACATACACACATGAAAAAAAACAAACATAGGCATTAAAATAAGAATGACGGCATCAGGTTGGCAGCAAAAGTTCAGGGGTCACACTTTTTCAGCTGGGTTACACAAAACTCTGCCTGTTCCCACCCCTACCCGGGGCACGACCCCGGGCACAGCTACGCTCATCTCCCACTCTGAGCAGAGGGCAGCAGGAACACTTCTGGGGTTTAAAGAGCCCTGCTCTGCCTAAAGGGACAGACAGGATTTTGGCAAGTTGTCTGGGACTTTTGGATGAGTAAAGGGAAGCCCCTCTACTCGTCAGGAAAAGGGGTATTTTCCAGGACCCCATCTGCTAAAATATTGCACTTGCCCATTTACACTCTCAAGTTTCTCACACTTTTTCAGTATTGCAAACCATGGGTTGCAGTGATGCAAAGTGCATGCACGCTTTAAGGGGCCAGCACAACTTCCCACTCGTGCTTTCCAACTCATCCTCTACAAGGAGCTGCAATTTCTCCCAGTTTCACTTGCTTTTATGCCAGAGCTCAGAAAAATCCCATCTACAGCTAATGAAGATCCTTCTAAGACACCCAGTTTAAAAACCAGCTGAAAAAGTCAAGGAATTAAAAGTTACTTTTTGTTTAGAAGCCACGCAAACAAAACAAAACACATGTTAGTGGAAGTTAAGAACAAAGCCAGAAATGCAATGATTAAAAAAGGGGAGAACTTTGGGGCTCCCTTGAACCTTTCTCCCCTAGTTTAAGACGCCAGTTGGCTGCTGCTTTACAAAACTGCCCGTTCTGTGCAGAGTAAGGTCAGAAATCCATTGTAGATGGAGGACAGAGAACACTACGTATCAAAGGCAAATCCGTATAATCAAATCACCACACGGGCACATGCACTACAAAAATTCACTTTTACAGATAAATTTAGGTGATACCAGAGTCTTATGAAGAGGTGTGTGAGTACACACACTTGTACTGTCTTGAACTGCTTGACATTGATCCAATTGTTATCTTACAAAGACTCGAATCCATAAGTCATTTGTATTTCTAAATATAAATTATATTCAACTATAGGTGGCAAGTGTCTTTACCAAAAAGATTCAGCGCTTTAACAGGCAAGAAAACCTGATGAAAAAGAAGGAGCTTCTCAACACACGCTTCTTGGTAATGTTTATCTTTCTATTAACAGAGGTGGTACAACGGACAGCCTGCCATTCATGTTACCGGTTTTGACCCAGCTCTTCACCATCACGTCCATTCAGGATAATGCCTGAAGAGATTTCATGCCTGACTCTTCAAGGCAGGCAAATTTAATTTATCTTTTCCAAATTTCCATCTTCCAAATTCTCTGGAGGAGTGTTTGCTGGAGGACAACCTTCTTTTTCATGCTTCAGGGGGGAATTTAAAATCACCAAAATGAGATTTGCTGGCTGCACCTCAGCTAATTCTCGTGGGAATTCACACACATCAGTAAGTAGGTAAGCAGGATTTCCTAAAGCACGGCACGCTGGCCTAACTGAACTACACATGAAGTCCCACGCTTTGGTGAGAACAGAGCTGTGACAGCAGCGAGCACATTAGAAAATCCCTCTCTCGGCCTTCAGACAGATGTGCCACAATGTCCCAAGTGATGGGACAAGCTACAGGTATCACCTTCTAAAACCCAGGTGTGCAAAGTCACTTGTGTGAAGGTCTAGCAGACAAACACATGCTGGCTACTAGAGGTGCTCAGAGTTAAGTGGGCTGTCCCTGTGTAAAGGTGTTAGTAATTAAATACAAGAAGTTTGCCTGGTAACTTACCCGGATTCCCTTGTCACCAGGCAGGCCTTGTAAACCCTGAAACGCATCAACATAAAAAAAAATATTTTAAAACAAGCAGGTCCCACTGTATTCCCACTCAAAAAGAAGAACGCATGCTCAGGAGTTCGGTTTTTTCCACCTATGTTACAAACAAAACTTTTCCAGCAGACAACCTCCTCTCCATCAGACCATCCAGGCTGAAACAGCACTACTGCTCTAAGGGTTCTTCAGATGAAAACCAAACTAGTTTAGAGAAGGCAGTCCCTGAAAAAAGCAGCAAACTTCTTTTTTTGTGTTAAACAACGAAGCAGCTTTACAATTACACTACACTGGAGTTTCAACACTGGCCCTGTTTTTCCAAAAGCAACCCCAAAGAGTGAAATTAATTAACCTCACTGGAGGCAGCTTTTGTCCCTGGAGTGACAGGACAGGGCTCTCCCAGTCAGGCTGTGAAAGGTGAAGGGGGCAGATGTGCTCCAAAGCAGCATTTTGGACTAAGATACCTATCCTGGGAGCCCCACTCAGCTTCTTTTGGTAGCTCGAGGACCAACGTGAATTAATAATTTCCCCTTCAGCTTCCTCCTCCTCCCTCTGAGTCACTGCTCTTGAGTTCTTTCAGTCACCCCTTAGTGAGCAAAGGTTCGTAATGAGTTACGCTCAACCCAGCTGCGATTGCAAACACCGGATTACTGCAGCATCTTCAGCTGCCAAGGAAACAGGCTCTGAAGATAAATCCCTTGTATTCCCATACTTACAGGCAGCCCTGCTGGCCCAATTGGTCCTGCAACTCCAGGATCTCCTTTACTGCCCTGAAATGAAGACAGAAGAGTAGAAGTTGCTACATTCCTACTCAGTACAAATGCGCAGCAGAGCACTAGAAAAGGAAAAGCAAGGGATGCATTCAAAGCATCTAAAATCCTCAAAAGGATGAGGTACTCAAACATCAAAGAGGCCCAGCTGAGGGTCTCGTATGCACAAGGAGAGGGCAGTTCCATCTTTGCAAAAGCCTAGAGCTCCTTTATCCCTCAGAGCCGTCCTATCTTCAGAGAAGTCACAGAGCATCAGTCAGTTCTGAAGCAAACTCACCCTTTCTCCTTTTGGTCCTGCTGGTCCTGCAACCCCAATTGGTCCTGGAGTACCCTGCAGTTGTAGGAAGGAAAACACATCAGGACTTTTTCATCCTAGGGCCTCATTAAAGCCAGGAGACACCGCTGCTCCCTTAGGAAAAGCACAGCTTGGAAGGACGGTCTGGTGGTGGAAGGCACCTCGCACCACTACAGCTTTCAGTGTTGGTGGCAGTTTGAACAACGGGAACTGCTAAGTTAGATCCCACCAGCACCACTGTACAGAGCCTTATTTTTAATTCTGAAGCTTCCCCTTGACAATTGTTTCAGCAGGCATTTCTACCAACTCCACGGACAGGAATTCTTTATCTCTACTTTCTATCAGACAAAGCTGAAAGCTGTAGCAGAATAAAGGCCATCTAGAATTATGTTAGGCAATTCTCTTTTCCTTTATTTCCTTATTTTCTCTCCCACCCCACCCTGAATCAGCAGAGCTGGGCAAAATGGAAAGCGTTTGGTTACGTGGTGGCAGGCAGCCAGCGAGCTGTGCATGCAAGGTGACAGACCCCGTGGTGCAGCGAGGAATGCAGGGGTGCAGAGGCACAGATGTGAACTACGAGGGGTACCCTTCAGTCCCTCTGTTCCCTCTTTGTATTCCTGTCACTCCACCAGGCTCCCAGTCATGCCAACAGGAAAAACCAGTGTTGTTCCTAACCCTTTGACACAGGGGCTGTCTCCCACCAACAGACCAAAGTTTCTCTCCGGTGCTCCTGAAGCTTGCTGGGGCTTTGGGAAGTGAATCAGCCAAAGCTGATCTTTAAGGTGAGCAGTGCAGCAGTTCAGCAACAGTCCTTCTGGCTAAGAATGGGATCTGGGCACTTCCAACTCCATATGGACTCCTTGAACTCCATCCACACTTTGCTAACCACACAGGTATGGATCTATACTTCCATCATGGAGCCTCAGTAAAGGGATACTTTTGAGGCATATTACCTGCCTCCTAGGAAGAACCAAGGCTTGGGAATTCTTTTTCTAAGAGCCTTAAGGCGAAGGGGCTTGCATGTTTTAATGTCAGCCTGCAATCCTTAATCACTGCAGTAACCCCTCTGATGTGAGCGGGATGATTCATGTGGATGAGGAGAGGTTTTCAGACAAGTTAAGATCTGCAGAACACAAGGGGAGGAGTAGCTCATGCAGCACACAACTTCAGCGTGGCGAAGAAAGTAAGAAAAAAAAAAAAATCAGGCTCTCCTTGGATTTATACAACCATGGAAATCTTAATTGCCCGCACTCAGCCATCACTCAGTGCCTTGGAATACATGAGGTCTCCCTTGCACATCTATAAAATTAAATCTACAATATCCCCAAAAAAGAGGGTGTACAAGCTGCCGTTCAGGTTCTGTTCGGAAGCCAGAGCAGCTGACACAAAGGTTCCTGTCACAGGACAGAACGCTCCAGTGTCATCACGCCTCAGACAAAACTGCCGCGTAAAGGCAGCAAGCAAGGCTACCACGGAGAACTACAGGAGGGAGACCCCTCAGGACAGAGAGGAGAGGAGAACAGAACATCACGGAACCATGCAGAGATTTCATTCATCTTGTTACTGAGACAAGGTGGAACAAGGCTGATGTGATCCCAGGATCCAGACAGTCTCATAGCATCAGAAAAGACAAGTGTGTAACATCACTGCCCAGTTTACGTGTAGCCACCCTCCCAAGCTTGCTTTGGAAAAAATTAAGGTTATTCCTGGTGTAAACCAGTACTGGGCTGGAAGACACAAAACAAATCACAGAAGTGGGGAGGAGGAACGTAGGGCAATGGAGAAATGGAACTCACCGGTGGTCCAGGCCTGCCGTCTAAACCTGAAGCACCCTGAACAGACGGGGAGGGTTCACAAAAACAAGGCAGGAGGAGAGGGGAGGGGAACGGTGAGTGAAGCAGTGACTTGAGACAAACATATGCTTGCAATTAACAAAAATTAAGATCTCAAGGACAGGTGATGATACTTACAAGCAAACCAACAAAAACATAGAAACACTGAATACATATAAGGTTGACCTGCAACTTTTAGATCCTCTTAAAGAGGGTCAATTTCCTTCTCTCAGTGCCACCAAGAAAACTCCTGGGGAAGCAGCTGTTCTGTGACAGGTCTTCAAAAGGACAATGTGACAGCAGAGCTGGAACCTGCATTGCCATAGAGAAGCCCAAGGCTACTGCAGATAAGCAGGGCTGAAATTCTGGCATCATGTCAAGCCCTAAGTCACGCAGGAAACGGCAGCAGATCCAGCTGCAGGATTTTACAGAGTCTGAAATAGTTCAGTACCTGTTTGACACTGCATTTAGTCTGACAGGCTGAAGACACACTGGATCAGGCATGGAAAAGCTTAGGAACAGATTTCAGTGGCTCTGAGGAAGGATATGTGGTCCACAATGTCTGATCGTACAGCAGCTCAGTAACTGTGCTTCCTGGTTGGCCAGCTGATAGTGCTGATCCAAACAAAATATTTCCCAGAGGACACTTCCGAGCCTTCCCCCCCCTCCACAGCTCAGGAAGAGTAACACGAAAAGCCCAGGGATCCTGGGGCTCACTGCTCTAGGAGAAGCAGTCAGCACATTCCCTGCCATGCCAATGAGCTGGTTGGGACAACTGCTGGGGCATCATCTGCTCAGACTGTCACAAGGACCTCCTTCCCCTCTCCAGATACCCCATAGCCTTGAGGGAAGAGCCATTTCCACAGAAAGGGAAATGTTTGCATTTCTCAGAGTACTGGGCTCTGCATTCTCACTGCGGCACAATCCTGTGCATTTGAGCTTTCCCAAAGCGCTGCTTTCTCCCCACTGGCTCTGCCTGGAGCCACAGGAACATACTTGTGTGAGCTCAAGCTCACTTGGGGGCCTAGACTTAGAGGGGATGCATTTAGGCCCTGGAGGGGAGCTGCTACACAGCGCCACTAAAGGAGGAAAACGTTTTACAAACAAAGACACGCACATTTCAGCCAAAGTGAGGGACGAGGGATCTGGGTGGTCAAACAAAGGACAACGAAGTCACACAGCACATGAGATGCACTCTGCAGTGCTCATTCCAGGCAGAGCATTCAGGAAAGGGAGAGGGTGTACTGTGCCATCGGAGTTTTTTACGAGGAGAGAACGTGGGGGCCAGTGGAACACGTGGGTGGGACTAAGTTACCACTAACTCCTTATCAGCTGTCAGCTCACACTGTGGGTTTTAGCAGATGTGACCAAAGAGCTTCACCAAGTCCCCAGGTTTGTATCCAAAGCTCCTGCAACTTCTCTGTAATATATTGTGCCACAATTCCTCTGGCTGCCAGTGCACCAACAGAGGCTAAAGGGACCGAGTTCACACACAGCAGGGACACGCAAGGGCAGGGAAAGCACTGATTCTGTGGCAGAAGAGACAGGAATGTTTTGGCTATCGAAGAATTTGGATGCACTGAGAACCACCGCGCCTTGTACAAAGCTTGGCCCCGGTTACAAGTGGCTGGGAAGGCATT
Source organism: Pseudotriccus pelzelni (assembly GCA_035584735.1). Classification (NCBI taxonomy): domain Eukaryota; kingdom Metazoa; phylum Chordata; class Aves; order Passeriformes; family Tyrannidae; genus Pseudotriccus; species Pseudotriccus pelzelni. The sequence goes on along the minus strand of JAWMRA010000162.1, from coordinate 1,780,919 downwards.
GCCTTTTCCACATCTCTGATTTCTGTTTCTTGTCTCATCCCTTTGCCCTGAAGCTCAGAGAACCCCCAGGAAAAAGCTACTGCTTGTTTTTCCCAATCCTCCCAGATGCGGGAAGAAATAAAGTAGTCACTGATCTATTCAACAGATCTAAAAGCTGAAGGCTCTGTACAGAGCAAAGGCACATTTATTTATAGACCATCTCCTTCTCTGTCTTTACGTATCAAATCCCCGCGTGCGTCTCCTATTGAGGGATCTTTTTACAGCTGGCACAAGTTTGGCTCCCAAAGTGCTGTTTGCTTCCTGGATACTTACGGGTAATCCCAGTGGCCCTCTGTCTCCTTTTTCACCCTGGGCACCCTTCTCTCCTTTCACTCCATCAATCCCTGCTTCCCCCTAAAGGAAGGATGGAGCAGAAAATAAACCCACCATAACAGCACTTACATAACCAACATTCCTCCCTTCAGAGAGCCCCAGAGCAACAACCAGGGGGGACACAAGAGGCACCAGAGCAATGTTTTAGCCCAATTCGAAGAAAACCACTGTCAGTCAAACTCCCCCTGTGTGAGCACCTGTTCTAAGTCAATGGCAGATGCAGGGGACTCAGGCCCCGTGAGTTCAAAGGGGAACTGGGCTCACTCCTGTGCTGCTCTCCCTGCTGTGGCTGCTGTATAGATATTTATAGATAAATAACCAGAGGTTATCTGATAGGATGGGTTTACATTTTAAGACGTGGATTCACTGGAAGTGAATGACAGGTGTCTACAAGCTTTGAAGAAAAACCATGCAGAAGTCACCTTTGCAAAGACTTTTCTAAATACAAAGGCATCAGTTTAAACATTTGGGAAAAATAATTTCATCCTTCCTTTCCCAATGGTATTTTTAAAATTCTGTATTATGAACTATAAAGCAACACTAAACAAAACACAATATATTAAATAACTTTTTCTCTCACAAATTCAAAGTGTAACCCCAAGCTTCCTTCCCCTCATTCCTGTTCATGAGGCATTTTAAGACATTATTTTGGTGGCATGTTGAGACAGGAGCGTTAGAAGAACTAGGTTTGCACGGTCTCTTACACAAGTCTGCCAGCCACCTGATAGCAGTGGCTGCTGAGTTACAGACCAGACAGGTAACTGTGTCTGTAAGAAAACCTGGAGGAAAGGGAAATCAGGGTAAAGACACCATCCCCTTCAGCACCCAGACAGTGCTGGTGGCCAAATACTGAGGATAACCAGAAGAGTTAAGATGTTTGCCACATTTTCAAATCTTTGCCCAGAATGTCAGAGGAAAGATGCAGCTCTCCTTGAGTATTTCCACTCAACTGTTTTTTGTCTAGGAGCTGTTTTACAGCAGCCAAAGCAATGGTGCGGGCTGAGCATTTAGATGGAGATTAGAAAGATTCTCACCACCAGGGACAGAGAAGTTCTCGAGTGCTTTACAGCAGAATGTACAGGGTAATTTTAAGGCTCCTTTCAAGCTACAGTTGAGTTACTTAGGGCTGTATGATGTATGTTCATCCTGCTGTACAGACCTTTACCCTTCAGGCAAAGATTTCAATTCTATTGTCATGGGAAGATTTCCATGGACCAGTGACTTCCCACTTCTCCGGGTGAAAACCGGAGGGAACAACCAGTTTTTTGGGCCCTAAAGTGAGAGCTGCTAATCCATTTCCTTCAAGAAAACATCCAGAAGGATTTGTCCTCTTACGAAGATGGAAGAAAAGTACTACGTGAAAACTAGGAAGTTGTTACTGAAGGGGAATTCTAGCACCTAGAACAACTTCAGGTTGTAATGTTTTGCAGCCTTACCTTGGGTCCTGGGAGGCCCTGAAGACCCTGTGTTTGGAATGAGAGACAAGACATGAGCAACGTTTCAGGATGGGCTCTAAACCCCAGGTATCCCAGCCCAGTGTTCAGCACAGAGCTTTCGCTTTCTGAGGGCACAGAGGCCTCTTTTATTTGTGTCACGGGCACTTCATGTACTGTTCCCATCTGGTAACGAGGAGGTTCTTGCCAAGCACACGCTGGCAGGGGGCCAGGTGTGCTATTAAGACCATTTCTGCAGTTGATCCCTTTAATCCCATCCATCCCATCTTACTACTGCCTTTCCTTTCATCTCAAACTAACATAACCTCCTCTCTGTGCCCACCCAGCCCACCATAGCTCTGACCTGCCCTGGGGGTGGGTTTGGAAGTGATACTTGTTCCCATTTCAACACTGCAGTGGTTCTGCCTGTTTTCTCCACACAGAATCCTCTCCCCAGTCACTTCCCACTCTATCCCCCCATTCCCAGTGCTTTGCTCCTGAGGTGAATCACTCAAAACTTACTGGAGGTCCAGGAGGGCCTTGGGGTCCGGGGGGGCCAGATATCTGGAAAGCAAAGCAGGAGAAGTCACCGTCAGTGTGCTGTGAGACAAAGGCAGACAGGGCACAGGGTGCAGCAGAGCCCTGCCAGGCTGGCAGACCTGGACTCCCCCTAAGGACTGCGTTAGGAGGCAGCAGCGATCCAGGACAGAGTGACTGGGAAGCAGCAGCAGGACGCTGGGGAAGGTTATGCAGCAGTTGCAAATATTTAGGAGGAGGGAAAGCAGTGGGGTTTTTTCCAAAGGAATGTCCACTTCCACTACTCTACCACAGCTCCTGCAAGGAGGCACAGGGTCAGAGAGCAAAAGATAGGGAAGAAGGTGGCTGGCTCCACACATGTCAATAGCCTGTGGGACTCCTTGCTGCAGGGCACTCCAACAGCAAGGGGTGAGTTATGAGGGGAGAATGGGCAAATTCAAGCACCCTAAAATCTACCGAAAAAACCCCAAATGTGTGTGTGTGTGTGTATGTGTGTATATATATATATATATGCAAGTATTGCTAGGAAACCCCTGTATGGCAAATGCCGAGGAAAATATTTGTTACGCTTTCCAAGATCTTCCGTTCTTCCCCAGGCATTCCTTATTGCCTGCTGGTTGTGAGATAGACTGTTCTTGTGCCGGGGAAAGGGAGGCATCAGGAGCTAGAGGTGGCTGGTGATCCAGCCCCACGAGATGAGACCTTGCTGTCCTCAGTGAGGGGGGTGTCACCAGAGGTGGGACGTGCCTGTTTCCAGCAGCTCTGCTGACAAATCATCCCTCCCCTGCTGCCCAGATTGCAGAAGGAACACAGGAAAGGTGACCTACCGATTCTCCTGGATTTCCTTTGTCTCCATGTTCCCCAGGCTCACCCTTCTCTCCCTGCACACAACAACAGACCCTGTCACCACCCACTGTGCTCTGGAGTCTCCCTCCACCAGAAGCCGTCTGTGAACCACCCATGTGCTGGCCAGCAGCAGCTCCCCCAGGGGAGGAGTGGGAGCAGACCATGTATTCCACATTCCCTGCCCGCTGCTGCAGACCGGACGGACATTCTGTGACACCTCATTAAGGGGTGTCACAGAGGCTCCCAGGACACTCAGCACTTTGGGAAATGAACCCTTGTGTGCTGCTCTGCCCTGTTTTCTCTTTACCAAGCAGGAAAGAGCAGCCTGTCTTTCCCATTCTTACTGTCAGTCCTGGAAGTCCAATGGGACCCGGCAATCCTGACGGTCCTGGCATCCCTTGGTCACCTCGTTCGCCTTTCTCTCCAGTGGGGCCATCTAGACCCTACGGATCAAGAAAGACTTGTGGATTTTTTGCAGGACTAAGTTAGGCAGACACACAAGACATCACTGCAGGAGTTGAGACTGGCTCTGGCCATCCTGAGAGCACTCTGAAAACCCCAGACACCCATCAGGAACCCGGGGAAATGCCGGGCAGTATTGGAAGTGGACGAGCAAATGGCTGAACATCCTCCTGCCACTGCGGCTGTGCCAGTCCCCAGAGCGAGGATGGGGTACTGCTTTCCTGCCTCCATGTTCTGCTCGTGGTTATGCAGTTTGCTGGAGTCCATGCCAGGAATCACTCCCCAACAGCCAGCTGTTGAGGTAGCAGGAGTTTTCTCCCAGTGATCTTGTAGAGAGGCAGAAAGTCGTTGCGTAAAACCCCCCTTGAGCAGCGCTGGGGACACAGAAGCTGTGCCAGACAAGCTGGGAGCCCAGGCACTGTGCCTCTGTTAGCGGCTGGGATGTCACCCCATGCAGGTGCCCTCCCAGGACGGGGTGTGCTGGTGCCTCAGCCTCCTTGCTCAGAGTCAGTGCCAGCAACATGCCAGGCAGCAAGCTGAGGGACACGGGGCCCAGAGGGCAGGGCAGGCAGCGGGGACAGCACGAGGGACAGCACATCTGCCAGAGGCCAGGATCTCACTTCTCTAGTGTCACAATTCACACAGCAGCACCCACCTTGGAGGGGCTCGGAGGTGCCCAAGGAGTCCCAGGGCCTTGCCCATAACTTGGGTAGCCACCAGTACTGTGGGAGGCTTTGGTTTACTCACCGGTGAGCCTGTTTGTCCTGGCTCTCCCTTATCGCCTTTCTCTCCTCTGACCCCAACATGGCCTGGCTCTCCCTTTATTCCAGGGGGTCCATCCTTTCCTGGCAGTCCGTGAGGGCCAGGGGGGCCCATTTCTCCAGGCTTGCCACGTGGTCCCTAAAAACAAATTCACACAACACAAAGTGAAGTTTTTACAGATAAGAGAAAGTTTAGTCCTGCCTGGCCCCGAGCCTCTCACACTGCTCATCCTCTCCCTCATGGCTATGCCCTTTGGAGACAGGACAAAGAAGCACTGCCATGACAAATGTTAGGACACTGATAAACCATTAATGCTCTCTTTTGTGAAGGAAAATACTTTTTCCCCCCCCTATGGGAAAAGCAACTGTGCTCTGTCAGTGACAGAGGTGGAACACACTGACTCTAGCAGGGGAACTGAAGGGAAGAGCATCGTGCCTTACCTTTTCTCCATCGTGGCCTGGAGGACCTGGCAAGCCAATTTCACCCTGAAACACAGAATTGTTACTCTGGCAGTTTGAAAACAGCCGTTGTGACTCCTTCACTGTGACAGCGAAGGATGGGCACTGTAGAAATAGCCTGCAGGGACTAATCACAGGGAAAAAGCATAGAAAAACCTGGGGTTTCTGTAGTCACAGACAATAAAGCATGGAAGACCCTGCTGAAACAACACATTATGTGACTGCCTGAGGTCTTGTTGATCCTGACTGCCAGTCCACAGCCCCAATACTGTAACATAGTCCCCAACCAACACAATCCCACAGAGCGCAATTCCCACAGGCTGCTTCCTGAAGGGGAGGGCAAGTAGAAAGGATCCTTCATCTTTCGGATAAGGCATTATCATTGTGGGAAAAAAGATTTCCAGGATATTGTGCACGAGGAGGAGTGGTAGAGGCCAGCAGGACAGTCCAAGAGTGCTGGACAGGGAGATAGGAGCATTGGGGACAGCTGTGAGTGGGAATTCTGCCTGGGCCACTCTTGTGTTTCCTTAAGCTCTGCAAGTGTTGAACTGAGCCAGTACCTTTTGTCCTGGTGGCCCTGGAGGTCCAGCCACACCTGGAAGCCCTGGAGGTCCCTAGATAAAGAAAAAAATTATTTTCATATTATCAACAGGGCTTCTATTTTTGTGTTTTGAAACCAAAAGGCTCTTTGGAATTTAAAGGGAAATCACAGGGAATTTTTCAAGGGATTTCTAAAATCATGTTTGGCTGGGAAGCCAAGCAGTGGAGAGTCCTCAGAGTTGCTCTTCCCTGCTCCTTCTGAGCACTCCCTGTTCTGAGCAGCATGTATTACCTCTTAAAGCAGAGAGATCAAAGTCCTGATTAGAATTCAAGATGAGAACGCAAGATGAACTCTTGCTTCAGCTGTCAGCTGCCCCAGCTTTAGCTCCCAACAGCAAAGGCCAAATGTTTTAGCTGCACCTAAATTGTCAGGCCTTCTGCCTAGGATGGACATATGGGTACATTTGTAAAACCCCGCAGCAAAGACCGGAACTCACCATCAAGGCCAAAGTTCTTATTTCCTAGGAAGATACAGGAAAAAAAAATTAAAATTAAAAACTGACACAGTTACCAGAAAACTAAGCATTTTCCTGGAGGTGGTTTGTTCTCCACTAATATAACACTGGCCTAAGTGAGCAAGGAACCTATGGAAGTAACAGAAGCAAAAAAAGCCTCACCGAGTCCCACAGAGCTGTTATTCTACAAGTTCCCCTTTTCCCAAGTGGAACCCAGGCTAACCCAGAGCTGGGCACAGCCACTCCCTCACTGCGCATCCTCAGTGCACGCTTCCCAGGAAGCTTTGGTGGCCTTCGTTCACCACCCACCCCACTCCACGGGCCACTCTTGAGGGGAATCACGTCACCTCTACACCCACTGGTGTTAATCCTTCAGCCCAGCAAGGTGCCCAGGTACTGACCAAAACACTACATGCAGGCAGCTGTGGGATGGAGGGGACTGTGGCACACAGTCCAAGCGCTTCCCTTTGCTGCTGCTGCTGAGAAAGCAGATCTAGCTTGTTCCCACCTGTCTGTATCCCCTGGGAGACTGTAAAGCATCCAGCAGTCACCTCACAGGAGGGTAGCTGCTCACCTGGAGAGCTTCACTGATGTTCCCATCGTAGTCCATCATTTCATCCTTCCCAGGCTCTCCTTTGGGGCCCTGCAAAATACCAGCTCTTTAGCCAGAGGCTGGGATTGCCCTTCCCTTGGGGTGCTCAGAGCTGTGGTTCACCCTGAAAGAGGGGGCTCAGAGGGACCCGTTTCATGAGTGTCCCATTTTTCATTTATTACAGAAAGGTTCTGTGGAGTAGGAAGCACCACAGAAGTGCAGCCAGCCCAGCCCAGATCACCATGCCTTGACCATCAAAGCTGGCAGGTCTGAGAACAGGTGAAGTTGAAGCCAGAATCCAGGAACTGGATTTTTTGACCAGTTGTTGGACTCAGGCATGCACCAAGCACCCTCCTGCTGCCAAGAGCCTGAGTTCAGACTGGGACGTCCAAACCCACCTTCTCCTACAAAGCAGCCACCCTGAGATGGCTTGGAAGACTTTTTCCCTCTAATGTGGAGGTGGGATATGCAGTGGAGAAATGGCCTGTCTCAAACTTAGCCATTGCCCAGCTATGAGCACTTTTAGTGTCAGGAAGCCCCAATCTGGACTGTTAGTATGGCCCCACTATCCCTAGAAACCTCTGAAGGGCCCAAACTCCTCATTAGTGAAGGAACACCTACCCGTGGGCCCATGGGTCCCTGGTCTCCTGGTGAACCACGTTCCCCCTGTAACAAGAAGAACATGCTGTTAAAACAGCCTGTCCCTTCACTTGCTTGAACTCCAGGAATCATTCTCTGCTGGTCCTTTGGAACAGTCTGGATTTGACAGCTTAATTTTAAAAATCCTCCTTTTCCAGTAAGTTTTGCACGTGTAGGAACAAACTTGCAGCTACCGAACCTCTGAACCTGGAGCTGGTTTGTGCAGAAACTCTCTGTACCTTTTCTCCCTGTGACCCTGCAGCACCAGGCCGGCCAACGTCACCAGCTTCTCCCTGGCACAAAGAGAAAGAGAAATGGATGGGTTTGTGTTGTGTGGAGCAGGGGTGACTTCACTTTGGCTTTGCATTTGCAGCAGGAAGAACTGCACCAGCCAAGCACCCCTTCCCCTCAAGAAGCCCAAATCTCCTGCCACAGCTTCCCACCAGGAGCCTTTCTGTTCCACCCAGTGCAGAAGGAACGTTCAGACTGGTTTCTCACAGAGCCTAGAGGGGAGGTACTTGAGCACAAGGGGGGTATTTTCCTTCCAGAAACACAGTTCTCAAATCACCTTCAGCATTCAGAACAACAGTACTGAAACACTCCGCAGAACCCGATATTCCTTCAGCAGGTAATCAGAGGTGGGCACAGATGAATGCAACCTTTGCTCCTTCCTACACACCTTGTGCTGGGCACAATCCCACACAACTCCCTGAAGGAAAAAAAATCACTCACCTTTGGTCCAGGGGGTCCCGGCAGACCTGGAGGGCCAGGTTCTCCTTTAGCTCCCACCAAGGCATTCTCAGCAATTCCCTTATCTCCCTGTTTGCAAAGAAGAACAAGCCATGTGACTCAGATCAGACTCTCCGTCTCAGTAATTTCACTTGCCAAACTGTTTGTTGGCTTCAAGAGCCATGGCCCAAGATAAGGTCCATCAGCTGGACTCTTGATAGTCCAGAAAGGCACTGCTCCAGAACCAGGAGCTGGCCAGGAATCAGGCAAGTCCTGCCTGGGGTCTGCTTGGCACTTACTGCCCAGGGTCTGTGCACAGACCTCATCCCTGGCCTCCAGTTCGAACACAACTGTGTTCTGTTGTTGAAACTGAGCTGGTAAAACCACCTGACAGTGGCTTCCTTTGGAATGTCTCCCTCAGGAGCTGCAGTCATTAGCCAGTCAGACCTGCACACCACGTCCTTTGCACAGAGCAGATAAAAAGGCAGTAACAGGAAACCTTTGCCATTACACTCCTTCCTGAAACGGCCACTGTCGTTCAGTGCACTGTTCCCTTGCCCAAAGGAAAAGCATCTTGTGAAAGTCCGATTTGAAAGCTGTGATTTCTATCTAAAAACCTCAGAGCACAGGGGAAAAGCCAGTTTCAAGGCTTAGCTTTAGCTGACCCGCCCCAGGTCTTTCCAAGCACAAGGCTACTCCTCCAACTCAGTGCACAGCAGTGCAGCTCCCAAAAAGCCCATCTCCTCATCACACGAGGATCTTGGAGACAGAGGGAGGCTGGAGTGCCACATTACATCCAAGGTCATGCTTTTAACATTACTGGAATTACTGGTTTCATGGTCCCATTCCCAGGACCCTGTGCATGAGGGCATGGAATTCCTCACCAAAAGACATCCTTTGTGTACCCCCTCACATCCCTCGGGCACGGACATTCAGCTGAGTGCTGCAGAACACACTGCCACAGCCACCTAAGAGTGCAGGAGCTACGCCACACGGGAGGGAGGAAGGAAAGGGGAAGAGAGTGGTCCCACCAAAACATCAGCGAAGAGACAAACCTTCGGCCCAGGAAGTCCAGGAAGCCCAGGGTCACCAGCTCGTCCCTTCTCACCCTGTTGGCAAAGCAGACATGGTCAGGGCTGTCTCTGCAGGCTCTTCATCCTGCAGGAGCAGCCAAAGGGTGAGCTGCTCCTGGTTTCAAACCCTCCTTCCCCTCCCCAGGGATTTTATTTTAGGCACAGACAAGGCATCCTCCAGTAGTGAATGTTTTCGCCTGTCCTTCTGACTATCTCTACACCATCATTGCCATTTCTCTCCAAAGGAGTGGGAAAGGGATCTAGGATCCCACCTGACCATCTTCCTTATCCCTCTGGTCTGCTAAACCCTTTTCCCTGACAGTTCTTCAGCCCTGGACCTCCCTGTTTTACTTGCAGAAAAGCTGTTGCCCAGGGCAAATTTTATTTGGCACACAGGACTGTCTCCATGCCCTGCTCCCTCTTCCCTACTTCCAAACCCCAGTCTCATCGTGCTCTTACAAAAAACAAGCAGCGCAGCGTCTCAGCTGGCAGCCAAGCTCTGTGACACGCACTGGTCGTGAAAAGCAGAGAAGACAAGAGTGGCAAAAATGGCAAAGACAGCAGCTGATGGTGTAAGATGATGCCTGGAGAGCAAGGGCTGCAGGCTGGGCTGTGTGAGGCACCACGGAGATGCCACGGGCAGTGAACAATGGAGGGCATAGAGCACTGCCTTGGTGAAGTGGCTTTGCTTAGTTCACCATGACACCTGGGCCATATTTTCAATATTGGAATTCAATTAGCAGTCCTTATGCTGAAGTTAAGTTCTCTTCAGCCCCACTCCATCCAGCTGCTACATCCATGGTTTCAGGCACAGTGTCCTGTTTGGGAGTGTGAATTTTGCCAGGACAGAGAGAGATATCGGAGGTTTCTGCTGCCCTGAAAAGAAGTTTCAAATGCATCACCACAGAAAGGTGTGTTCTTACCTGCAACCCTCACACCTCCAAGACTTAGCAACTTGTACAGATTACACAGAACAAATCAAATCCTCTTTTCTCCACCACGTGCCCAGCTCTCTCCACAACGGCTCCTGGAGCCCTGTTTCTGCCTGCAGAGGCTGGTGCTGCTTATCAGAACTCAAGGGCACCCATCTGACATGCAGGGGACTTGCATCAATGCTCCAGGAACAGACATGCACTGGTGGCTCTGTGGAAAATAATTAACTAGCAGCAACCTTTTCTTCAGGCAATTCTAGAGTGCAGTGACCCCTTTCTCCAAGGTAATTTGGCCTCCGGCCACCTGTAAGACCCCCACATCTTTCCTCCCCTGCTGGAACGTGCACACTGCTGCCATAAATTAATGCTTCTATCCCTGGAAAGAGGGAAAACATTTGTAGGACCCAAGGGAAAGGTTGGGCATCTGGGGCTTTTGTCGAGATATAATGGCTAATCCTGTCCCAGGCCTCTGTGAATCCCTGATTCTGCCTCAGTATCCCGCTTTTCATTCAAGGACTAGTTTTGAATGCACATGTTCCTAAGGGCTACTGAAAACATCCTGTGCTGCCAGAACTAGGGCGTAAAGCAGCAGATTTCTTGAGGAGGGAGGTCAGATTACTGAATCCCTCTGCAGGGTGTTATTTCTGGAGTCAAAAAGAGGCAGCACTGTCCTTAATCACTCTCAGGACAGGACTACATGCCAGGCATCTCATGCTGCCCTGCCTGCCACCAGCCCCTCACTCCTGCAAGCGGGAACACGCAAACGCACTTCACCAAGGGGGCAAGAGCCAGCAAAGGACACGTAATCCCCTGCAAGCACAATAATGCAACACACAGCAGGCTCCCGCCAGCTCCCGCTCGCAGGGAACACAGCACGGCACTGCCAGGACACCCAGCCCAAACACACAATGTCCTACCCGCTGCCCCCTCTTCCCTGGCAAACCTGGGGGGCCCATCCTCCCTGGGACTCCAGGATCTCCCTTCGTGGGGAAGAAAAGAGACAGAGAATGCGCCTGTTACGTGGCTGTCACATCCTGTAACACAACCTAGCCAGCCTCAAACCACAAGGGCCAACTGCTCCCAAACCAAAGCTCAGGGATGGAGAGCTCATGGATGGGGTACTTTTGTACTATGCCTGCCCCGGGAACTCAAACCATGTCAGGCTACGCTGAGAACATGGGGAGACAGTGCCCAGCAGAACAGGCCCCTGCAGGGACAGGGGAAGGCTGCTGGTGGGCTCAGAAGTCCTGGGAGGTAAAGGGGATGGGGAAGGCAGAGAGAGAACATATTCACTAAGCAAAGCGTGCTGTGCATATTTCATGGAGCAGGGAGGAGAGGGGGAAGGCAGCTGGAGGGTATTCCCATCCACACAGACAGAAGCAGGAGGGAGGGAATGCTTGCAATGTGGTTCCTCTCTCATTTGGTATCACTGTATCCTATTACCATTTTGCTTACACTGGCAGGTGCCATTTGGGCCTGGATTTGGGCACTGGGAAGTACAGAGCCATCCCTCAGCTGCTCTGGGAGGGGGGAAAAAAAAATACACACACCAACCAGAAGCGCAGGCTCACAGCAAAGCCTTCTGAGAGTACCTTTTCTCCTGGAGTCCCAGGCTCGCCCTGTTGAGGAAGAAACAGCAAACTAAAGTGAAAAGCCAGAGGAGAGACCACAAATCCTCCTAGAGCTATCACAGTAGAGAAAAGAACCATCAAATCTATGGGGCCCTTGGGCTTGTAAATAATGGCATAAGAACGCTTAAGGTGCGTATTTTTGTGCCTGGAGTTTGTTTTAACATCATTAGCCAGTGTCCAGGCTGCTGTAAGAAACCAGCACACCTGAGAGTAAGGGCTTCTATAAAACCGAGTAACCACCTTGCAGTACTTCAAGAGGCCTAGAAGATACAAGAGAGCACAGTAAGACAAGACTCATCTCCTGGGATTTCCCTGCTCCCAGCTTTGTGTGCAGAGGGGCAGAGCAAGGCTGAGGGTGCAGCTGGGGCTGGGGGAGGCTGTGATGAGGCTCTGCCGAGAGCGGTGCCGGGTAGCAGGGCTGCTGCTGGAGACAGGCGCAGGACCTCTGCCAAAGGCACGGCAGTTCTGGTATTTCCCTTTAGTGGGAGCTGTCCGACCATTTTCCAGCACCTTGTGCTCTCCCAGCCCCAGCCCGTGCTCTACTCGAGGCATTGCAGTGTAAAACTGACCTTCATCCCTGCGGCGGCCATCCCAGGAGCGCCCTGGCAGAGAGAGGAAAGACAGGAACACCTTGTTTGAAATTAATCGGACACAAAAATTTAAAAAACAAAACAGTATCATCCAGGCGGAAATAAGAAGGCAAAAATCCACATCTTTTCCTTTCCACAATCGAGAAGTAACGCTGTAACACCACACAGCACACGCTCTCCTTCCCTGCACAGGCTGTTCACCTATGGCAGTGGCTCTGCATTCCAGAACGCTCCTCCAAAGCACAACCCAATCAAGACAACCAGATTCCCACCCCCATCCTGGTTTTAGTCTTGCAAGTGAAGCAAAGGCCAACAAGCAGAACAGTGTCATATAACTGAGGAATGCAAAGACAGACCAAGGACCAAACCCCCAGTTCAGCACTTGAGTCCCGATACATCAGCTCGAGCATCCCGAGAAAGGGCAGCTTGTACCCCAGAGCCTTGGCCTTGCTATTCCCCATCATTCTGTTTTTATCACAGAAGACAAACCCTGCAGTAAAACACTTTCAGGAGAGCTCTGAAGCCAGACATCTGCCATTCAGGTGTCATTCTGCAGCACAGAGCGAGCCACCACCACAGGACAGTGGGGTCCAGCCCACCCTGCCATCCCAGACAGGAGCCTTGGAGCCCCTGGCAGCTGCTCCCACAGGCACTGCCACATCGCCCTCGACAGCGCTGATGCAAAAATCAGGTTGTCCCTATCAACCCTCTGCTCTGAAGTCTCTGTATGCCCTGTGTTAGTATTAGTTAGGTCCTGGCAAAAATGTCCCGTTACAAAAGCAAACATGAGGGACAGCTAAGGAGAGGGGAGGGGGTAAAGTGGTGTTAGAAGCTGGGAAATGTGAGGGGTTGGGATGTAGCACGTGAGGCAGAGAGAAGGACTGTGAGCCAAGCTGAAAGTGAAAAGAGCTTGGAAAAGTTCAAACAAGGAAGAGTGGGGAGCCAGAGAGCAGCAGGATCATACCTCTCAGCTTTCTGAAACAGAAATCGGGGACAAAAGCTAAAAAACACAAGGACAGAAGACGGAGATCAGGGATTCTACGCAATAAATGGGGGAAAAAAGCATTCCAGATTGTCTCAGGGTCAGTAGGTTTCAGTGAATATGGGCTAGAGCCATGAAAAGGGATAACGTGCAACAAGTGGCTTTGGGTTAGGCTTTTGCAGTGCAGGTGGGATGCCTGTTCCTCACTCTTTGGCCTTCAGATGGCAGTGACTGTGGATGATGTTATTCTCTAGTACTTCTCCTTAAACTGCACAGGCATGCAGGGTTGCTCACACACTGACCCTGATTCACCGCTGCATTAGTCTGGGTTGGCCCTGCTGATCCCACAGTTGCTGTGGTCACCTGGGACCCCCAATTTACAAAATGCCAATTCCCTACTGGCACTGGCTGCTCTCACTGGCATAAAGCATTAAGATCCTGATGCTGCAAGTCAGCCTTGAACTGGGCATGCCATCTGCTTGGTAAAACACTTCTTCCCCCGCCATCCCCTGCATAAATTAGGCCCTATATTTTGCAATTTAGAAGCAGAAATAATTCAGCTGAGGACAGTCACCGAGTAACAGACACACACACAACTCCAGGCGACGCTTGCGCATCAGGGACAGGCGAGTGCTATGGGTGAGATCAGGCAGACAAGTATCACTCCTCTGGTTACAAGGTACCTTAGAGCCATGTCTTCCTGGCAGCCCTGGCATGCCTCTCTCCCCCTGGAAGCAGAGCAAGACACACAGAGAAAGAGAGCAAGAGACAGGAGATGAGTCCTCCCAGGGCTTCGTGCGGATTGCCCAGGGCACAGGTGATGAGAAACCCTCCTGGGCTCACCAGGCTGACTGTCCTAACCAGGGCCATTTCCCTTCGGTGGCACCTCTGAAGCCTGTTGCTTATAGCACGACTAACCCCACTAGAGTGCCACAGTCTCTGTACCCTGCTGCCACATCCCATGCCAAGGCATGCTGCAGGGGCACACGGAGCCACTCGGTCTGCAGGGACTACAGGATAAACAAACTTATCCGGAGAAGCAGAGAATCCAAGGCTTGCCTTGTGCTGTTAGTCTGAATTTTGTCCGGTGGTAACTGGAAATAAAACCTCTTCAGGCAATCTGCATGCTGCTGTTGTTTTGTTCCGGGTGTTTAGTCCTTGCTTGGAAGGACTACTCAGCAGGGATATACGTATACGCTTTTTTTAAAAGCACTTTTTGTAACTGAGCCATCCTGTGAACTGTATTTCGTAAAACACCTTCTAATACCATAATACAAATAATGAGGCAGTGTGAGCGCACCATGCCCTGTACAACATACTTAACTACCCTATTCTCAGCTGTGAAGCAATAATTATGAATGCTTTGTAATGGAAAATGAGGACCCCTCTCTCACTCTCCTTCCCAATCACGTTCCCTGGTTTTTTTAAGTGAGACCAAGAAAAGAAGACCGATGCTTTCTGCTGGGAGGCACCCATGCTGCTTGCAGAGACCATCCCCATAGGGCAACCCTGGCCGTGACACTAATTCCTCATGCCAGAGACTTTCCTGGAAGAACTGCCCGCCTAAAGAGATGCTTAATTATTTAGCCCCGCACAAGCAAAGCCCCCTCAGTGAGAGACAGCAGGGTAAACCCCCCCCCCAGGGGGCAAGTTAAAGAGCAACCACCCCACTCTATGTTTTCTGAAGATGGCCTCAGTCCGCTGGCACAGCCCCGGCACCGACAGGATCACACACGCGTTAGAGCTAATTAGAGAGTGGGAGCAACAAACGTGACACTGCGCCACTGAAAAGCAGAAAGAAATCCCAGAGCCAGAGAAAAACAACTCTCCGAAACATCTTTAAACCCTTATGTGTTTGAAAGCCATTGTAGCACAGCGAGCACCCGCTGGGCAGATCCCTCTGTGATCCCCCGATGCCCTCCGAGCTGCACGGGGCGCTGCAGCCAGGCAGCAGCAGCCCCCCAAAAGCAGCACTGGAACGGTGCAGCCAAGCCAGGAGCTGGGAAACATCACCGTAGGTGGGTGCGAAAGGCAAAACACCCACAGGTCCCCGGTGGGCTCCAGGAAAGCCAATCAGCAGCATCTCCCAGCTCTCGCAGGCCGATTCAGGAAACACCTCCCCAGCGTCTCCCGAAAAGCTAGGCTACACCTCTTCCCCTCCGCACAAAGTAAACCCTTACATTCGCCCTGGTGCTAGCAGCTTTATCCCCACGGGGTGCCAGTGACGCCCCAGGCTGATTAGCTCGTTAGCTCCCAATTAAAGCAGACACCCTTCCTTTCTGCTCCTTGAGGGGAGAGGCAGATTATGAGGGGGTTATTGAGCAAGGCTGTGGGCACTTCATTTATTGCTCCTTCCTCAGAGAATGAGAAAAAGCCTCATCCTACAGACCTTTCAAAAAAAAAAAAAAAAAAGAAAGAAAACATCAGTGAAGCTGAATTTGACAGGCTGGGGGCAGTGAGTCAAATGCTCATTCAAGTGGCCCAAGTGGTCACAGTCACTCGTTGCCTAATGACTTTTATGGGACACAGGTCCTTACAGGATCAAAGTACAAATGGTGGCCACAGAAGAAAATAGCTGAGAGAATCTAAGATGTGCTGCATCTGTCACTGGGTGGGGAGAGGTAGTTAAATGAAAAAGAGGTCTGTGTTTTACTAGCAAACCTCTTCAGGCCTGAGATATTCTTCACAGCCAGTCAAAGCAGTGATATCCCATACAAAACTGGTCACGACAGCTAAACTGTGAGTAATAGTGTTTGTCCAGGGCTCCTGAAAGCAAAGAGAAGGTAGAATCTAGCCCAGATAGTTGGATCCAACACTGGAAGCATTAAAAGTTTTCCAGAATCTAAATCAACCCTCTTAGGTGGGAGACAACAGAAAGAAGCAGTTTCCAAAGACAACAAATGCACGTGCTGTGGGACCCTCAAGAGCTGCTACTGGGTGCGGTCTGGCTGCTACTTTAAGGGTATCTCTGCACTTCCTTTTCAACTCCTCTGAGCAAAAAAGAAAGGGAGTTGAGAGAAAAGCGATCCTGACAATAACAAATTAAAGTCTCTGTGTGAAAGACGCTACTTTGGGTCTGGGGAGGTGCCCCTCTGGAGCAGCAATTCAGTATCACAAAAACAGTGGCACAGGTTTCATCTCTGCTCTTTGTGAGGTGGGATGAATAAAGGATGAATAAGGGTCCAAGTAGCAAGAGTGTCTCTCTGGGGTGACCCCAAGTCAGGGAAGGTTCTTGCCTGTGGATGGCCCTGAGACATCACTGTAATACGTGGAGACTTCCCTTTGCCAGACATCTAATGAAGGGGCTACCAGTCCTTGTACACGGGCACAAGCAGAGCAGATGTCTGCTGGCAGTGAAATGTGGCAGTATAAGCAGGGGTGAAACACAACGATCCCTTCCAGCCTTTTCTTCCCCCCAGGCTACACTCTGAGTCCTCCAGTGCTCCAGTTCTGCTTAATAAGAGAGATGAAAACAAACTTTGAACCCCCAAAGCACATCAGTTCGGGGTGCAATACCACCTTCACTCACACTGGCACAAACAGGAGCGATGCCTTTGTGCCTGATGGAATTACACCGATGTGGAGATGGACCCAGGGAACCTTTAGCCTCTGCATGCATCTCAGTATTTTTGAGGAGGTATAGTTTTCTTGTAGGAAGACAACTGCTGTTGTTCTATGCAATTATGGACCCAATCCTGCATTCCCTAAGAACATTTCTTTAAACTCCACATAGCACCTCCCTAGTAACCTCTGAAGGGGCCTTTTCTCCCTTCAAACAATAATCCACCCAGATGGAAAAGATATAGAAAGTGTATGTGCTGCACGATAAATGAGCTGCATGCCACACACTAAATACTTGAAATGTACGTGTCACTGCTAATGCCTTTCCAAGTGTTACAGGGCCAGTCTTTCCTCGTGATGTTTAAGATGTATGGAATGACACAGTGCGCTCTGACTGCCATGAACGCTAGCCAATGTTGTAATGCTTTAAGCACAGTCTACATTGAGTAATATACTTTAAATATATGGGTACAGTAAATTTCAGTCAAATAGATAACATCTGGGCACAGAACATATGAGCCTGTAAAAAGTGTCCAGAAACAGACAGAAATGCCCGGTGCCAAACCTCAGCCTGAGTTGCGGAGTTTGAGTGGATTTGATGCGTCAGCTAACCAGATTTTATGAGGAAACCCCAACCTAGCCCATCAAATAGCGAGATGTAACAAATCACTAGCAAGCTTCACAGTCAGAGAAATGCCTTTGGTAAGAATCGAATTCCACCGAACGGATAAAGGCTGCTTTTATTGCCTGAGCTCGGAGTGCCTGTCTGTGGTTAATCAGAGCACAGATGTGTACTCCATTAAATACCCCACAGAGATGCCTCGGACCCAACTTCCCCTTGCAATCCATCAGCCCAAGGAGCAGTATCTATCTCCCAGGTGATCTACCGTGCCTTAGAAAAACATATTCCTCATGCCTACCTTTATGCCAGCGTCCCCTTTTTCACCCTGCCCAGCAAAGGAGAGAGAAAAGGGGAGGGGGGCGGAACACAGAGAGGGACAGTGAACATAAAGAGAAACTGAGCAAGCAGTACAATTGTAACAGCGAGGGACAGAAAGCAAGCAGCCAAAAGAGAGGTGTGATAACGCAGCCCCAGGCCTCTGGTTCTCCTGACAGCAACACGGTACCAGCCCGAGCACTGGCTGCAGCCCACCCCTCCCAGGGAATGCAAGGCAGTTTTGGTTCCTGGAGTGGATGCTGGAGGTCACCCATACTAATGTTCTTCCACGTGATTTGGGTTTAGAAACCATCAAAATGTTTCATGGCCCATTCCCTCATTCCCCGTGCAAAAGCCTCTAAAGGCTGGGTCAGTTTTATTCTATAATGAAGCCCTGTGCAGGTACTGGTTCAGGATAGCATGAAATCACCTTGGCCAACAGTTGCCCAGGCTCCCCACTCAGGAGCAAGTGTGTTCCTAGTTACATGGCTCCTTCCAGGCTCTAGAAAACTGCCTCCAGTCCCCAGCCTTTGACATCCTTTAGTGCGTTCTCTAGGCTTGTGGGCCAGTTATCTGCCCTTGGGAGACCCCCCTACTGACTCGAGTTGAATGGTTACCTTGGGGCCAGAGGCTCCAGGGAGGCCACGGGCACCGGGCAGGCCTGACTCGCCCACCTCACCCTGAGGAAGAGAAGAAAATGGAGGAAGGAGCAAACACAGCAGCAAGAAAAGGAGCTGTGGGTTGCAGGAAGCTCAGCAGAGGTGTGTGAGGGATGTCCCACACTGAGGTGCCTCCCCCACATCAACCTACCACCTGGGTCTCTCTGTGAGAAGAGCGTCATTCTGCAGCAAAAATGTGAAATGCCGGGAAGGGAGTGGTCCCATATCCTGTATCGTATCCGAGTTAACAATTTTCCTCTACATTTTGCCCTCTTTTCCCTTTTCCTTAAGATTTGTTCCCCTACTTTCATCTACCCCTTCCACCTTTCCCAGAGAAAGGTCACAACCTTGGGCTCATTCCTCCAAGATCAGTGCAGGCTCTTTGCTCGGAAGTAAATTAGCCAGACAAGTGGTTTTGTGTAAGAGGAGCTGGTAGCAGAGGCCCTCGCTGTGAGGTCGCTGCCGGGACCGCCCGCCCAGCGTACACAGAACAGGATGGGCTCCTAATGGAAAATCCAACGGTTCACTGGGAGAAGGGGCAATAAATTGTGTCTGTCTGCAGGAGTGGGCTGTGGTCTGCAGGGGCTATAATTTCCACTTCCTGACATAACAGAAACTTCTCAGTTTATACAGAGCTAATTAAAAAGCTCTCAGGTCTTGCCATTTTACTCGCAGAGCACCCATAAAGCAATGTGGAGATAACAGGGGACACAGGACTCCTGCCTGCTGGGAACATTCACCTTCCCCTTCTCCAGCTGACATCTCTTCATTCCCTCTCTCCCCTTTGATCTTCCTTTGTGTCTTTCCCCTGTCTCTCTTTCTGTCTCTTCATTACACCCTCTGGGCTTGACAACCCTGCTGCTGATCAGCTGCTGCTGAAGGCATTCGGACATTGCCAGCTTCTGCCTCTTAACCTGGAGCAGGTTGAGGACTCTTTCCTATATTCCAGAGAGCAGTACACAGCCAGGGATTTGGCCCTTTCCAGCCTCCTGTTCAGGCCTGGATAAACAAGACCTGCATTTCAGCCTGGAAGCGGGTGTAGAGGGGCACACACATGGGGAGTCTGTTCCGTAGCTGCTGGAGAGTTAAAGACACCTCTGGGCCCAGGCTCTCCTCACGTGGGTGACAGGAGAAGGTCTGTGGGCCTGCCAGAGCCCCATGTCCAGGGGGAGCAGAGCTCCACAGAGGGCTCCAGAGTAGTCCACAGATTTGCAGCCGTGATTCCAGAAGGCATCAGTGCACTTAATTCATTTAACAGCACCGGGCCTCCCCTTCTTACCTTTCTGCCAGGGTATCCCTGAATCCCAGCCTCTCCCTGCAAAAGGCGAGAAGACAAAAGAAAGTGAGGCTTGGACTGAGAGGGACAAATCTCTGCCTTTTTCCCTGGGTTATTGCTGGGATGGAAGGGCATTCCATGGGGAGAATTCCCCTTTTGTTCAGAGCAACTCCACCGAGCTTCTGACCCTTCAGACCCACGGGTCACCATTACTTGCACTGGGCTGAGTCCTGGCAGGAAAGGCACAATAAGCCCTGGCAGCCGGATAACACGTGCCAGCTCTGTGCCCCAGCTCCATCGTTCTCATCTCCTCACCCTGGCTACATATCTCAGATAAAAACAAATTAGGGTGGGTGGCTGCAGCTGAAAAACAACAACAACCACCCCCTCCTCGCACTTTGGCGAGTGAATAAATGGGAACCCGTGGCGGAGTTAACAATAGCATTGCAAAATCCATTCCTGAAGCGCTGGGAAACGCTTTGAGAATGGAAGAGGCCAATAAAGCTGTGTGTGGCAAACAATTTTGCAAGAGGGGCTGATGAGGCGTGCCTGGCTCACTCAAGATGCAACTCAGACGTGTCGCCTGGACAAAACCCATGAATCAGCACACGGGCTGGGCCCCAAAGGCAATGCTGAGCCGGGTTAGAAATCCTTCTCAGCTATTTGATGTAACCTCCTTTCCCCTCCTCCATCCATCAAAATGTATAATCTGTCCTCTCCGGGAGCATCCATCCCTGTTTATCACCGTCCTACACCTCTAAATGAGGTGAGATGTCTCACCTTCGGTCCAGGAGGCCCAGGTAAACCCTGTGGAAAAAATCAAAGCAGACACCGGGGTTGGCAAATGTAGACATTACATGGACTGCAGGGTGATGGGAGACGCTGGCTGCTTTGGTTTGAAACACCGCTTTACAGAGATGATTTACACCGGTGAGCTCAAACAGCCCCCATCTGTTCTTCATGTAGATAAATACTGTCTTAACCCATACACTCAAATAGATACGTGCCTGTAGTGCTCCATCCCCCCAGGTTTGATCTAGCTAAATCTGAACACCAAAGAGCTGCTTTGCCTTATGCATTACGCTCCAGAATCTTTTCTGCTTCTCTGGCTTCCTTGGGAAATTTGTACCCACTGTGCAGTTCTGGAGTAAATCAGGCATTTGCAGCTTCCTCTGACAAGCTAAACAGAGAGACTATATTAACAAACAAACCACTCCTGTCTTTAAATGAGAAATAAACAAACAATTTACCTGATATGAACAATGAAACATACCAGATATGTGTGTATGTAAATATAAATAAACCAAATATCCATGCCAGAGCTGCATGTGAGGAAACAGAAGGGGAAAACTACTCTAAATATGCTCTGATGCCTATACCACCCTTGATGTTGCCTGCTTATGGCAACTCGAGTGTTCAGCCATCCTATCCTCGGCTCCTCAGAGCTTACAAGATCCCTGACCCCAGTACAGCACGTGGAGAGGTGCTTTTGACTCTGGGGAAAAGACCTGCTTGTCCTGCTAGCAGGCCTTGAAAACTCTTTAAGCTGGAAACTCCTTTCATTCCGCAGAGGCTGCAGAGCCAGTGTGCCATGTCTCCCCCTGCAGCTCCCAGGAACGGAGCTGGTTTCTGGTACCCACCTTTCCATCTCTGCCAGGCTTCCCAGGTTCTCCCGCTCTGCCCTGTTACAAGAGAGAGGTACATTAGCAGGATTTTCTGCCCTGTCCCCTGCCACTTAGCAATGGTATTACTTTATAAATGGTGCTTCTCTCCTCTCCCTCCTTGGCTGCTTGCTAGAACAGGGACAGGACTTCAAAGGGGTGGCAGGGATTCTTATCAGTCAGGTTTCTGCTCTGAGCACAACAATTACACCCCTCGTGCTACTTCCTCTCCGGTGCTCTCTGCAAAGTCTGAGGAGGAGGAAATGAGCCTGGTGTCACCCACTGTGTGCCCAGATAGCAGCAGTGCCCAGGGCACACCTCCGCCTTCCCTCCCTCTCCCCTCCTTCCTGGGAACTTCATCTTCTCCACACATCCACATCCTGTGCAAGCCTCCTGTTCGTGACTATCTCAGCTTCGGCAGAGGCAAGAGAGGCCAGAGGAAATTGCCTGTGCCCCAGGGGAAGGGCAAGCAGAAGAATTTGTTTTTCAGTAATTGGACTTACAGGGGGTCCAACTGGCCCAGGACGTCCCGGGGTTCCTTCAGGTCCAGCCGGTCCAGTGGGCCCTGGTGGTCCAGGGGGCCCTGGGGGCCCTTGGATCCCGGCTTGTCCTTGTTCACCCTGTGGTTTGAAAAAAAGGAGGTTACCAGCTGGCAGAGCAAACCCTTCACATTGCCACCCCAAGGGCCCAAGGCAGACCAGCCTGGCTGAAGCAGATGAGGTAGAAGCAAGTAGCAGGTTAGTGACAGGAGAGGTTTCCAAGAGTGATGGAGAGCCCTGCTGAGGATGGCTGGGCTGCCTGGACAGCAGGAGCCAGCACCCCATGGTTTGCAAAGGCAGCTGAAGCTGCCTGGTCAGATCTCTGTTCTAAAGGGATCTATAGATGGCAAAGCAGTCCAAAGAGACCTTTTTCTTCACTGAGTCGGTCAAGTACAATATTCATGCGAAGGACCGATGTCTCCTGAGCTTCTGAGGAGGCTTTCCAAAGCACTTGACAGTCACATGTGAAGCAAAGCCTTCCGTGACCACACTGGCGCTTCCAGGCAAACCCGCAGTGTCTTACCTCAGCCTATTTTCTTCCCCCGTGCTATATTTGTTGGACAACACTCCCTCTGTTTTGCCAAGGACCAAAAGCAGAAATGCCACAAACCCAAAAGAAAATAACACGATCGTCATGGCATTTCTGGAGCCCACCCAAAGCAGGCCCACGTGCACCAGGCAGAGCCTGTTTTTCTAAGATTTAACAAGGCAGTGTGTGCCGAGCCACCTGCCATTTTAAGCTCTGCGCCACGGGGCCGTTTGAGCCGGTTCCTCCCCAGGCCCTCAGTAGCCGTTCGGGGGCTGTGGCTCATGCCTCAGCAATGTCATCTGGCCCCAAGGACCTGGACGTGGGACCCAGCGGCGCTGAGGAGACAGTGGGTTGGAAGCGCCACGTTTGAATACCAGACTGCTGATCCATAATTGATGAATCCAGTGAGCTCCTGAGGCACCGTGGCACCCGTGCTGCGCTGTTCGTCTCACAGGCTCCCCTCCCTGGATAAAATATCGTGACAGTAATCGCTGTTAGTGATCCAATTTAAATTAGAAAAACTCTCCTTGGTGGATCCAGAAGCCAGAAATCAAACATGGATGTTTCTCAAGAAAAAAATCAAGAGGTGTGCAGTTGGGTCTCCACTGCATTTATCTTCTCTACAGCCTTATACACTGCAGGAGGATGCATGAAATCTGTCCCCTGCGTGTGTTCCTACCGAGTGTGCTGTTTATCCTGGCTGCCTTTAGTAAAACATGCAGATACAGGGATGTTTGCTTTATTTAGAATGATAGATGAAACTAATAAGCTGCAAATTTCATCCCTTCTTCCACGAGCTCTATTTAAAAGAAAATTTCCAACACATGGGCCAGGCTCACGAGACGCTCAGTCACACGTAGAGTCACAGCCTTTCTCCTGCTCCTCTGGACCCACAGCCCACGCTGGGAAGTCTGCTGGGCCAGGCAGGAGGGGTATCCTCACTTCTCTCCACTTTTTAAGTGTATCCTGTGGCTCATGCAAGGGAACACAGGACCTTTCCTAAGCTTCCCTATCCTCCACACTCAGTGCTATTCAACTGTCATGTAAATGGTCTTAGAGCTTTTAAATGTGGAAGGTAATTTGGATCTAATGAAGATGTTTGGAGGACACTGGACTATATTTCTAGATTTCCTCATGCCTTGACCTCTCATCCCAGCTTCAGAGACTTCTCTCCCACTGCATCTTACAGCACCCCCAGCATGGGTGCACCACGGGAAGGCAAAGGGGGCTTTTGCCCATCTCACTTTGGCTCTCCCTCCTCTATTCCCACCTCAGCTGCTCTCTGCCAGCCCAGTCCATGCTCCAGATTTAGGGCACTGAAATGCAGCACAGTGCTCAGAAGGGGTGCTGGCTGGCGACAGGGAGCTGGGAAGAGCAGGAGCCCTGCCCCAGCACGAGGAGCAGCTGAAAGGAGCTCACAAAAACTCCCGTTCACATCACCCTCACTTTGTTGTCTTGGACAGAGCGGGTTTTGTCGAGGAGAGTGCCTGTCCATGCAGATCCCTAAACACACAAAGTGTTATTACCACATCATTATGGTCTTATTAATGTGTTCAGCACATAAGGACCCCCACAGAGCTAACCAGACAGTAAGTGGATACAGTAAGTGGGAGATCAGGTGTCATTTTCGTCAGTTGTCATTCTATATTTTTAGCCATTGACCGTAGCTATTTTTCAGTTCTTTTAAACACCAGGCAGCCACCCTGACTGCATCCCAGCACTGCAATGCTTGCTCAGCCTCCTCGCAAGGACCTGCTCAGCCCCAGCCCTTGGGCAGAGCACTCCTGCTGATGTGCTCAGAGGCAGCAGTAGGATTTTCCTCTCTTCCAGGTGCTGGCGCTACATCCATTTTGCAGCCCCACTTTCTCTCTTAGTATTCATACGCTGGGCTCCTGGAATTGTCTGGTGCTGGCAGACCTGTAGGACCAGATTACACTCTTGCACTTAGAGAATGAAACTGCAACAGCAAAACAGATCATGGCAAAACTCTCCGGTGAAGTTAAAGCCTCTGCGGACAGAGGGAATTTGCAGCCCTGGCTGACGACAGGACATTAGGGCAGCCATTCAAGTTTCCCACTTCATCCTGGAGAGGAACTTCAGCTTTCAAAGCCTTCCCAAGAGGTCAGTCCTTGGCCTGGCTCTCCAGACTGTCACTTTGAAGGGCAAACAGTGCAAGCCATAGGGCTCTCTGTGGTGCAAATGCTGAATCGATAGAAACTGAACAGAAAACACAGGCTCAAGTGGTAAGGTCAGGATTTGTCCAGCGCTGGGCAAGGACCAGGTACCTCATGGTAAAGGTCTCTAATTGCATCCTGCAGTTCCCTGCTAGCATCCAACTGTCTAGACAGGCAGCGGGGTGACAAAACCCAGCCACTTCATAGAGAGTGCCCAACACACTTCACGGGGTAATTACAGCGGTTTGTCCACACGGGAGAGTTAATCCCAATTGATGGAATGAGGGACCTTAAAGTGGGCTCATTAAAAGCCACATGAACTCTGACTATGGCCACTCTTATTCACTGTTCATATGTCCGTAATTCACTTTATGAATTAATTCCCAAAATAAACTAAACATGAATTATGGTCCTGGAAACAAAAATAAATGTGTTTACACAAAGATTTAATGCAATTTAATGAAACCATTCTAAGAGCTTATTTAAACACATTTCCCAAGTGCCTCAGACTAGACTAGTCCTTAGAAGAAGCGTTTGCCTATTCATTCATCTCAGTTAAATTTCACAGACATTAGCTGCATTTCAGCAAGAGGTTTCTAACCTCTTCTGGAGATTGAATATGCAGGAACTGACTCCTTTAGGGAGGAGGCTGCTTGTCGACAGCCCTAAGAACAGTTTCATGGCCCATTTCTTTCAGTTTAAAGAACTGGCTTCACTGCATTTCTTTTTAGCAACATTATCACATCAAAGATTTCCTCTGCTTCAAAGAAAGTCCCTCGGCTCTGCCTGAAACTCCTGGAAACCCCTCTGTAGGGGAAGAAAGACAGGTAGCAAGCTGATTAATGGCAAGCGTCAGGGTAAGCGCAGAAACAGGCAATGAGGAGGAGAAGTCTACCTGGAAAGTGCGTCTCTTTATGACCGGAGGTGGAGCCAGCCGCACTGAATTGAGGAGAGGCAACAGCTGAAGAAGATCAAACCAGAAGGTCACAGGGCAAAGGAGGCCATTAGGACACCGAGAGTCAGAGAGTAGCCAGGGGAGAGAACAGAGAAGAGGGGAACAGAGAGATTGCCATGAAAATAAAGCCCGGCGTGAGCGCAGCACAGGGACCTGTGGGCAGACCTCTGAGCTCCCTGCGCCGCTCACGGCGGGACTGGCAGTGCCAGCCTGGCAGGGGCAGGGTGGCCACTCGCCATCCCGGTGCTCCCACTGCACGGAGCTTGTACAGCTTCCCCTGCTCGGAAACAGAACTTACCCAGGTGTTTTTTAACTCAGCTCCACTGATGTCCTTAGGCAGTGTTCACTGCCAGACATCACCCCACTGGGTCTGCTAAGATCTCCAGTGATGGGACTGTTTCTCTTATTTCTCATCATCAGATTTGGGGCAACTATCCAAATGATAGTTTTCTACAAGTTTTCCAAGGGCAGTTTCCTAGTTCCCTTACAAGAAACGCAGTGTGTCTCCAGGTCTCACCCTTCCTCGGTGTGTGGGAGTGGAGAGAGGCTAGCTGGGTTCAACAAACAGGTCCTGGCACGCTTCACTTAACCAGGCAGACACAACCACCATGGCCAAGGGAGAAGACCAGGCCTAGGAACCAGAGTCCGGAGCAGGACATCGCTTTGGTAGCCCGTGCTTTGCTTTTCTTTGCTCAACAGTAATATCACCCTCTGACTGCTTATAGCCAGGAATGCTGCCTTAGGGCACAAAGCTGACCCGGACACGCAGAATTCAAATGCACTAAAGCTCAGGAGCATTTGTTCATCCTTCTGCTGTATCCAGTTTCCACTTGAATGCACGCTGCTGTCAGCCTGGCACCCACCGTGCCGGCTCCAGGCCCAGGAATGCTCCTCTGGCCTGATCCACTTTCCTGTTGCTATCAGTTTTCCATTGAAGCTGCTTTTGATTTACATAGGGAGAAGAGAGAGAGGCTTTCTGTGCTCAGACACAAAATCGTGCCCGTGTGCACCATTCCCCATGTGAGCTGTGCTCAGATCCCAGAGGTGTGCCCACAGGTCTCCCACCACAGTCACCGTACGCTTCCAAGGAGCGCACTTTATTCCTGTTGAACATTGTCCTTCGTGTGTGCAGTGAAAGCAAGGATCCAGTCCTGTTGCAAAGAGAAGTGGCAACCCAATATTGCAGCATTGTGATCAGGTTTGAACGGTCCGATCCAGACAGCCGCAAGCTATCGCTCCAGAAGCAATGCTGCTGGAAACTCAGCTGGGCTGATTTCATCCAAAGGCAATTCTCCCCTTTCTAAAAGACAGTGCAGGAGGCCACATAGCTCAGGAGAGCCAGCTGAGCTGGCTTTGACTGGCTCCTCAAGCACTGAAGGGTATCTGAAATATTATGCAGCTTACAGAGAAGCAGAAGGAAGACACTGGAAAGGATAAGGAGGAAAAAAACAGAGGCCAGACAAGACCCAGCGGTGGATTCAGGTACGAGTGGGAAAGTTCACAGAATGCTCCTGCCCTGCCTCCTCTGTGTCCCAATGGGAAGTTTTTTCAGAAGGCAATGTGCAATATTGGATCCACATCCTCATCCCTTTGCTTCAGAACTGGGTCACATCAGACCATTACCCACAAACCTTCAGCGTAAGGATCTGGTTAGAGCGCAGGGCTGCAAGGGTGGTGCTTAGGTATTCCTGGGAACAGTGAAGACGTGAGACAAACGGGGTCAGTTAGACACACACGGCATTTCTGAGAGCAGACGGAGCACGGCTGGTCCCCCCTTCCCCCAAGCGACACTTGGAGCAGCTCGAACAGCTGTCTCACCCCAAATGTGTAGCCCCAATGCCTGGGCTCGTCCCTCACAGCAGTGCAGGCCATACAGACTTACACAGGAAAAAAATAAGAAACTACAACAAGAGCCAAGGCATACAGCCTAACCTTGTATTTCCTACAAAAACAAGGATGAAACAAAACTGAAGCAACATCCCTGGTTTTTCAGGATGCTAGTTTTCATTTCCTCATCCAGAACAACTGACAAAGAACCTTGTCAAACAGAAAAGCAAGAGTAAATTGCAACTCAGTCAGCTGTGTAGCATTTTAACAACACCCTAATTTTCATTCAGGGAGGAAGAAAGAGAACTGCACCTCTGTTGGCTGGTCTGTGCTTCTGTCTCCCTGAGCTTGCATAGTCTGACCAGAGCCTTCAGCACAGCCCATCCCTGAGTTATCTGAGGACAGTCACCCTTTCCGTGAGCATGTCTCTGCCTTAGAACGACTCACAGGCTCCTGAGAATGTTGAACTTGCTGCCTCACGAGACCAAAAGTACTTCCATGAGAGCCAAGCAAACACTGCTAAGATGTGAAGCTTTGCACCCGCCCTTTTCCCGCTGTCACAGCCCTGCAGCGTGTCACCCTACAACCCTGACCCACTGAACCAGCGTGTCTTTGCCCCCAAGCCCGAGCCCAAGCTACTTCCAGGGATGCAGCAGCTGCATCTCCCTTCCCAGTATCGGTTTGAGTCTGCCACTGCTCTTCACCTTGAGCGCTGGGGACGGTGGGAGCCAAGGGGTGTAACAGGACTCAGGGCACTGCTCGGTGAACACTGCTGTTAGCTTCTTTTTAACATAACAATCTAGTGAGCCGGCTCGCTAAATAAACACAGCTGACCGGCTGTTACTGCATGGGGACTGGCACATACCCACAGCCGAGCTCTCTCTCCACTGGCTCTGCTGCTCCGAGCATCCAAGCCCTGCTCCCTCGGGGCCAGGGACCAGAGCCCAGCTAATTATCCAGAGGCCCGTCAAAAATAAACAGAAAGCTCTTAAGCCTGTCTCCCTGTACACCCAGATTACAAATTCCAGCCACTTCATATGATGTCGTTCCAACGCATTTCCAGTGGATTTTCAGCACTCTGGTTGTTTTTAGAACTGGTTAAATCCCCTCAAACCCCATGATGTACTCTCTCCACTCTTGGCTGTGGCACACGCTGGCCAGGCCAGGATGAAGAGGCAAGTGGGGCAACATCCTGGCTTTCATTAAATGGTTGCTGGCATCAACCCTCCCTCTCAGCCTCGTCCTTGCAGGCAGAAAGTCCACCAGGCTTGGGGACCGGCACAGGGACCAGCCAGAGCAGTGTGGCCAGGACAACTCAGGGAGCACAACCCTTCCCCTTGTCTCCATGCAGGGGTGAGACCAGCACGAGGGAAAAAAGGAAGGGATGATGATAGAGTTTCCCCCAGGTCTGCAAACCCCACGCTACTCCTGGCCACGCAACTGCCGCAAAGGCTGTGGAAGCAGCACGAAACTGGTGCAGCAGCACAAGATGTGAGTGACCCCTACTCCTCCAGAAACCTCGGGTTTCGTTGGGTCTTGGAGTGAGGACACAGACCTTCCCCTCTCCAGTGCAAATCTCCAGGAAGCAGCAATGACAGCAGATATCTAGGGGTCAGCCCCGGTGGGCAGGAACAGACCGGAGAACCAACATCCCTCCTGGAAAACCTTATCTGCTGCTTTTCTGCGAAACACATCAATCAGCCAAGCACTGCCCTCGGGGACCAGATGACGCATCTTGTTAATGAAACGATCTCTACTTCCAACAAAAAGCCATTCAAACGAGGGAGGATTAACATGCAGGAAGGCACGGGACAGAGGATAATAACACTAATGACTTACCCTGTGCGGGTACTCTGCACACTGACCCTGTGAAAGAACAGGATTAAAAGGAAAGAGTTTAAACCACAAACAGACTGGACTGAAATAGGCACACAGGGTCAGGTCCTGAAGGTGTAAATCATTGTGACTATATCAAATTCAGTGCAGTTATACCAATTTGTACCCAACAAGCAGCCTGCCTCCTGTCCCCTATCCCTTGAGCCCTCTGCTCTTGCTGTACTCCTCAGCCATTCAAAGTCAGACTGAGCAGCACCAAGTCCACCGAGTTCCTTTCCTGCTTTACATTTAATTCTTAACATGTCTCCTGTCGAACTTACCTTTTCTCCTTTTTGTCCTGGGGGTCCCTATAAAAGAAAAGTGACAAAAACACGCCTCAATAAATTAAGGAGTTCAGTGAATGCCAAGGGAGAGGGATTGGGGGGAGTCATGGGATAAAGATAAGATGGGATACTTGGATACTTACGGGTTGTCCCCTGGGACCTGCAGCACCCTTTAAAGAAATACGTATATGAACATGACTGTTTCCCATTTACAGTGACAAGAAGACAACAACTCTCAGTGTATGGAGTAGGTGAAAAATTCAGCTTTTAAAAACAATTGTGGAGAAAACTCCCAAGAGAGATCTGGGCTCCCTTTGTTACTCGGGAGGAGTGAAAACGCACACATGTTCTGGCTGCCCTGCAGGGGGGAATTATTGAAAGGAGAGGGGGAAAATCATCAGGAAAACACACCCTTATTGTTCCCAGGACCTCAGCTGACAGCGCGGCTCCTCGGCCGACGCACTGGGATGGAACCAGAAGCAACCAGGACTGAAGCCTGAGCTAGGATTGCACAATGGGAGTGGGGAGCGGGGATCTGCAACATGTGCTTGCCAGAGGGTTGTACTGACACTCGGGCTCAAAAACCAGAATTAGCAGAAGAAAACATTCAGCACTCCAGTGAGCGAAGGTGACTACAGAGCTGCTAGCTCGGCAAGCTCATGTTTGGGATTTCATCATCAGAGATGTCAAGAGGAACAAGACCGCATTTGGGCTTCCATCAAGTGCGGCCTAAGTTTATCATTTTCAACCAAATGCATTGTAAGTATGATGCACATATGAAACAGAGCTTCAAGCGGGGGGGGGGAGGGCCGGGACACATTTAATACAAAAAATATGCTTTTTTGGGTTGTTGTTAGATAAGTTGAAAGCTGCCAGATGGGTTTTGAGAAATCTTTCCATCAACTTTTACTTCTGCTATGAGGCCAACCACGAAAAATGTCAGCTCCCAGAATATATTTAAAGAACGTAATTGCTAACTGCAAGGAAAACACGTCCCATGCGTAACTAGAGAGCTGCTGTTGTGACATGATGAATCTGATAGCCATAATGTAAAAATTACAGCCGTGATTCCCAGCACTGCTATTATGAAGTTACAGAATTAGGGACGCAGCTCAACTGAACGAAGATTGCTACCTTGCCTATGAGCTTGTTTCCAGCTGAGAGGCAGCATCATTTCAAACCTACCCATCACCTGCAGACAAACATGTATATTTTTACCGTCTCTCCCTTCTGTCCAGGATGACCCTGCAGAAGAAAGAAAACGTGCATCAGGTTCGGCCACTGCAGTCACTAGAAGATGTTGACTTACCCCACCTCCCCCTTACCTCGGGAGGTACCTCCAAAGGGGGATGGAACACCAAGCTTTGCTCACACAGTTAAGAGGACACCACTGCTTGCTACCCCAAAATGCTCTGGGGGCTGAGTACAAGGGGGAAAGACTCTGCAGGGCATGGCTGGGATGCAGTTAAGCCCCCCTCGGGCTGGCAGAGCAGCTTCTGCTGAGTGCAGTGTGTGCCCACAGAGCAGTACAAGAGAAAGGCTGCTGGGTCTCTCCTGGGGGTCACGTTCCTCACGGCAAAAACAGGATCCTGCTGCAGGAAGTTAGATGCCAGAGGTATGAGCTACCAGCTCCTTCTCCATTACAGCATGGCTAGAGGAACTAGGTGGGGAACCTGGCTGTGGGGCTGCTACGTGGAGCCGTGGGTTTCAGGTCTGCTGAGCTCATGGGGAAGTGCCTGTATTGGCGCTTGGCTCTCCAAAGGATGGGAAGAACTTCAGCTTTTCTACTACAAAGCTGACTGTGAGGAGGCTCTAAGGACAGCACGGAGGTCTCATGGAGATCTTGCGGGTCCTTCCCTCTACTACTGCAGCTCTTTTCAGCACAGCAGCAAAGAGAAAGAAGCTGTAGGGTCAGCTTCAAAGGAAGCTGTTGGCTAAGGCAGAGGGCTGGTGCCTCGGAGACCTGCTCTGCCTGTCTGATTCGAGGTAGGAGTGCCTGCTAAGGCTTTCCTTGTAGTAGCCAGGCCGCTGCACTTGTGATGTGCTATTTTGTAGATTTGCCTAGAAAGGAAGAGGCCACACTCTGCCTTCCCTAGTTCTCCTGACTCCTGTGTCTCCCCCCAAGGCATCTGTGGTATCCTCCTGCCTGCCAACCTCCTAATTTTCTTCTAATCCATGCGTGTGCATGACTTTGCAAAATAATCCCCTTAAAAACACACTGTATAAGACACAGGCTGGCAGGAGAGTGGGACCTAGCAGGAGGCAGGACAGGAAGCCTGCAGAGTTGTTTGCTTACCGGTTTGCCGTCCAAGCCAATAGGGCCCTGAAATAAAAAAGGAAAAATGATGACAAATGCTTTCCCCAGGGTGTCTGTCCATCTGCCCCAGGAAGCACTATGTGTCACAAGACTGCACGGACTGGGGTGAAGCGAGGTGACTCTCCCTGTCCTCCTGCCGGCTCCTGGCAGGTCCCTGGCCCTCTGAGTACCAGCCCAGATTCCTGATTGCTCCAGCAGGGACCTGCTCACTGTCAGCCCATTTCAGCAGCAATGCTGGACACAAGAAGGGAAGAGAGGAGGGATTCATAGGCAATTTGCAAAAAGCCCTCAGAACTTCAAATTCTGCAGTGTCCACTAAACTAGTTGAAAATCAGCACTTTTTCAAGACTCTAACTTAAAAGGACATACACCTTTGGGGGAGGAGGCATTTTTGCAAGTGATAGAATAACAGAAGTCTCCCAGGGAAGAGGTGACACACAGCACAAGCTGAAGGTACTGTTTGATGAGAAACAGGCTCCACAGAGCGCTGTCCCACTCGGCACTTTCTCGTGAGCTGGGCTGATTTGTTTTCTGCTCCTCCAAAAGCCAAAGACCACAACGGCCTGGAGAGATCTGCTTCTCCTCAGCCCCGGGGCAGCTCACAGCCCCCCTTTCTGCACGGGGCAGAGCCGCAGAGCCCGGTCAGACAGCTCGGAGGCTGCCAATTCCTCCCATTTTCCAGGCGTGAGAGTCACCCCCACAGACCTGCTCTGGCACATCCAGTGTCCTGGAGCAGCAGCTGAGCTGCCTGGCAGGAGCAGGGATGTGGGGGGTGTTCGTGTTTGCCTTAGGCTTCCTAGTCGTTCAGGATAAATGCGTATGAATAAATAGCAACCGTTTGAATTCTCCAGCGGCTTCAGTGCTTCAGAGAGAGCTGCCAGCAGCTGTAGGATCGAAATGAAATTTGCTTTGTCCTCTCCTGGGCTGGTTCTCTGTTCTCTTGCCCATCTGCAACAGTGTTTCAGAAGAATTCCCTCTCATGTTTTATGTCCTCTCCCTTTGGCATGACCAGGGTGTTCAGCCCAGCACGGTCCCCAGCTGACCCTCACCATGCAGGGCCCCCTTTGGATCCCAGGCACTTCCTGCTATTGGAATATCACCTAAAAGCTCAATTAAGGTTGGAATTTCATCTACTTAGGGGTTATTTTCTTTGTTTGGGGGTATTTCCTAGGATGGTTTTCTTTTACCAAACAGACCTGGCTTCACCTATATTATTTTAACACTTGGGCGTTTTTTTTCAAATTAATTTCCTTTTGGAGTTGTGTGGTTTGGGGTTTTTTTCCCCTAAGTATCACTTAAAAGGGAAAACAAAAAAAAAGAAAAACAAATGAAGAAAAAATTACTTTTTCTAATGATATCAGATCAGGTGATTGGTTTCAGGAAGAAATGATCAGATACAACAAGCACTAATGAGGCTTCCTAGTAACATCACACACCCGTACCTCATAAATTAACAGTTACACTTACCGGGAATCCAGGAAAACCTCTTGTTCCAGGCTGTCCCTGGGAAGGATGAAACAGAGACAGCAGTTTAGAGGAACTGAAATGAATTTTGATAGACCGTAAGTCCTCTCTGCAGAGCTTTTCCTCCAACCTCTGAGCAATTATCCTACGGCTCTCTGAAGAGATACCTAATTCTCCTCCAAGGGGAAAGTGTCTTGGGAAGGAGGGGAAATCTCTCATCCCCACTCCAATTTGTACAGGGCCAAGAAAAAGCTGGAGCAGCTCCAGTTTGGACTGCAAGCAGCTTCCTTGAAGTTTTTACATTAATTAAATGGGTGTCCCTAGCCCATATGCTAGGCTTTTGGAGTATATTCCAGAGGCTGAGCTCATTTTATGGCAATTCTTGCTGCCATAAACTGGAGGCGTTTAATGCAGAGTGCTGCTCTGTGCAAGACAAGCCTCACAGATCACTGGTGTCTAAATACAGCCCTTCTCCTCCTCCCCTAATCTCAAGTTCCAACATATTTGTTTTCCTCACAAATAATCCTGGAGAAAAGATGATTTTTTTTTCTTTTCTGGTTTGTTTGGGTTTTTTGTCCTCTGAAAGCTAAGAGAAAAAGGAGAGAGTTAGGCAGTGTGACGAGAGGAACAGGAGACCCAAGTCTTTGCTCCACCTTTTGCTAGCTAGCCAGAGTTGGCTACCAGTTTGGGATCAGGTACAGCAAACACTGGCTTGGGATGTGTTTGGCAGCTTCTTCATCACCCTCTTAAAAACACCAAAAAAAAAAAAAAAAAAAGGTCCTGGCTGTTCATTTTTCCCAGTTTGTAGATTTGTGGGTATCCAGTAAAGATACCACTTCACTTAGGGCTTTTTTGATCTCAATTAAAAAAAAAAAAAAATTAAAAAATGTGTGAGGCAAGTCAGGAAGCATATGGTCCATATGGTCCAGACTTCAGCAGATTTTGAAGCACACTCATGTAGATGGAAGCAGCAGGATGAGGTAAATCCTGTACCATGCTCATCAAGTGACCACTGTGGCATCTCGCCTACCCTGAAAGCTATGCTACGATGCCAAAAAGCCCAGGTTCCTTATGTGCTCTCCCACTCTGGGGAAGAAAATGCTTTCTTCAGCAGTTTGAGACACCATGACTGGACTGTTTGAGTCCCACAAGGGTTTCCCTGGAAAGAGCTATAAACAAAGGTGCAACTCTGCCTTAACCAGAGCGATCCCATGTGGTGCTGAGGGAAGGGAAGGGGAAAGAGGGGACGGGCCTGCTGGGCTGTGAGGCTGAGGTTTGCCACAGTGAAGCACTAAGAATCCTTTGGGAGAGACCTCAGAGCTACACTGGCAGGGAAAACCTTCACCTTCAGGTTACATCTCCTCCCTCTATCTGCAGAGAGACTTGGTGAAGGTTTAACCCTGCAGAGGATGGGGCCAAACAATCCTTTTGCAGGGTTTGAGGGATGTGCCTGTACCACAAAATGCCTCATGCTGCACTGGCAGTTCTGGTTTTGTACACAACGCTAGCAAGACCTAATCACATTTGCATCGGTTTTTTAGTTCTGCAGAGTTGAACTTGGTCAGCTTTGCTTTGCAAGATACATACAAAACCACCTGGTCCTGTTGGCCAGTGACCAGGAGGCAAGATAGGCTATAAATTAGAGGATCTGTCCACCGCTGGCTTCTGAAAAGGCAAAAAGCAAGAAGGGCCTAGCCACAATTCATTAATTTTGGTTCCCTGTTGGACACCTCCCCGGACAAGAAGTGCTAAAAAAAGAATTAGGGAGAAAAACCTGGAAATGGTGCAATTTGGCTTCCTCTGTGGATTACAGACTGTTGCCTCTTTCTCTGGAGGACAGCAGAGTGATTTGCACAGTATCACGCCAAGACAACAGTTCAGCAGTGAGTGATTCCAAGAGACTGTTTTTCTTGGGTGGCTGCTTTTCCTTGTCTTCTTTCTAAAACGTTGATTGTATGAAGAATGTAATCCTGGGAGCTGCCAAATCGTGGAGACCGTCTGTTTCTGCCACTATCAGCGCACTGTCCCTCTCTGGCCAGAGAAGTTAAGCAGCTCTGAGCTCAAGCGAAAACTTCAACCTCCAAACAAAAATCTGGAAACTATTTGTCATCCCACGTCTTTCCGAGTGGCCCCTTGGCCAGGGTTTCCGTGCTTGTCCTCAGTGCTCAGCCATCCTTTTGACCTATCACCAGCTCCCCAGGAAACTGGATCATCTTCACAGCAGGCTTTGCAGCGGGAAAAGTGTGGAATTGTGCCAGTCCTGGCACATCAGGGCTTTAACTGGTGTAGGCGAAAACCCATTTTAGACACCATTTGCCATCTAAATTTTCTGCTGCTTTGAAGATGCAACACGTTCTGCACTTTGCCAAACCGCAGCAAAGGCAGCAGCACCGAAGCAGACATTCAAAATTGTCCTGCAAACCAGGCACGTGTCCTTCAAGAAAACAGTGATGTCTGTCTCTCTTCGCAGGACCTACACGGACAGGGACTGATGGCTTTTCTCTCCAATTACTCTAACTACACTGTCCAGAAGGCTGAGAGCCACAGGCTTGGGAGAAACAGTAAAATCCCCAGGGCACTTACCCTCCAAAATCTTCTGTCTGTGGAGCAGGGTGGTCTTGCTCAGAGCTTGGCATTGAGAGACCTGCCAGCTGTTCCTCCTTGCCCGGACACATGGCCAGGGACCATCTGCTGGGCATATTGTTTGGGTCCTGGGTTTCGGTTCTGTCACTTCCCAAACTCTTAGCATCCCAGGCAGGTGGGTCTGGGACCCGGCAAAGCTGTTTGTTATTAGAAACACTTGCCACGGGGCTTTTGGAAAGTTAATTGGAAAGCCAGATGTAGCCAAGTGTTCTCCCTGCCTAGGTCTCTCTCACTTGACCTCTGCTGTGAAACAAAGGCTCCAGCGGCCCATCCTCTCTGCAGGTCAAGGACGGTGCTCTTCACAGGTTAATCCCTATCGGAAGTGCCCACTGGGAGGGACAGAATTGAATCTCCAGGTCTTTTTTCATGGAAATCTCTGGTGGAGGCTGTGCAGGGATGGAGTGGAGAGGACTGGCTGCACCCTCACAAAAGCAGGGGCTTGACGGCTGAACCGCAGCGTAAGAAACATCCAGTGTTTAGGGCATGTAAACACTCCAACCCTTCATCTTGGTTTTTTTTTGTGACCTTATCCTTGCAAAAAACTTTGGCTGACTCGTTGCACCTTGCAGGGACACTTTTGCTGGAACAGGATGCGTAATCCTGCCTGCACTTTCCTCATCACTCTAGACAGCACTTTTACAGTCAGGTAAAGAGTTTCCAAGAGTTTGGGTCCTCGACAAACTACCCATCTTTGTGAGTTTGCCACTCACCAGCTTAGCTCTGATCCTGCTCCTTCATCAAAATCAGAGGGTTTGTCCCCTGTTGAAGAAACTAAGGCTGAGATCATCCAGGCAAAGGGTGTATTTTCTGCAAAAGTGGTAGCAGCCCTGCTGCAAGAAGAAAGGATGCTTCTTCCTTTTGAATGCAGGAATATGGTTTCCTTGCAAGGGAAGGCTTACTCGTTTGTTCTGGAGAATGAGCTGTAATTTCATTATATATAGTATATAATAGCAGTATAAAACCAAGGCTGGCTCAGTATGGGAACCACATTATACAGGGTTTTTGCTCCTTCCAGCTGATGCTGTGTCTTAGTGCCCCTCCTCAGTCTTTCCCAGTAACTTACCCACATCCTGCATCAACCAAAAATAGAGAGAAAAGCCACTTACGGGCGGACCGCGGGGCCCGATGATAGACATGCCGGCTTCTCCTGGAGCACCCTGCAGAGACACAGGGGAGAGGAAGAGGGGTGAGCAAGGGAGGAAAGGAAAATACGAAGACAATGATACTCCTGTCAAGACTGGGGTTAAATGAGGGTGCCTTAGGTGTGAGACCTTCAGGGCTTAAGGGGCAGCTGCCGTTCTGGCCTCCCCCCGCTCTTGCCTCAC
Source organism: Pseudotriccus pelzelni (assembly GCA_035584735.1). Classification (NCBI taxonomy): domain Eukaryota; kingdom Metazoa; phylum Chordata; class Aves; order Passeriformes; family Tyrannidae; genus Pseudotriccus; species Pseudotriccus pelzelni. The sequence continues at coordinate 1,743,800 of JAWMRA010000162.1, read as the reverse complement.
ACTTCAGGAGAAAGAAGATGCCTTTTGGAGCCGCTTAGACGTGCCAAAAATGGAAGCTGCACAGCAAGGAGAACTATAAACACATAAAACACTGTCTGGTAAAACACAGGTTCTGCCCCATTGCAAGCGTGAAATATGGCCTGAAACCCTTGCTGTTTTCTTCCTGCGAGTCCAGGAGGGCTGTGTCCTACAGAAGAAAGAAAAGAAGGAGTGATGTGCTGGGCTCCAGGGAAATGGGAGCTGTGGGCAGCTTGTGTACTTCTCGAACTCAGCTGAGATGTGGACAAAAACAGAGCAAAGTGCTTGCTGGAAAAGAAAACAGCTGCCTCTCCAGCTCCTTGCCACCCACGGCGTGCGATGGGCAGGACATGTCCCTCTCTCTGGAAAACACAGTGTATTCCTGAGAGGCAGCTCCAGAAGTGCCCAGGGCTGGGGATCTTTGGGATGGAGAGTCCCACAAACCAAGCAGCCTGCAAGCAAGCACAGCTCTCTGCAAAACAAAGCTGTGGCCTGCCAAGGACCTAGGGCTCTCACAGAGGGCTTTGGGGAAGCAGGGACAATGGATTTTTTTCATTGTTTGTTTGTATCTATCTGCTGTCCCTTCATGTTGAAAACTTTGGCCAGAGAGAAATGCCAGAACATGCAGAGAAAAAGCAGGATGGCTTCAGGTGGGGAAATCTTGGTCTGCTGGATAATGTTGGTTGGCTACAACGAGCAAGCAGTGAAAGCAAGGAAGGAGAGAGAATCTCTGTCCTACCTTACCTTTCCTTGTTGTATTTCTCTCTACTATGAACAGGAGCAAATAGGCCTGATATGGTAGCACACAGGTGATACCCCTCTTGGGTGAATGTTCATCCCTTTCCTAATTCCTACACATTGTTACTCAGTTATTCACACACCTCAAACACTTCCATTTCCCCGTTCTCATGGGTGGGAGGTACTCACAGCTGTGGGGAAAATACACTAACACTGACATGTCAAAACAGGGGCCAGCAGTAGGGTGCTTTGCAAACCACCAGTTCTTTGTGGGTACAAAACACCAACTCATTGCACGGCAAGCGGTCTGTGAGATGTTGTCCCACTGTGCCAGAAATAGGAGCATGCCGTGCCATTTTCTTCCTTGCTCCTGCTTGCACCAGGGATCAGGCTAACCTGGGAGGTGGAGGGGAGCTGCGGGTCGATTAGGTCAAGCAGAGCTGCCAGTGGGGAAGAAAGTCAATGGTTAAAACCCAGGAAGCCTGGAGGGAAGCCCTGCGTGTGCCCGCTGGCCCTTACGCTGTTAGTAAATTGTCATAAACAAGAAACGCAGCGTCTTCAGAGGCTGAGTAGCCTGGAAGGAATTTGGGAAGTATACTTGCACTGACACGGAAGATGGGGCAGCCTGGGGGTGTGGAAGCCCAAATCTGGCTGCAGTGGCCATGGCTGCGAGCAGGGAGCTTGGGCTGGCCCTAGAGGAGGCCCTAGAGGTTGGGGGTGCTACAGGCTACGAGGAGCCGACTCACCTTTTCTCCAGATTGCCCTTTTAGTCCCTGGGTCAGTGGCACCCACCGCAGCCACATGCAAGAGGGTGCAGGGAAGAGAGAGAGAGAGAGAGAGACAAACACAGGCGTCAGCGGCGGGGGCACGCTCTCCCATCCCAAAACCCTGGCTATGGGGTGGGGATGAGCAGGGTGGCCTCCGCTCCTGCCCCAGCCCTCCTCCCCATGCTCACTGTGGGATGCCCAAGCAAGGAGCAGCTCCAAACCCTGAGCCAGGTAGGGGGTGGTCCCCTTTGCTGAGGGCAGAGTTATCTGGAAAGGGCAGCTGCCGGTGGCAGGCAGGGGTGCGTGTTAGCAAGCCCTTAGTTAGCAAGCCCAGCCAGCACACGAGGTGGAGCAGGAGGCACCCAACCAGGGGGATGCTGAACCAGAGGAGGGCCTGGACAGCACAGCAGAGGGAATGGAAACACCCCTCCTGGCATGTATGTGGCTTGCAGGACTCGTCACCCTGCTGTAACAAGGGGAGCCCCTCAGGTGTGGGGCTCAGGGAGAGTACTTTGCTCACACTGACACCTGCCAAGGACCATCCTGAAAAGTCCCCCCTCCCCAAATCCTGGCGGTTGGAAGCGAATGGGGAGGATAAAGTACACACAAGAGGTTTTGACTTACCGGCCGCCCAGGGATCCCCATCGCACCTTTGTCTCCCTGGCAATTAAGGCAAAATCAGAGGCAATTGGTAACTGACCAAAAGCAAGGTGAGCCACCAGTTCATGTGCACATATGACAAACCAGCAAATCTCACAACAGAAATCACACACTGCAGTTTAGGCAGCAAAAGGAACAAGAGCCTCCAGTCAAACAAAGTGTAATCCCAATTTCCAACACTTCGTAAAATCCAGGTCCTGGGAACCGGTTTCCTGCAGTAGCCAACTGTCACGTTTTTCTCTTTCTTGACCAAAGTCAGCTGGGTGTTAGCTACTTATTTATAGAGTTATCACTTTGAAACACAATTCTCTTAGACTTGAAAACACAGTCCTGTCCAGAAGCAATAGAAAAATGTGAGAACACAAGCTGACACAGGAAAAAGCATGTCTGGAAGAAGACATACGAGCAGCTGTGTTCAGTGTCCTCTACCCCTTTGAGTTACTTCCCAGTGCACTGTCAGGGTGTGAGCGATCCCAACAGTGGTTTTGGGAATGACTGTGTGTCAGGAGACACTGGACAGAGCCTTGTAAACACAGGAACACAGGACCGGTGGCAATTTTCTTCAGCCACTTACCTACAAGGCAGTTTGCTGCCTCTTGCAGTTAAATTTAACTATGCAATTTAAAACAAACAAACAAACAAACAAAACTACAAAAAGACCCCACCCCCCTCTGCATTCCTGGTCACCAAAACTGAAGGCTGTGCAGATCTGGAAGACAGCAGCTCATTGCTAAAGGACCTTGATGATTACGGCTTCAGCAGTCATGCAGCTTTTGCTCTATATTTTGCAAAAATGACATGATAATAATCTCTCAGTTCTGTTTCCAGCAATGTTTGGGGTTTCCTTATGTAAAACAGAGTTTTCCTGCCCATGGCTGACTGTGTCTGTAGACACAGACCTGGTTTTCTGGTTTCTACAGCTGGAGACACCGGCCCCATCGGTGCCACCTCTTCGTGCCTTCCCTCTCTTTCAGCCCCAGCGCGTGTGAACATAAGTCTGAAATCTCTGGAAAGGGAAGGCACTTCACTCTATTTGTTTTTCCGAGTGTACACAAAGGCTCTTTTGGCTGTACAACCCAAACGCCGACATTATTGCCTGGGATCAAACCATTCCTTGGTGGAAGTTTAGCCACTTCCCTCTGCGGAGCTGTTCGGTGTGGGAAGCGTTCCTTTCCATGCAGCCCATGTTTTGATAAATTGAAGAGCAATATATGCCTTGCAAAAGCATCCCTTGCAGATGGATCAAACGCTAAACAGCTGCTTGATTTTAAGTTTTGTCCATGATATATTATGGGAAACTGCATTCTTCCAGGGTTTCAGGCGGGTTCTCAGTCCTGCTAATATTTGCCTATCTCTGTGTGCCGGCAGTGAGCAAAACTCCTGGTGTCAGCATCTTGCCCTGGGATTCCTTTGTGGCGGCTGGAAAACACAACGCTGAGCTTTCCTCTGCTTTTAAGTCCCTTAAATGCTGCTTTCCTCCAGAGCTGAGCCCAGGCTGATCTCCCTCAAGGTTTGAGGTAAAAGCTGAGTTCATTTCTCTTGCCTCTGCTGTGGCTGGTGCCTGAGCAGGAAGAGCCCAAGGTCAGGGCTGAGCCGTGTCAGGTCTCCCGTGAGTACCTGGTGTCGGAGTGGTACATGACGGCACCGTGTCTGGTATGTGACTGCACAGCATTACAGCCCTCCGAGCAATAACAGCAAAGGGAGCTCCCAGTAGGACAGCAAATAAATGCCAGATGTTTATAAGGAAAGGTTGTCTGTGACAGGGAGCCAGGAAAGAGCACTCGTGGGTGGATGATACCATGTAGGTTGGTTAGGAAGTCATGCAAAGCCGCCTGAAGCTCCCACATCGGAGCTAGAGGAGCACGAAAGGCAACAAGCAGCCTCTGGCCTGAGTCAGGGGAGAGCCAGCAGCACACTTTGCATTTCCTTCATTGGGAAACTGCCTGTTGCAACTCGTGCAGTCTCCAGGTGAGCAGCAGTCTGGGGAGCAGGGAGCCATCACCAGGAAAGCACGCAGCTCTAACTCCAAAATCCACGCTACTTTCTCACTCATGACTAACTCAGATGCACATACTGTTATTACAGACTTCTGCATTTGTCCCAGCGTGACTTAGGCCTTCTAAATCCTGCTGCAACTAGCAAGTCCTATCTGCAAGAACACTGCACACCGTGCCTCTTCGACCAGACCCTCAAGGTGACAAAGGCATCTTCAAAAGCAGTGTTTTCCCACACACACAGGAGAGCTCATGGGGGTTACGTTACCCTCAAGTTTGGTCCTACACAGCTCCAGCAGTCCCTCATCTGTATGAGCCATGCCCTGTTTGCAATACTCTGTTCCACAGCACATTTTCTATGCCAGACTTCCTTCTCCCAGCTTACGAACGCTGGAGGCCTCCTGATCAAAGTACTGCCAGACAGACAGAATGAGGGGATGAAACAGAAAGAATGAAGCATTTACCGGGAGCCCAGAAACACAGAAACAGCAAAAGCTACCTTCAAACTGAAGGGAAGGCTTGATAAAAAGATCAAATCACATGGAAGGGTTTAGGAAGCAGAACAGTTAAAAAACTCTCCACAGCTCCTTGCCCATCAGCTCTGATTGCTTCAGTTTCCTAATCTCCTGCTTGTGAAGTTTTCTCTCCTTTCGGCATGGCTCTGCCCACAGCTCTCTGCATGGGCTCTGAAGGTATCTGCAACTCCACGGAGAACAAGCTAATTACAGGGCTTTGACTTTCTTCCTTACTTTCCATCTGCTAAATATTATTTTTTCATGTATGGAATTGCTGCAGTTGCCACAGAAATGTTGCATGATCAGAAATGGGAGAGAAAATGTCCGTGAGAGGATCTTTTGCTTCGGATGTGGTCCAGACGGCGCAAGAGTCTGGAAACCTCTGGACTATTGCACGATTTCATCATTTCCTTCCTTCCTTTGCCCCTTTTAGTCCCAGTCTCACCAAATATCTAACATGACTGCAGGCTGCCCTTGCCTTCACCAAAGCCTCAACTGACTTCACAAATAAGGGTGGGAGCATCGGTTGGGCAACAGGAGAGCACGGAGACCCCTTCTGCTGCTGTGGTGTTGCTCATCCACTTCTCTGGCTTTTCCCCTGCTTGTCCTAGAATACAAGCAGGGCTCAGTGCAATTCTAGCGAGTATTTCTGCCCACCTCCAGACTCAAGCCAACACCAGCACTGGGAGCTAAGCCCCTGCCACACTGCATGTTGTGTTTCGCAAGCTGGGAAACAAAAACAGGAGAGAGATGTGGGGCGATCAGCACTTTGGGGCTGCTCTCCAGAACAATGTGTATGGCAATCAGCCAGACAGAAGCCCAGGTCTGTTTGCTCATAAAACCACTGCCACTTTAATCATGAGAAACATGAGGGGGGGAAACATTTCCCGTGGTGACATGGAAGATTCTATTTGGCTCTTCAGAGGTGAACTTTTGCTCACGGTGGTCTTGCTCACCAGCCATCAGAAACCCAAGAGGTCCTGAATGAGATGAGGGTGCTGCTAACCCAGGACAAATTCCACCTTGGCTAACAACGCTCAGTCTGCCTGACTTCCTCTTATTATTTCCATTGGCTGTAGCACTCCTCACGGCCTGTCCTGGAAGTCTGCGTGCGGAGACAGGTTCAGGGGTCGCAATAAGCCAGGATGCAGTAGCAAATAATGTCAGCACTTCTCTGGTGGTCTCATGTGCTTCTGCCAGGCTTCAATCTCTCATTACAATATTAGGTTTCTAACCCTTAGTGCTGCAGAGGAAGCCTGGAGTGTGCGTCTTCCTCACCCCACAAAGGCACTGACTGCTCTCTAGGAGACGTCTGCGCTGAGCTATCCAATTCTCTCTAATTTCTCACAGCAATAACAGACATACCAACACCACTACCGATTTTGTGCCCACCCTGTCTCTTTAATGCCAACGTATGGTTGCCCAGGTTGGAGTAGGAGGATGGACTCCACTTGCAGCCCCCTCCAAAGCAGTGCTCTCTTCCCAAAAACCCACAGCTAACGCTGAAATACATCCACTTCAGTGCCCATCCTGAAAGCCCCTGGGATAAGCTGAAGGTTTGTGTAGATCAGGGCTTCCAGCTGCGAAACACTTTCAGACCCTTTGGCCCAGAAGGTGCAACTTTTCGGAAGATTGCTGTAATTAAATAGGTCTGTGCTCATATATCTGGGGGAGTTCAGTCTATAGCATTTCAGCTTGATGAAACGGGAAAGAAAATAGGTTGTGCACAGCAACTACTTCTCCTCAGAACGTCATCTGCAAACTGTTTAAGACATTTTTGCATGAACAGACAAAAGATGACTACCGTATGTTTAACTTCTCATGTTCCTCCACAGAAACCCACTATAGTCACTCTATTGTACATGAATGTAAACCATTTCCCCCGGCAGGACTGTGCTAGAGACAATATAGTATTTCTTTATAATCCTGAGAGATACACAGCCTCAGTCCTTGCACTGCTGCTGCTGGTTCACTGTGGGTCTCTTAATAGCTGCAAGAAAATTTCTGCAATAACCTAGCTATTTTCCTGAAGCCTAAATCATCTGCACTGAGGTTTTACATTAGCTAACATTTGAAAAGGAAGCTGTCAACACAATTTTTCCTTGGAAATTGATAGCTGTGCAGCTATACTTGAGGGCCCAGCAGTTCAGCCAGCCCGGGTGAAGTAGCAGGGAACAAGTCCCTCCAGCTCAGCTCCTGCCACGTGTTTGTGATCCGTCTTTCTCTTTTTTTGCACACACATCCTGTTCAGTGTGTGGCACCCAGTGCACGCGAAGCACATGCAGCCGGTTCCCCCAGAGTGTCTGTGGCCAACTGGTAACACACAGACACCTGCACCACATGTTTTTGCTGTGCCCCCAGCCCTGGCTCCCTCCATCTCCCCCTGACAGGCTGAATCACAGGCAAGAGCAATCCCACCCCAATGCAGGGGTGACAACCCACTGTACTTGCTGTTTGGGAGATCCCGGGGTGCCAGGACTGCAAAGTCAGCTATCACACCAGACACCACAGACAGGAGACTGTGCCAGTTCATGCCCCACAAACTCTGTCTCAACAGCTTCTAAACCATAGAGGTTTGGTACTTACAGGCGGACCTGAAAGAGAGGAAAACAATCAACAATAATTAATTATTTTGATGCAACAAATGCTAACCACAAGGACTAGATAAAAACATTGCACCATCTTTTGGGGTTGATCCTGAGCCTGCTCCCATTTGCTGATGCACTTTCACCACCTCTGTGCTTGTTAATTAAGGTATCCCCACAGTTAGCAGCTGCTAATAATCTCTGAGTGTAGGGCAGCTTCTGACAGCCCTGTGTCGGGAAGGCCATGCAAGTCAGGCTCTTGACACTGTTACATACAGTTTTGGTCCTTCAGCACACATAGGTGGGGGACTTGTTACTTATGTGACTCCACCTCACATCCCTCCCACCCCTGGGGACTGAGAAACTTGAATCTGGGGAGGCAAGAGCCCCTTTGATGCTAAAATTCCCATGCATTTCCCACCAGCATTGGTGATCCTGCAAAGGTGTGAAAAGATAAGCGCGGAAACTACAGCTATTAAACGTGTCAGGTACCTTTTCTCTTTAATACAAGCAAATTTTCCCGTTTGCTTCTGCCTACGTTCCAATAGAGGCCAATTTGCCCTCTTGGAAGAAATTCCCTGAAATCCTTCGGGTTTCTCTTATTTTTGAAAGCTTTTTGGAACCTGCCAGTGTGGAGCACTGCAACTCCCTCGTACAGAACAGTTGTACAGTATATATCAGGGCTTAAAGAGCACATTTCTTTCATCAGTTCCCAGAAAATTCCTCAAAATCCTGACAGATATTGTGTATGCGGAAAGAAACCCCTGGACTCACTATTTTGTGGTTTCCTCTCTGTGGGAGAAGCAAGACACACCATACAACTGTCAGGGGCTTCTACGTTTTCCATACTTTATAGATACTCTTATTTTCTTTCTTTTTTTTTTTCTTTTTCCTCTACACAGAGTGCCAAGAAGTAAGGCTAAGCAGTATAACAGGCGAGCTGACAGATAACAGGCAGCAGCCTCCTCCTTGCACGGGAGGCGGATGTCACAGTGAGCACCTGCGGAATACGTCGTCATCCTGAAAACGCCCCTGGCTGAAAGTCCATAAAAGAAACCGGAGACTCTGGATGAACAAACCTTTTCCACATTGGAAATCTCTCACTTAGCCTGACTCTTTCATACCAGGGGCTTCAGCGATCGGTTTGGCTATCAAGCTTCGGTGACCTAAAACTGCCCTGTCAAATGCCACTGTTAGACACAGCTTTCATCGTGGTTCATTTAGAAGAGGTTACCTCTAAAGGGTACCTTTGGGTTAAAAAATAATAAAGCTTAGCACCTTTGTGCTGACTGACAGACAGAGCTAAGGTCAACACTCACAGCCAGAAGGCTCAAGAACTCAAAACAACTCCAATCAAATTTAGAACAGGATCTCAGGGGCGACCCAGATTTGGTTGGTCTGGCAATCGCCCACAACCAGTGTTGATGCTGAGGTCAGTGTCCTGCTTGGTATGCCAAGTCTAAACAACAAAAGGGTTCCTCATCAGAGAGTTCATTTTGGAGGGCAAGGTCAGACTCAGATCCAGGAATCCTAATATATGCCAGACTGGGAGAAAAAAAAAAAAGGAAAAAAAAAAAAGAGAAGGTTTTCTGGGTCTGGCTTGGATGACAATGAAGTTCTGTAAGAGAACTGTTTTGGAGAGATTTTGTTTCAGAGTGAGCGCCCTGTCACAAGGTCAATGCTTACGGCTTGCCAATACACGGACTTTATTTCCATTAGTAACACTGCAGACCCTTAATAGCCCGCCTACCTGTCTGCGGGGGCTTGGGGCACTCACAGATTGCTTGAGCCAAACCACTGAACTAATATTACGAGAAAAACTTAAAGACAAGCAAACCCTGAGCCATCCCTGCCCTTCCAGCCCCAACGCACCCAGCCAGCAGCACAGCCTGTAACGGGATTGCTATTACCACTGAGAGAAAACACAAGCTCTTGTTTGCTCCAGAAGCTCCATCCACAGAGCAGAGTAAATCAGCACTGCCGGCAGCTCTGGGGCCACCAGGCCATGCACCCCACACAGATCAAAGGCAGCAGGCATAGTGGAGGCCCGTCTCTGTTATATGCCCTCTATAAAATTAATGGTTCTGTGAAGGGGGGACTGTACAGCCTTGTGTAAACACACATCAGGGAGCTGCAGGGACACAGTCTTGGCTGCAATAAGTCAATTGGTAGAGACCATCCAGGGACTGGGCTTCAAATGCTGGGACTGTCCATGTGACCCAGGAGAAAGTGAAGCCCTCAGACGGAGTAATTTCCAAAAGCAACATTCATCTTGCCTGAGCTGGAAGAGGAGAAAAAGGGAGAGGAGGAGGAGGCATGATGTCTCAAAGACAGTGGGGAAGGAGGAGGTGCTGCTGGATAAGCTGTTGCAAAGCACTGGAGATTTTACAACGCAAAATAAAGCTTCAGCAAAATGCACTGGTCACATTCTGTCCCAGTGATAAACAAGAAGGTGGAGCAGAGGTTCTAATTAATACAACAGGTAGTAAACTCACATGAGAGGAAAGAGCTGGCAAAGGAGAACAGGGATATGTGCACCTCCACTCCCAACTGCTCGAACCATTGGTGGCCAGGCTGAGCCAGCCTCTCCTGGGCAGTGCACTGGACTTGCCCCTGGCCAAAGGTCTGGCCTGGTCAGGGATGCTGACAACCCTATAAGCCAAGGGGGCAAACCCACAAGTCCACCAGGCTGCATGGGACCCTTCACAAAAGCCACCTGAACTGCAACGGTCACCACAACACCACTGCATGTTGCCCTTCACGTCACCAGTGTCCTGCACTCCCAGGCAGACTGGGGCAGCTGTGTTGAAACACCCCCAAGTGGGCCAGCTCTTGATGGTGGTGAACTCCAAAGTGTTCCACAAACAACCAGGAGCCAATATTATCAACAGCCACAAGTCCAAATCACGCCTCTGTGGGTTCCTCCTCTCCCTACAGCAGGCTCTTTTGGGGTGAGACAGTGCTGCACAGCAGGTGAGCTAGATCCCCTTTCCATACAAACTGTCAACAGAGAAGGGACAACGAGTCAACAACACAGAGCAGAGATCAAAGCTACCGTGAACATTTCTAAGCCCATTCCATAGCTAAGCCCAGCCGGCAGGCAGACCCAGAGCTCCCAGACCACCAAATCCCTCAACCTCGCAAGGACCGAGAATCCCCATTTGTAATTAGCACCTCCAGATGCCGTGTGTTTTGAACCTGATCTTGCTGGGCCTGGAGCGACGCTGGCGCTGGCATGCGGGCTGAGCACGGCCGTCCGCCCACGACGGGCAGCTCAGGAAGCCTCTCTCCGTGCCGGCGCCTTGCTGGAAGGCACCGGAGGGCTGTAAGCACTGGATCGCTGTTTATCCAGCTGCGGGGCTCGGCGAGCAGCGGGGGACGGAGGAGGGGATGGAGCAAACGTGTCGGGAGTGGACGAGTGGGAGGAAGCAGCGGTCTCCTGCAAAGAGGAGACCCCCAGAGCACCTTTGAAACTGAACGTTGAGAAAACAAAGAGTTCTTGTAGGGGTACCCGGGGTCCCTCCAAACATATGGCCTCTGGAAATTAGCACCATCTGCACTGGTTTTTAGGCAGACAAATTTTCCTTGAAGTAGCTCTGCCTTCCCTGTAGCCCAAACGAGGAAACGGGCAGCCACGGTCTGCAGATAGGCTAAACTCACCTCACTGCAGATACAGAAGGGACACACCTGCGATGAACAGCAAGGCCGTGCCACACAGCCCTCTGCTCACCTGCCCTTCCTCGTGGCCCGCTCAACCAGTGACTAAAACAGAACTGCAAGGAACCCTTTGCTCTCAACCCACACAGAGAGATAAAAAGCCACCCTCCACGCTGTACCCTCTTCAGCCTCAGAAGAGAGGATGCTTAGTTTTGTGAAGTGGGTCATATTTATCCTAATCTGGAAAGTCCCATGTTCCAAAACAGCAGATGTTAAAAGCTGGATGTATTGGAGCAGGTCAGCTTGGTGAGAGACCTTCTGCTGATGGCAGAGATATCCTCCAGCTTGAGAGACAGCAATGCTCTCTGGACCAAAAGGATCACTGAAATGATCCCATCCATTTAAGGGCATTTCCTGCTGTCTGGAAAAGTGTCCATTCTCAAAAGCCTCTCAAATGCTGCAGCTTTTTCTCTCTAATTTCTTGGATTCAGGCAGTACAGTGCCTGCAATGTGGGTGTCTTCCAGCCTACTCCAAAAGCTCACACACAAGGAATTTTTTTTCCCCCCTCTATAGCTTACACAAGCTGAGGAGGACAGAGGGAGGAGAACATGAAGACACTATTGTTGCTTACTTGGGTCATCCGCACTACACACTCTGGCAGCAGGGAAGATGTAAACATGTAATCCATCCCTGTGAGGAAATCCAGCCATTTCACAGACCCAGAAGGCAGCCTTAGCGAGTTAGAGAGATACGGTTACTTCCTGACATTCAGGACTATGTTAATTGATAATAAGATAGCTGTGGGCAGGCAATTAGTTATGAAATGCTGATTAAAATGTCAGTGGCCTGAGCATGACCTTACCCAGGGTGGCCAGGATCCCCCTCGTTCCTGGCTCCATGGGTTCCCAGTGCAGAGCGATCCCATTTGGGAGCCGGCAAACCTCAGCTGGGTGCATGGAGCCCAAATCGTGGCTTGGGCCTGTTATAGAGACTGACCACGCCACAGTTTTCACACAACACATCCACTGTACTCATAGTCATCTAAAGCCATTTTCCCCATCTCCATCAGGAAATAAATGTTACAAGGGGAGGCAGAGGGACATTAACTCAGAGAGCTTCAAAATGAAAAGGCAAAAATGCCATGTGCCTCGCTATAATTTAGTATTATTAGCTGTAGGGGAAAGTAAAGACAAGAAAAATCTTGAAAAGAATAAGAAAAATTTTAAGCAGCACTGACAACCCAAAGCAGAACCTCCAGAAATTTTCAGGTGTTGTCAGCAGTAGCAGCCAATCTGAGTTTATAACTTGCTCCAGAGAGCATGAACCCCTTGCACAGGCCAGGCCCCTCCGTCCCCCAAAACATTCCCCTCTCGACTACACCCCTGCAGAGTGGCAAGAAGTTCTTCAAAGGATCACAGGAATGTTGGACAGCAAAAGGGCTATCAGGATTTCACTGCCAAAAAATCTGACCAACGCTAAGCTGAGGCACCAGGTTATGCCAGTCATTCAAGCTCGCCTCCGAAATCAAACCCATGACATCACTGAGACTCGGCAGTTAGTATCAACAGCTGTTGAGGATAAAAGTCACTGCTCAGGCACTCCGAGCATCCCGGCACACCATCACCACCATCTCCATTGTGGCCAAGGAAAAGGCCACAAGCACAGCACCGAGAGAAGTCCAAAGGATGCTATGACCAAAGTGAACACCGAGGTGGAGCCTCACAGCAAAATTAACATAATTAAGCAGCAGTCTTAAAAATAAGAGAGAGGGTATGATAGTGCAGTTTAGGTTAGATTCCAAGTGCATCTCCAAGTATCTCTGCTTGTTTCAGGAAATGTCTATAAGGACAAAGGGAGCCAGTTGGCCTCCAGAGCCAGAAGAATCTGATGAGGATGACTGGGGCCATTGGCATAACAGCAGGCAGCCCATTAGGCAGATTAAAGTGCTTAAAGACAAGGGTTCAACAATAGGCAAGCAGAAATGGTCTGACAAACATTTGGGAGAGTCCCTTGTGAAAACAAAGGGCAGGAAAGGGTCAAGAGCAGATGGCCCACACAGTGCTGGCTGCAACAGGAGGAGCACAGCACCTCCGGCACGGCCAGGGCAGAGATGCTGGGATGGCCAGGACTGGGCAGCAGCACTCGTTTTGGGCAGGCATCCCTGGGTCAGCAAGCTCTTTCCAAGCAGCAAACAATCATGTTTGTCCCTGCCATGCTGAAGCACTTAGCACCACAGAAAACAGGGAAAACAAGGCTGGGAAAGACCCCCAGGGTCAGGTCCCCCGGTGGGTTTTCATGCTCGGAGGCCCCCTCAAGGTTTTCCAGTAGCGGTGCGGACCCCTGGACAGTAAATCGAAACCTTATGGTGGCAGGCTCACTCCGCTACACCACCTTCTGCCAAAGAGCCTGCGTGCCCCAGGGCTACAGCAAACCACCAGCCCAAAACTGCTGCTCTTGACTATCCCCTTTCTCTTCCCCTTCTGCCTCCCCTGAGCAAACCAAACAGAGATTAAAGGATTCCTGCGGAATGACAGTGACACGAAATCGAGGAGGGAACATCTTCAAAGCAACCAAAGGAATAAAAAGTCTCTACCTAGCCCATTTGGGCAAATATTTCTCTAACCTGTTGCTGTCCTCTGGGGATGACGACACCACATGCCTCCCTAGTGATCCAGTCCAGGCGATACTCAAGCCCTGATTCATAAGGCCGTATTTATTATCTTTCTTAGAGACTACCCAAAATTTCCAGTGTTGTTGTTTAAGTCAGTCAGTGACCTTTGATGCACAGCAAACTTGAAGAACAGATTTTTTTATTTCCCTCCTTCTCGCGGTTACCTCTTGCGCGTTTGAAGTCTGCTGTCCTGTTCCCCCCAGTCTTCTCTCGCCTTTAGACTAAACAAAATCTAATTCTTCCAGTCTCTCCGCAGAAGCCATGTTTTCTGGACCTCTGTTTGTTCTCACTGCTCCCCATCAGCGGCCCGTTTGTGCCTTGAAGTATAGTTCTCAAACAGCAACCCAGTCTCTGGCTCAGTGAGGGAGTCAACGCCACACAATGTGGTGACGGCAGAAGACACTGTGTCTATTTACTTTATCCGCAGGGTCTTACTCACAGAAGGACATGAAGGTCCTTCCTGTCACCATCTCCGCCCTGCCCTTATGTTCTGACATGTCACTTGTCCTCCACGAGCCCTCAAAGGCTTGGAGACTTCTTTAGGGGGCTGGTGTCCCTGTTGTCTGGTGTGACTGGCACTCATGGTCCCGTGAGGAGGAAGGTCTCCTTCTCACTCGCAATGAACAACTCCAGCGTTTTCTTGGGTGTCCTTGACAGTCTGACCTCACCCTAGGCTCTCGGGTTTTCATCTTGCATACCCAAAGATTTTAAATCCTTTCAGCCTTACTTTTCTCCTGTGTTGAATTTCAGCTTGCTGAAGAATTTGTTATTTTTCTTTAACTGATCCCTTCCTGTAGCTCCTCGTGCTTCCAACAGTTTCCCCGCCAGGCTGAGTTTCCTCAACTTCTTCCCCAGCTCCTGCTCTCCAGGGGCGCTACCCCACCAATTCTCCAGCTCCTTCTGTGTTTTTGAAATCCACCTCAATTACCTGGACATTTCCAGAAGCACCTCACAACTCTTAGCTTGAAGACACATGTGCCAATGCAGCAAGCTACCACTCCAACAAAACCCTACTCATGGCAGAGCAGATTTTGGTAATCTCTCTGAGTTCCCACCCTACATTCTCTAACACATCCTATTCCATGGCAGGACTAAGAAGGTGGTGTCTGAAAACTCTGGGGATCCAAACCAGTTTGAAAACTACAGTTGGTTATTCAGCAGGAGTCTGACGTTCCTCCATCGAGGAGCTGGCCACTTCTTCAGCACTCAGCCAGTCCCTGCACAAGTCCTGCTCCTCAGAAAGCCTCAGAATTAGGAAGGAAACACAGGGGAAAACTGGCCAAAGTAAATCGTGACTGGGTTAAGCAAAAACCAAAATCCGTGGCATTTTTACTTCCTACTGAAAATTAAAATCTCTCTCGTAATGTGGTTGTCTGGGAAGAGTAGAAAGTTGGACCTTACTATATCTAATAATTATTTAAATAAATTCTCTGATCATGCACTTAAAATGCAAATGATACATTTTATTTACTTGTCAAATTGCATAATTCACTTTCTTCCTATATCATTTTTGCAATTAGCAGCTGATTTTAATAACTAGTGCACTGTTACTTTTTTTTCCCCCTAATTCTTGTTATTCTTCCCTCTTTTCCATCTGCTAACTCTTTTCTTCTTCCTTCCTCCTTCCAAAATACTTTGCAATTTTTATAACAGCAAATTCTGTCACCTACCCAGGGACGAACAAAAGACCATTGTGTTCAATTTATCTTTTAATAGACTCCTTCCTCAAATACCTCACGAACTGCCAGTACTGTCTTCCAGACCCTGTCTCACACCCTTTTGAGTTATGAAAATGTTTGGGAGGGTCTTTCCTTTAGCCCAGACGTTTTTCCACCCGAGATGATTGATAGCTCCCAGTTACCACTAATTACCCTATCAGCAGTTGGACATGAGCCTAAGCCACAGCACTCTTCCTCCAGAGGCCAGCAATGCATCCCTGTCGCTCGTTATCCTTCTTCTTCAAGGATGGAACAAACTGACTAATTAGAGACACCATAAATTCTTCCTTCAGGCTCTTTCCTGATGCGCTGCCTCGCTTCCAAACAGAGCATGTGGAGGAGAGTGGGGCTGGTGCTAGTCCCTTCAAAAGGAAAAATGTGATGGAGTTTACGAGCCTAAGTGGGTTTGCTCAGCGTGTTTTATGGCACAGGAAGAGGCGAGTGTTCATTCATTCATCCAAATCTAGCTGATGCCTTCTTAGCACGTCTCAGACTCGGAGAGGTTGGCTTAGCTTGGCTACTCCCGCGCTTGGCTCTGCCTGGTGGGAGCCAGGCTGGGACAGCTGCACATATGGAGACAACCCGCACTGGCTCACAGGGACGAAGGACTCGCAGCTTCCCTTACCTAGAATGAACCGAGCGTGCGGATCCCTCCCCTGCCGCCCCCAGTGCCAAAACCAGATGCTCTGCACAGCACACACTATGAAGAGAGCCATCGAACTGGAAAGGCAAAAAATAACCCCAACCAACTGCTGCCTCCCTCGGAGCACGGTCTGGAAGGCACCTGTATTCTCTCATCTTCTCAACATGGCAAATTTGACTCCATAAGTTTGCTAAACTCTGCCAGAACCTCTATCTTGTTTGAGACTAAAAGATTTTTCTTATTTAGGCATATAGGTTGTTAGTTTTTAAGCTAGTAAGAGATCCCATTATAGTCTCAAAAAGAAAAGAGAGCACAATGAAAATGGAAAAGACATATTTTCCCCTCTCCCTAGAACAGAGAAAAAATAACTTGGAAGAAACCCAAGCAAGTTCAGAAACTAGTTACTCTGAAGCTCTTCCTCTCAGACAAAAGGAAAGGCCCTGAGGGCACAAGGGGAAAAGGGCATTACATTTAGAGAGAAACTTCTCCAAAGTACACAGGGTGTGTGTTACACCTGGTAAAAAACTGTTGAGGCTTCTCAGCCACTGCTAAAGAGGTCCAAGTCCTACCAAAACAGGAAACCCTCGGTGTCCTAGAAACAAAAGAGAGCAAGGAGGAGGAATGAGGACTTGAAGTCTGCAGCAGTTTGCTGCAGGGAAAAGGCACATGGCGAAACCTGTGTAGAGGAAGGGGGAATGGCTGAAGGCGTGCTAAACCACGTGGGGCTGGGCATAGTGCATGCCCCACACCAGCCCTCAATCCAAGAGACACGTGTTCGTAGCTCCCTTCCTGAAGGACTTGAGAGGCGCTTCCCACCACTGTCCCAAGAAACTCCAGGACCCTTCCCATTAAGATAGGTGTTAGTGCAATAACAGAGCATGGGGATTTATCCAGGATGGCCTTGGAATTCAAGGAGAGAATTATTCAAAACCACACCTGACAACTCCCCATCTCCCCCTTTTTTTCCCCGAAAAAAAGCAATTTCTATAAGCACTCAGGTCATCCATAAGCAAGAGATCCCTAGACACATTGGGATAAACTAAGAAACGCGAGGCTACATCTTCCAAAAAGATAGAGGTTTTTCCCCCTCTCCTTTCTTTCTGTTTTTAAGCCCACATTAGATCCCACTGCACAGGCGATGGCAAACAGCCTCTCAATACCACAGCTTCTCCCTGGGTTTCTGAAAGGTCAGAGCCAGATACCCCACTCCCTGGTGAGCAGAGAGCTGAGACATGGCTCCCTCGCTGTTGCCGGGGCAGCACCAAAGAGCCATAAGCTCTGTGGGCTGCTTTTGGGGTTTCAACCCCTCTTTCGTCTGTGTGGCACTTGTATATAGTAGGGTTTAAGGGGAAGTTAATGTGTAGGTAATGACTGCCATTTTGGGAGACATAATTACCCCCCCTTTGCTGCCAAAATCACTCTAATAAGGAGCTAATATTTAAAAACTAAATAAAAAAGGATTTAAAAAAAATCCCAGCCCATTGTGTGCTTCAGCTTAGGGACGAGGCCAACACACAACTCCCAGCAGCTGCCACTGCCTCCAGCAACATCTCCTCCCTTGGACAGCAGTGGCAGATGACAGAGGCGAAGGCCAAGAAAAGAGCAGCCACCAGGATCTGGCCACATCCACCCACTGCCACATTCCAGAACCAGATTCGGCCTCTGTAAGACCCCTCCCCAAGGGCAAAGCAGCCCCACGATCCTCTACCTGCTGCTGGTTGAGCTGCACGGCAAGGGGAGCCTGGTGTGGCTGGGATAGCTGGGTGGTCCCCAGTGAGGCGCACACACTGCCCGGAGCAACACCAAATCATAATAAACAAGTCCCTCGCACAAAGCTCTGTCAGTTCAGATTCCAGTTCAGCTGATACAATCTTCATCTTCCCTTTGAAAGAAGGGAAAAAAAGAAGAGCAAAAAGAAAAAAAACAGACATCCTAAGGGAGAGGAGTGAGGCAAGCGATGGATTGATACTGCCCGTGTGTGTCTCAGCCCCCCGGCGTGGGGAAAATGTGCTGTTAATCAGCCTCCCCTCCCTGGGGAATACGCTGATTTAATTACCTCCTGCTTGCACAGTCCGTCTGTGATGCTGCTCACCCAAGGCATCACATGAGGAAGAAACAGACACCGACCCTCAGCAGCCAGGCTGGAACAGGATGGGCAGGCAGAGCAGGAATCATCACATCCCTCGTGTGGGGAGTGAGGGGGTGAATTGGTCCAGGGAGCCTGTGCGAGTGAGCTGCCTCCCAATCCCACATGTGCAAGAGGCAGACAGCACCAAAGGACATCACTGCCCCACTGGAGCCACAGGCACTGCAAGAGGGGATGGATGCACCGAGGAGTCACCTTTCCTCTATCTGAAACACAAGCTTATTTTGGAGGCAAAATCAAAGACATGCAATGGGCAACAACAGAGTTTTCATACAGGAAAGGGGAGAAATAACCAGATGAAATGGAGATGCCCAGTCAGCAGGTGTCATGCCACAGCCCCCTCACCAGCTGCATGGCACAGGCCTCACATGTGAGCACATCTGTCCAACCCTTTGGTTGTCATGCTGCTGGCATTCTGCAACATTAATCTGGGATGTGTTGGAGCATCGCTCTAATGCAGACAAATATTCTCCAGGGCTTCTCTTTCACAACGCTCATGAATGTCAGCGAGACAGCGCACGGAGGGGTAGAGACCTGGTCCACCTCCTGGAAGGGGAAAGCTGCATCAGCTGCATCCAGACAGTCACTTTGAAGAACCTTCAGCACAAGACGTGGGTTTCTGCTCTCCCACCTGGGGGGCAGCCGGGATGTTCAATAATTAATGGCTGCACACTCGCCTGCGAAGGTCAGTGAGAAAAGCATCGCTGTGTCTTTAACAGCTGCCAGCGATGGGAAACTCATTGGAGTGTGTGTTCGGAGGGGAAGAAGGTTAAGATGATTAACTGGTGCTAACAAGTTTAGGATGTGGAAGAAGTATTTTCTTGGACGTCCATCAAAGAGAGGATTGAATGTTCCCTGGCGGAGGGGGGGCGGTATGTGTTTAACAGATGAGGTTTCTGCCTCCCAAAGCCTGCCCAGCCCCACATGACGCAACCTCTCCCTTTTTAAGGCTTCCTCTGCCCCTGTACCCTCAGCGTACCTGTGGCCTCAGCTTGGCACGAGGGCTGAAAGGCGATCCAGGGGGAAGGAAAGCTGCTCCTCCACTCTTCCTGTTGATCTGCGTCCTGGGACACCCTTGGGCACCAAGCGATCAGCCTGGTCCTTGGTCCCCACAGGGAAAAGGTGTGGGTGGACGCCCGGAAGAGCCAAAAGGGAATCGGGTATCACCACACTGAAACCATACACCCTGGAGAGGAGGACTCCCCATGGGCCTCTGTATTCCACTGCAAAGCCCCTCTCTGCCCCACCACAGGGACACCCAACAGAGCCATCCTGCCACTGGCCAGGCCAGCAGCCCACCTTTTACCTCCCCATTACCCTCAAGCACACGGCACGACCCACTGGCGCCAGAGCGAAGTCCCCTCGCGAACGGCTTTGGAGCGAGCCACTTGGCGCCTGCGACGTCCCCCTGGGCCCACGGCGGGTATTTTCGGTGCTCCTCGCCGGCTGGCGGGCGCCCACGCTTTGCGCAAGGGGCTTGGCCACCACCGGGCGCCGCGCCCGCCGCCGCGCCTGGCGGCCGGTTGGGCTTGCCCTCCTTCCCCCCGGCCGCCGCAGCGCTGCCAGCATGGGCAGCACACGCGAGACCCGCGTCGCGGGGCCCGGACGTGCGTCAGCGGCTGACGCAAACCAGCCCGGCCATGTGCACGCAGCCCAGGCCTGGGAAAAATCCTCCACCCCGGTAGCACGCTCGTGCTCAATCAAAGCCGTCGCCGTACAGTAGCAGCGCAATGTGCTCCTCGGGTTTCCTCAGCCAGCTGGGATGTTTTTGCCTTGCTTTGTCAAGGCGCTGATTTATGCCCATATGTACCATATACATTGTAAGCACAAGGCACGCAATGGTGTAAACACTTGTACCAAACATCTGTACACAAACCCATCAGATATGCAGAAGCTCCCTGCTGCAGCCCTCGACGTGCGGCCCGGCTGCCCCACAGGCAACCTGTCGGGCCCCGGTCTGCATGTGGGGTGCCATGTGCCACTGGATCTGTTATTCGGGCACGGCTGGATAGGGACAGTAAGGGTCGAAGTAGGACCATTGCCTGATAAAAATCAGAACGGCCACAATGCTTTTCTCCTGCCTCAGTCTCTGCTTCGGGCTGGAGCCCATCACAATGGGTATCTGCTCTGAAATCTCCTTCCCGTGCATTTAATCCTCGATGTCTTTCTCTGCACCATACCCTTGCCTGGGGAAGAGGTTAGTTTATCCACGTTTTTGCATGGAGAATGACTATACTGAACTACCAAGGTTTATCCAGGGCTGGGATATAACAACCTGGGCTATAATATACAAGCACCATTAAAAGTAATGCTTGTGCCACCAGGACTCATGGACATCTGAATATAAAGGTTCACCTGTTTGCACCTTTGGGCAGAGCTCAGTATCCAGAGAAAAAGTCCCACAGCAGTTCTGCGTGTTTGGAGCAAACTCCTCCCACCGTCCAGTCAGTTTAAAATAATTTAAAAAAACCACTAAAATAAAAAGTTTTAAATAAGAAGTCACAAAAAAGGACAAAGAGAGAAGCCCTGAGGTGTGCCAGACACAGCTCTGAGAATGGCAAGAGGGAATCATACAAACAAGCAGATGGGTGTGAGAGCTCTTGTGCCCATCACTGTGCCTCAGCACCCTCCCTTTTCAATGCATTGGCTATTTGTAACCATATTTTGGATAAAGAGAGGCTGAGGTTTTTGCCATCCAAATTCCATTGGCATGGTAGCACCACAGGGCTGTTCTCAGTCCTCCAGCCCAGGCCATGCTCACAGCTCCACTAATGGCATATGCAAGCCCTCCTAGTCTGCACTGAGACAACAACAGCAGGTTCATTAACATCAATTAAACACTCCTTAATAAAGTCAGCTTAAATCCCATACACAGACTAAGCTGGATGAGACGGTGCTTAGAGGCATAAGGAACATCCTGGCTTCCTTACTGTCCCTCAGCCACGGATATGGCAACCTCCAGGTGACAAAAGCCAAGGTGGGGGGTGGCTCCTTGAGTTGCTCCAGGCAGTTGTGCAACAGCACAACTGAACTACATGTTCAGAGAAAGAGAGTTAAGCGACCAAACAAACTATTTGTTTGGTTTCTTCCTCAATTGTTCATCCCCATCTATTCAAAACTGCTCACAGAATCCATGGAATTCATTGTGTGGTTTGCATCTTCAAAACAAATGAAACAACAGTATGCCTAAACCAAACAAACCCCAACCCAAAATACAGCCAGCAGGCCAGGGCGCATGAACAACCTTCCAGGCTGAAGTGTGTGTATACTCTGGAGGGCCCAAAATATGTGGATGGGGGAATATATTTAAATTTCAGGGAATTCCCAGGGAGATGTCTT
The DNA here is from genome assembly GCA_035584735.1 of Pseudotriccus pelzelni. Classification (NCBI taxonomy): domain Eukaryota; kingdom Metazoa; phylum Chordata; class Aves; order Passeriformes; family Tyrannidae; genus Pseudotriccus; species Pseudotriccus pelzelni. The sequence continues at coordinate 1,722,348 of JAWMRA010000162.1, read as the reverse complement.
ACAAAGGGGGGGAAAAAAGGAGTAATACTATTTAAGCAATGATTATGCTGCAATTTTTCTCCCAGCTGTGCCATGAGGATGGCGTGCCAGAGAACCACATTTTCTGACACAGCACCGTGCTGCTGTGGCTGCGGTGGTGCCATGGCAGCCCAGACACTGCACCCTCCAGGTCCCAGCTCTCCGGGCAGCCTGGCTATGCCAGTGCATTCAAACGAAAACAGGCAATTCAGAAAGCCCAGAGCTTTTGGCAAGGAGTGGCTGCCTGAGATAAAAGTCCTCTTTTCCAATTTTTTTGTTAGCACTTGTCAAGAAGCTGCGTTCGGACACTTTTAAAGCTGAAAACACCTTTTGCACAGTCAGCATAGGAAGCCACGTTGACTTACCATCCTGAAAAAAGGTCAAACACAAAACTGTATCATTTCAATTAGTTCACTGCACCTCCTGACAGGAGGGCCATGGGGACGGGTGTTTCACTGCATCGTCCCACCTCATGCTCCTCATGGCTCTGAGCCAGAGCCTCCGGCACGGCTCGTGGCTGCTGGTGTTTAAATAGCTGGAGTGACCCCTCCAGACCCTCACCCCACGCCAAGGATACCAAACATCTTCTCCACCTCTCACTGCTCACCAGAGAATTCAGGCTTTTAATCTCATGGGAGCCCCTAAGAAGCATTAAGACACTGGCACAGGTTGCCCAGAGAAGCTGTGGATGCCCCATCCCTGGGAGCACCCAAGGCCAGGCTGGATGGGGTTTGGAGCAACCTGGGATAGTGGAAGGTGTCCCTGCCCATGGCAGGGAACTGGAAGGAGGTGATCTTTTAGGTCCCTCCCAACCCAAACCAGTCTACGATTCTATCATCTGTCCAAGGAGCCCCAGCAAGCTGAAAAGGGATCATGTCAAACATGACAGCAAGAAAATATAAAAGCCGTGAAAGCAACCTGGCAAGAGAGGAGCACATCAGCTGGGATGTGGAGAGCAGGCAGGTCACTGTCCCCTGTTTTGGCTCATCTCCACAGAGACATTGAGAGAAGACAGGAATCCCAAGGCAGAAAGAGATGCATCTACCTGGACCCAATATTCTGCCTGTGTGCTGCGGGGCTGAGGCTCAGCCCATGCTGCCCAGAGGTCTCCCTCTGCTCCAGCCATCCCCACCACCCCTCATCCTGCCTTTCCCAGCGTTTTTTCCTCCCTCTGCAGCTGCCTATGGGGCCAGGCAGGGGTCAGGATATGCCTCTAATCCTTCGGCCTCCTGTCAGCTGGCCCTGCTGGCTCTGGGTGGCACATCCTGGGTGGGAGCCAGAGCCCCACTGCAGCCCTACACTGTTTCTTGCTGGGCTCCTCCAGCAGCTGCCAACGTGCTGAGGGGTCGGGACGGCAGGGGTGGGGGTGTGCCCAAGGGGGAGACCAGAACGCCTGGACCGAGTGTGCACAGCATGGGGCACTTGTCCTCCGGGTGCAGCTGGGGCCACCACCGCACCTTGACTCCTGCAGACCTCCCTGCAAGAAGGGGAACAGCAGCAACATTTTTGAGTTGCAGCATCTCCCGCTGTAATTTCTGTAAGGTCAATCACAGCTGAAGAGCGGCCAAGCACCTTTCCCTGTGCGCCAGGCTGGGGCAGACAGGGAACGTGGGTGGAATTTTGCAGAAGAAATGCCCAGGGGACATTCCTTTGTAAACCTCCCAGACATTCCCGAGAATACCCCAGTTCGCATTCAATGCCAAAAATCCTTGCAGCTGCCCCACACCATCCTCCAAGCCCCTGTAACAGCAAAAGGTACACTGGTTTGTGGCGGGGTTGTGCAACCTCGCTCTGCCTGCCAGTCCCAGTTCCCGGGAGCTGCCTCCTCCTGCAGCCCAGGTCCCTCGTCTGCCCGCGAGCGCTGCCACGGGGAGAGATGGAAAAGTCATTCGGCATCCCTCCGAGCTGCTTCCCTGCTTGCACGGCTGACCCGCCTCCAGCACCGCAGGCTTCCAACCTGCCCAAGGAGAAACTGGACCAAAACAAGCATTGTGGGGGCAGACAAAAAGCAGCCAGCTTTTTTTTTTTTTCTTTTAAGGGATATTAAAGATTGGAGTAGAGAGCCAACAGAGTGAAAAACAAGCACGTGGGGACTGTGAAAATCAGAGCTGAAGAGAGAAAGATGGGAAAGGTCTAATAAAGAGTCACAGTATACAAAATAGACGAGCACCCACCTCCGCCAGGACGGCTGTGGGAAGAGATTTTGGTCTAATCCCTGGCTGTTGAGGCTGTCCAGGCAGACACAGTCTGGATCTGTAACTGGATCAGGATTAGACCTGATCTAATGAAAAATCTAAGGAAATCTTGGATTAGACCTAATTTAAGGAAAAATCTAAGGAAATCTTAGATTAGACCTGATCTACAGAAAGCTTAGATTTTTTTGCTCTGTCAGCTTGAAACACAATGCTTTCCCTCACAGAGTTTTGTTACTATGTGGAAGAAATCAAGGGAGACCAGTTGGCTGTAAGAGGATCCTCCAGCCTCAGGTAGCTCTCAGCCACATCCACATACCATGTGGAAAAGCATCTGCTCAGCCCCAGAAAACCTCCCCCCAGTCTCATCCTAGCATGCAGAAACCTCAGTGCTGAGTTCCCTACCCACACTTGGCCCCAGCACGGCGCAGGCTCTGGGGATGGTGAATAGCTGGGTACAGTCATTGCTACCATGGAGCCTTAGGGTCTCTTTCCCAACCTGTGCAAAGTTGTCCCAGGTCAGTCTGGCAGACAGTGGGGACAGAAAGAATCACACAGGTTACCTATCAGACAGAGGGAACTGAGTCATTAATTACCCAAAAAGGTTGTGCTAAACTTGGAGGCTGTGTCCTCCCCGCTAAGACCCCACTGGAAAAGCCCGCTGCGACCCCTGAGCTCCAAAAACTCGACGCCAAGGAGCGACACATCACAGGTAGCCACACCCACCCCCAGCCCAAGTGATCTGAAGTAGCAGCTTCCCAGTCAAAGGAAACTTATAATTCCTTATCGTTTACTATAAATACAGCTGTGCTGTTTTCCTGACCGTGTTATTCCTACAGTCCTTATCACACACACTCAGATATCCACAGCGCAGTCACACACTTCACAACCTTCTTGCTCTCCTATTTCCAGCGTTTCCAAACCATTTACGTTCACAGCCCCATGCGTTCTGAAGCTCTTCTGTGGCAATGGGTGACACTGCCCTGGACCTCCACATCCGCACTGAACAGGTCAGCAAATGAACTTGTCTTCCTTTTCCCCTTCTCTGCCATGCAGGGACCTGGCTCCCAGCTCGGGATGAACTCAAATGTCACTTCTGATAAACATTTATTTTTGCTGAGGAGCACGATGTGTTTATAGGCAGTGAAGTGGGCCAGTGAGAAGCAACGGGCATGCGCCAAGTCTTGCAACATCTTGACGCTTCTGAATACCTTGGTCTCCCGCAAAAGTCACGTTGTCTGGTCCCTGGGGCATTTTAAACACAAGGGGGAAAATGCATTGGGGAAAAGGATTCCCAAGGTCTCAAGCTGGAAGAGAGACCACGCTGAAACAGCACAACAGTGCGTTCAGGTGGCCTGTGTTGCATCAGCCTGGAGACCAAAGGGAAAAACCCCTGGAGCAAAAGGCCTGAGAAGAGACAGCGGTTGGCTGAAGGTGCCTTAATTTCTGCACTGCTCCAAGCCAATCCTCACCTGCAACACCATCACCTTTAGACAGTGGTCTCATTTCCTTCGACAGATTAGCTGACAGGGTGGGGGGAAATTTTACATATAGTTCTAATATCTGTAGATGAAGACGAGAAAGTTTAACAGGTAAAAAGGCAGCCTGAACCTTTATGAAACAATACTACTGTCCTCTTGAATCAAAGCTGTCATTCAGCAACACTGTGAGCTTAACTGGATGAGTGGGCACCCAAGTGTTAAGAGAAAGCCACCACCAACTCCTGCCAAGCCTTCCCACGGGATGGGGGTATCTGTAACCAAGTATTATGACCCTGATGCTGCAATACTTGGGCGATTCATCTATCACACACCTGGCGCAGGGGGTCACATTCAGATGGCCTCAAAAATCGGTGAATCTCTTTTTTCTCTGCTCTGCATTCAAGTTCTAAGGTTCCTTCTCCAGGCTGGCTCAGAAACACCAGGAGGATATTCATTCCTGTGGTTTTATGGCATTTATATGTCAAGTCTAGGCAAGAACTTGAAAATGGAGTAGGGCTATGATTTGTGTTCCCATTGGAGGAAAAGGTTTGATATTTAAAAACAGTTGAGCTCAGTTTTGATCTGTTCTTCAGAGAACATTTAGAAGACATTTCATTTGTACTGTCTTTTCAATTTAAACTAAAATAGCTCCTGTTGTTTCTTTCTGGGACTAAAAAGAAAGTCCAACAGAAAAATCCAGAGCAGTCAAACCAAGCTTTTCCAATGCTCTACAAGTCTGGATCCTGGATTTTAATTCTTTTCCATCATAAACCTGTACAGCTTTACCTCTTGCTTTTACAAGCTGCCACCTTGCAAATCCATTTTAGCGTGGCAAGAGACTGCCTCCTATGCCTGTACATAGGTCTAAATACAATGATTTTGAGACATTACTTACAGCAAAGACAACCCCCCATAATTTCCACCATTATCCCACTGCTGACCATATTTAAATACACTCTGATAGGGGTACCACCAGACACTGTCAAACACCTCACGGTGGGCACCAAAGAGAACCAAAGCAGAAACCACAGAAAATAGAAGCGCTGCTCTCATGTGCTCGTGCACACGCAACTTTCCCTGCCTCTTTAACTGCAAAATGAGCTTCAGATACCCAGTTCGGATATACAAATTCAAACTCTCCCAAAAATTCAGCTTCGGATGCGAGCGGTAGCTAGCACTTCTCTGGTTTTTTTTCTGCACAGTCCAATGCATCAAAAGACAATGAGGAAGGCTGAATGATTCATAGTCATGGAATGAAATGCCATTCACAAATGTTTTTTCCATAGCAATTTGTCACTTATTGTATTGAAACCACTTCAGAAGATGCGTCTCAAAGAGCCTTTTGATATTAGCATGATTAAAAACATAATGCAATTAAGCAATCCCATAATATTTCTGTATGTTATACAAGTGGGACCTCGAGTGACCATTTCACTGAACCCCCCCCACATATGAACACTTCTAGCAGAAGACTGTTATTCTGCAAGATGCCTCAGATAGTGGTACAACACGAAGGAATTCAGATCTTCTCACCCCAGAGGCATTCTGGCTCACCAAAAGCCATCTGTTCAGCTTTGGTGCTGGGTCTAGCCTGTGTCTCTCAAACCTTCCAAGGTCAGCCAGTAAAGATGCACCTCCCCAAGGGCCACACTCTGCCCACTTCAACACTGATGTCTAAAATCACTGGGAATATTTGCCCTCTAGATGTACCTTTCTCTCTTAATATCGGCTGTCTAGACATCCATCTGGATGTGTGTCACTTGTCCTGTTGTTCCTGTCACGTGTTGGTATTTAGGCACATGCCTAACCTGTCGCACACCCCTCCACAGCGATTTCCCATACCTAGAGCACACTGTGATGCAAACGTGCACAACTTTGCGCTCCTACACGACACAGCATTAAAAAAGCCTTCAATGAGATGCAGACAAAAAAAAAGGTCCTTCCAGAGTGCCAGCTGTCCCCACATCCCTACCTGCTGGGCAGTCGCATCGCTGGTGTGCGTCTCGAACTTCTCGATGTCTCGGCAAGTGAAACTTCAACTTCTGTCAAGAGAGGAAAAACAGAAAAAGGATTAATTTATACCATCGAAACCAAAGCCTCAAGTTCTTGGAATAGTAGGACTGGGGAGGGATGCTGCCCAAGAGATGGGAAAGACAGGGCAGAACACTTTGGGAATGAAGAAAGGCATTAAAGTTCACAGTATTTAACTAGAAATGTGGGGTTTGATTGAAAGCAGGCCGAGAGAGTTTCGTAATGGCCTCCAAATGTGGTCCTTACAGGCATTACAAAACCAAGAGCCAGCAGTGGCAAATAAATTGGTGACTGTGTCCTTGTGCAAAAGCCTCATTTCTCAGGAGACTCACTCGGCAGACAAAACCCAAAGATCTGAAGCAGGTACTCTTTCCCCCTGTGGCTCCTTATGCTCACGGAGACACCTGGATGGACAGGAGGGTCTCACTGAAACACTGTGGCTGAAGGTGAACTGAGAACAGCAACAGCATCTCCTGAAAACTTCAGAGGCTGTGAAAACTTAACTTTTCTCCAAGTGCAGAACACAACAAAACCTATCAAGAGCTTCCACAGTGTGGAATTGCGTCAAAATGTTCATTTCCCGTGAGTCTGGATTTCTAATGGTGCCAGCACATCACTCTCCTGCTCTTTGGGCCCACCTGTGTACCTCTTAAAGGGCCAGTACAGTCCACCTGAGGTCACCGAATCTTCCCTCCCTGGAAATGTCATTAAACTTAACCCCTGTCCTGAGCCAAATGTGCTTTAGGGACAGCATCCTCACCACCCCTCACAGACTGTATTAAAATGGCTGTAATTTATTAAAGAGAATGCAAATCAACCCAAAGAAGTTATTCATTAATGCCTGCGAACTACACTTGGTTAATGATTTGAGGTGATCTGAGAAGGCTGAGCTGCTGGGGTGACCTGTGCTAACGAGTCACTCCCTGTTCCCTTCTAACCCTCAAGCCCAGCTTCCCATCCCGGTTACACCTTCCTATTGTCTGACCCACTTCACAACTAGGCCAGCATTCCAAAAGAAATAGCCTTATGTTGGGTGCCACAGAAGCCCATGCCCAGGATCATACAGAAATCACTTTATTTTCACAAGTAATCGAGCACCTTCCCGAAAGAAGGCATCAGTTTGGGGGAAATTCCTTTTAGAGAGGAAAAAAGTAAAGCAGCTTGGTTCTGCCTGGATGAGGGAAGGCAGAACTGGCTGGAACACTTCCATTTTTTCCCTTGGAAATGACTGGCTTCCTTATTGCAAGTCAAAAGCAGTAAGGGTTGTTGTGACTGACTAGAAATTGAGTATTTTCAGCCCTCTATTTTTCATGGTAGACCGACATGTTTTGATAGAGAGTTGATTTGATATCAGGGTGAGGAGGGGGTTTCAGGCAAGAAATGCCAGTTCCCATAGAGCATTTTTGTCTGTGTTTGCCTTCTCAGTTTAAAAGCAGTGATATGTGAATCTTCACGTTTGGGCACATTCCCATCCAGCTGCCACATCCCCAATGGCACAGCTCTGCTCTGCAGCACTGAATCACTTCGTGCTAGTGGTCAAACATGGGCACAAACAGGACAGAGGAGCCTTTATTTGGCTACTCACACTGGTATGTAGGCATACACGTTCCCATTTCCATCTACACACATGCCAACCAAAATGTCTCAACATCAGACTGCCGCACTTGGGGGGCTTTCCAGTGTTTGGGAATCGGCCTCAGCACAAGGGAGGGATGATGGTTTGCGAAGGCAGGAGCAGAAAGCCATTTCCTAACCAGTAAGGGTCCGAACACCCTGGCTGCAGCAGGACCCTCTGTAGGACAAAAATCTGCAAGGAGACCTGAAACAGATCCCTGCCCCACAGAGTGCAGAGGCACTGGAGGGGCTAAGGTGGAAGGGCCAAGTTTGGGCGGGCTGCAAGAAGCCTCGGCTGGGCTGCTGTGCCAGCACAGAAGGAGAGGAGCAGCAATTGGACTTCTCAGGGAAGTGATGACCCAGCAGGACTTCAGCATAACCGGGAACGGAACCGGAGCAATAACATTTCCCTAAGACTTTATCTGCAGGGTCAGGGTCCTGGAAAGTTCTGAGACTACTGAATTAGCATTCTCAAGAATGGGGGGCCCCTCCGGAGGGAGGTGCAGGAGCTACTGGGCAGGGCTGGGAGCACAGCCCTGTGCACCGTGACCATCAGCCACCAGGCACTCACCGGCATTTGGCACTTTCCCCATCCTTGGTGCCTCCCTCAAGTCCAAGAGCTCTGCACATCCCTAGGGAGTGCAAAGGGCAGTGGTACCATGGGATTGCTCCCCTTCAGTGGAAGGCAAACGCTACCAGGAATTTAGGAGCACCTGGAGTTCAGTTTCCTTCAGTCTATTAAACAAACACTGACTGCCATAGAAAAAAATCTTTGGCTTCTGAAGACCTCAATTCAACTTTGGGTTGAGATGGTGAAACAAAACAATTTTCTGGCCTTTTCTGCTTCCCTCATACCACTGTGCAAAATATTGCCTGGTCCAACACAAGAAGCTGGCTTCACTCAGGACAGCAAAACAAATGGGCTTGCCTCTAAAAATGGCATTTTCAAGGGAAAACTTTAATTCCCAGGAAACACAAAACCATTCAATTCCAGGACAAGGTTGACTTCTGTCAGCAAAATTAAAACAAGGTGGGGCTCTGGAAATCTAGGGTTTGTGATCTCCTTCCCGGGAACTGGGGTTTGCTTTTTCACCTGGGGGATACCTGGAGCATGTAACACCAAGAGCAGCAACTGCCTCCCTCCTGCCTTGGCATAAACGCTGAAAACACTTCCTCTGGAGAGGATTGCCTTGTCAGCAGAGCCAGCTTGCTCTTGCCTGTCATGTTTTCCAATGACATAACAGCTGCACCTTCCCCCTGCACGTAGGAATGTGGCTGAAAAAGCCTTTGCCAGCACTGGAGCCATGTGTTCAGGGAGCCATCACACATCACTGAGCATCGAGGAAAGGACAAAACCCTCTGTCTGCAAGAGAGCAAGGCCTGGGCTGAGACACGTGCTGGGAATGGCAGTAAAGCCAGCACTGGGTTTTCCCGTGGGTGGACTCACTGCGAGCATGACAGGACAGGGCTGACACGGGTGGACAGAGCAGAGAAAGCGAGAACCCTTCTGACATTAAAGGACCACGGCTGTGGTCTCCTAAACCTTGTAAGTGCCTGTCTGTTTTGGAGGGGCACTTGAGATTAGGGGAGAGGGAGGGCACTTCTTCAAAGGGGGCAGATTAATAGCTCTTTAGCATTCCTAGTTGTTTGCAGTCACCCGGGGAAGGTGAAATCATTTCCCACCACTATCTCCAACAGCTAAAAGAAACACATCTTAAATAGATAATCTATTACAACCATCAGGGGGATTTCAAGGGTGGGTGGTTTTGTTAACTCTTATTGTTTTATCTCCAATTTCACTGTTTTTTCTTAAAGGCTCAGCTCCTGAAATCACAGGACCATGTGGCACAGAGCAAAAGCAAGCAGGGAGTACTCCCAGATAGACAGAGCAAAAAGCTTGAAAATAACACCATCTAGGTGCAGGGATTGCAAGCAGATGAAAGGAAACAGGACTTAGCTACCAGAGAATTTGGAAGGAAAAAAATAAATCTGGTATTTTGGAATGGAAGACAGTAAGCTGAAGATAGAGGCCAGGTTGAGAGCAAGCTTGCAGATGCTGGGAAGCAGAACTGAGCAGTGTGCTTTGAGATAGTGAATAAACGCAGAAGAAAAAAAAAAAGCTTTAAGTCAGGAGGGAAAGGGAGTTTCCAGTTGCCCCTCCTTTGCTTACACAAGTAAGGAAAGAGTCCCAACGAAATGAGACTATTGGGAAAGCAGTGAGAATCGATGATCCCCATTCACGGGCACAGCCCCTGAATGCCTTCAGCATCACTAAAGGCACAACAAATACCTTCAACCCAACCCCCTGAGAGGCTGAGCACGCTCACCATGGTGCAGAGGGGCAGCTGATCTTGCCCCAGGCTGCACAGGATACCTGCTGTTGTGTTACACATACGCACTTTATCTCTACAAACTCACAAAGTCGGGGATTGTTTTTCCTAGCAGCAGCACTGAATCCATCCTGTTCTCTACCCTGATGAGCTTTTGGCAAATGAAATAGTACCAAATGTTACCCAGCATGGGAAAGGACCTTTTCTTTGGAAAGCTTTGCCTCTCCTGCGAATACGAGTTTATTTGTGCTCTTTGTATGATTTTATTATGTCTCATAAATGCAGAGGAACTCCTACGTGAAGGTAAAGTTCCCCCTGAACTACCTGTTTCTGTCCCATTCTGCACAGATGTTTTTATAGGAAAACCCAGTCAATTTGTGTCTGATAGAAATTCCCCTCGGGTATTCGCCTACACCAAGCAAGAGGTTTACACAGTAGCGAGTGAAGCGCTGGTCAGGCTGCCTCTGGGAAAGCATCTGCCGCCCTCTCCTTGCTCCTCCTGAACTGCGATGGAAACACTGACACAGCCAGCCAGAGGTGCTCAAAAACCAGGCTCCAAGATCAGGAAAACATCCCCACCAGCTGCCTTAAAATTAACACTTTAAGCAAACCAACCCAGCTCCTATCCCTGCCAGTTTCCTTTATTTTTGCATGTCTAGAAGAAAGGCACCTAACAGAGCTTTGGCATTTTGCACTTTTCACTGCAGTGTGCATGGTGTCCCTCACAGACCCTGGGGAACATCCAGGGCACACCTGGGAACAGACTGCAGAGCATTGCACACTCCAGCTTAGAGCACAGAGCAGTACAGGTTTTGAGCATAACCTTAGAGCTCCTCTATCAGCCCTCACAGATTTGGCTTCTTCATTTTTCTCCAGCTGATCTTCACAGCCATCGGAGCTAGAAATGTGCTTCCTGTGCTGTGGCTCCCCTTATCTCCCACCTCCCTGTCTGCCTCAGACCTTTTTTCCAAAGCTGGGGTTCCTTTAAAGCTTTGCTGTTTTATTTTGTGATGGATAACACTGAGCTGGCAGCTGTGAAACCCATTAAGGTCGAAACACCAGGAAACTCTGTGGGGATGTGGCAATGAGAGGCAGTGAGGGTCTGAGCAGGGGGGGGATGAATTTCACGTCCATCAGAGCAGCCTGTTCGCAGCCCCTCTACCCTAGTCATGCTCAGAACTGTCTTTTGCTTTCCTTATTTTTTTTCTCCTGTCGTTTTCCTGCCTCCCTTTATCTTTCCTGTTTTTCTCCATCCTTGCCCCTCGCCAACCAGTCCAGGGGACCTACGCCACTTAGCGCCACTTCAGACATAATGAAAAGGAGGGCCGGGGGGGATTTGTTTTTCTTTCCTAAGCAAAAGCCCCATATGCCATCTCACCATCTGTCCACCAGCAGACCCCCACTCTGGACCTTGAGCCACTTGGCCCACGACAGCGCTTCTGGCTGAGTGTGGAGACCTGAGGTTTAGGAGCCACGGGGAAGTGGGCAGAGGAGCTGGGCATGGTCTCCTGCCCAGGGGGCACAGATCTCCTCCCTCCACGGACAGCAGACCTTCCCAGGTGTAAAGGGACAGGAGACCTGGGGCAGGCATCCCTGCCCCTCCACAGGCTCTGGCACTTTTCTCCAAGCTCTTTTTGAAGCTGTTACCCAGAATAGGGCTGGTAACCCTGGTGGTACCCGGGAGCAAGTGTTGACCCCTCAAGCCGTCGTTCCTGTTCCACGGCTTCTCCCCACGCTGGCTGCGAGGGGGACTGGGGCAACCTCCAGGAGCACAGGAGGGGCTGCTCAGAAAATAGGGGCGCTGCCTGGCACACGGGCACCGTTTCCTCGTTAAGCCGAGCTATAAAAAGGCGGAAAGGTGTCGTGGCCAGCAGAGCCCGCAGGACACAGGGGGCCATCCGGCCCCGGGCACTGCTCCCGGCAGGCATCCTGTAGCACTTCTCAAATCACTTGGTAGAGATAAACTGCGACTTCCCAGCAGACTAATGCCAGCAGGAACAGGGGGATCGCTGCACATTATCCCCTGCCCAGGGGTGGGGAAGGAGTCCCTGCGCAAGAATGCAGCTCTTTTAGCCACTTGCAAATGCTTCTGCTTCCCCAGAAACCTTCGTTTAAATGGGGTACTGCCCCCTGGACCCTATGTTCCTGTTATTCCTCATCCAAAGAGACAACTCAAAATCGAATCCTTCAGTTCCTGCAGTGTTTGCTAACTCGAGGTTCACGGCTTTTGGCTGCAAACCCCAGCTGATCCAGGGATTGCTCTCACAAGACCCATAAACAGAAGCCGAGCCTGTCAGCTGTAGGTTTAAACTGCTCACCACAGACCTCTGCTGCTCCTGGAAAGCAGGAGGGGGGCCCAGGTCACCCCAGGTGCTACCCGGGTAGCACTGCCCAAGGCAGGTCCTTATAGCCACCGCTCTGGTCATCCCATTCCTCACCTCGTTTGGCAGTAGCAGCCCACGAGGGGTTTTTTTCAGACACAAACAGTTTTTGGGCTAGCCCCAGGGATCTCTCCAGCATGACTCAAGCCAAAGCTGGAGTAAACAGAGAAAAGGAGAGGTGGGTGGAAACAGCTCCAGCCCTGAATTTCAGCCCCAAGCTTCCCCCAGAGCTGTGGGAACAGGTCAGTGTGGACCTGTTTGAAGAGTTCAGAGACACGAACCACCATCTGCTCCCTGACATGTCAACACTGCTTCAAACCCCAACAAGGCAAGGAATACTGTAGAATACTCATCCCACCCAGGGTAGAGGAGCCCAGACAGCCCCCAGCAGCACTAACACCGTAAAGGGTGTCATCAAAAAAATCTGCACTTTTGAGCCTTCTTTATTGACCTAAAGCCAGCACCAGCATTCCCCCATCCTCAGAGGAGAACCCTCAGGGTCCAGTGGAGCTTGGATGGCCCTCAAGCAGGCATAACACAGTCCTATGCTCTGCACCGATGCTCTGGCAGTACCAGAAGCCATCCTGGCAATGCCAGTGTGTCTCATTTCCCTGAGCCAGGAGCTGTGGAAGGGGTCAGGGCTGGCACAGCAGCAAAGCCAGCCCATGACAACACTGGGGTGTTTGCAATTACCTCCTCCCATAGCAGCACTGGCTGCGATATGCCTTGCTTGTCCCTCTCCTGGGGCTCAGACACACACTGAATCCCCAGGTTTAACCTCTAGCTCTAATTCTTTCAACAGGCAGCACTAACAGACAGAGAAGGCTGGAGGTTCTTCCCTCCCTACCAGGACCAGGCATGAGGCTTTCCCCTTTGCAAAGTGCAGGGTTCCGCCACAGCGTGGGCTGGGGAAGGGAGAAGCAAACACCAGGTGAGTTTGAGAGGTGGGAGGGACCCGGAGAAACGGGGAATTCAACCTAGCAGCAGCATCACTCGTGCAGAGATAGGTTTTTAAGGCAGGGGGAAAAAACGGATAAACACAACTATGCGAGCGTGCACATGCCTAAAATCTACAGTACTCCAAACTATACGTACAAAATGAAAGGACACCGACCTCATCAAGCAGTTGGTCAACTCTTCCCAAAATAGCTGTCTCCATTTGGTCTGCCGAGAGCCAGGCAGGGAGCTGTGTGGGTCTGTCCGCTTCCAAGTGGGACACCCGGGACTGCAGATCGGAGGTCCGAAAGTACAGCAGGAGGCTCAGCACCAGAGAAAGCAGGGAGACGCCGGGCAGCCCCGAGCCCAGCAGGAGAGGGAGGCGGCAGCATCTCTCCCCATCGCCGGTCCTGGGGGGAGTCACACACCCCCTGTCAAAAGCTGCTTCGTCGACGCCTTTCCAGCTCTTCTCCTCCAACATTCCCTCCCTGTCCTGAGAAACAATAAATAAATAAATAGAATAAAGAAAGCCTCGCTCCTACTCCAAGAAGCACAATCCAGAAGTCACAGAAAAAGAGCATCCAAGAGGATCCTAGTGCCAGCAAATGACAAATGACAGCAATAATGACAAAAGTGGATGGGGTGCGGGGGGTCTTTAAAAAATAAAAAGAAACCACACACACATAAAAGAGGTGCAGAATAAAGAGATCCAACTGCAGCAAAGAGTGCGAGGGGGAAAAATAATCTGATCAAGATTTTTTTTTTTTTTCCTCCTGTGTTTCAGTCTTTTGGTTCGCTGGGAGGTTTTTGATTCCTTCTAAGCTGCCCGTTTCAGTTCCTTCGCAGACTGGCCAGGAGCTTGCACATGAAAGTCCCCATTAGAGAGAGGTAATTCTCAGCTGCTCCGGCGACGTTGTGCTCTGGCTGATCGTGGCTCCCCTGTAACATGACACACTCCCTTCGAACTACGGGGCTGGGATGAGCGAGCTGCGCGGCTTCCCAAAGTAACCTCCTCTGCTCTCCCTCTCTCTCCACCTCTCCCTTGCTGCATGATTTATTTATTTATGCAAAGCGCCGGGGTGGGATCGGGCAGTGGGACGCCCCTGTCCCGCTCGGTCCCCAAAGCACCTCTCCGCCGCCAGCCCTTCCTTTGAAGTGACTCTCGCCGAGGTTATTTATAGTGGCAGGAAAGAGATTGTAAAGCAGAGGCTGGGCTCACACCAGCCTGCGTCTTCCTTTACTCCCCGCAGCCGGGAGCACTTTATGGGATGGTGCAAACGTCTTGTCGCGTCCCCCACGCAGATCCTGGGGCATCCCCGAGGCACCAGCGGCGGGGTATTTTGACCCTGATAGTTTGAGGAGAGGAGCCAGGCAGGGTGAGAAACAGAGGGAAACATTTGGAAACAGGAGCTGGCAGCTGAGGGCTCTGCAAGAAACAAGCGAAGGGCAGCAGGAAGAAACGCCCCAGGCGGGCAAGCTGCAGTGCAAGGGGGGAACTTTTGGGGCTTGATTTGGGGGTACACCCTGCCAAGAGCGTTCAGAGGAACTAATCTGCTGAGGCCCTCTAGTGAAGGGGAGACTTCTCATCATCTCCTCCGTGTCCCGCCAGGCACAGGGTACCAGACAGACAACCCTCTTTGGGAGGGAGCAGTCTCCCCAAAACGTGCTGTAGGGCAGCTCCGAGCCACGCATCTAGGAAACAAAGTCTCTTTCTGTTCTTCAGGAGCAACGGAGGCCCACCTCTCCCAATCTTTTTTGAGCACAACATACAATATTTTATCCTCCAGGGTGACATGCAGGCTCTGCTGAGCCCCTCCTTGTCTGTCTGTCCCTTCTTTAATCCCCTCCTTGAGCACGCTCAGCAAGGAAGCAGCACAGGGCTCACCATGGTGCACAGTCATTAAAACCCAGGCAGCAAATTGGTCTCCTAAAATCTGGCTCCCTTGTGGCTCTTTCGCTGTCATTTACACGTTTTAAATGAAGATTTTGCGTGCAGTCTGTGCTGGAAATTACTGGCAGAGAAAACTCATATTCATCTCTGGCCCAGTCTCTGTTTCAGAGGGCTGGAAGAAATAGACCTTCTGGGAGCAGGTTAACGCGAGCATGAGCTGTTTCTCCTCCGCCAGACAAACCCTCGGAGGACCCAGTAGCACACAGCCCCAGTTCTTTGAATGGCCTCATGCTTCCACAGCCACTTGCTTCCCAAAACGGGGGTTTAGTGTCTGCAAGGCAGGAAATCCTTTCTTTATTTCTTTTAGCAGGTTTCTTGTCATCTTGCTGCTCCAGTTTGCGCTGCTGTTCCGGCACGCATGGAAAACACCCCTCTGATGGCTGCAGCCTTTCAACAGTTTCTCATATGAGCAGGGCAGAGAAGTGTTACCCACAGACCTGGCGAACACTGGGTGTCTATTCGTTTGGAAGGCGCAGCCACCCCCATCTCCTGCTCGGTCTCTTTCCTGTGTTAGCAGCCTATTTCTTTGAGAAAGGAAAAGGAGTCCCTGAGGCTGTGGCTTTGCCAGAGATAAACCATGGCCCATGGAGTTACCGAAGATACCATCTGCAATCACAGCAGATAAAAAGGCAGCAAGAAATGAAGGGGAGATGCTTAGAGGCTGATGATGCAGTGTTTGGGAAGCAGAGATCTACTCAGAGAAATACTAGCTGGCAGCTTGGGATGCTGAGCATCCTAGAGAGTGCTGAAGTACACTACCTAAGACTTGGGCTGAACTACTGATAACTGCAGCTACCCGCCTGTGTTATACAGAGTTTCACCTCAGGCTGTCTCTCTCTGTCTCCCCTTTATACAAGCCTAGGCCCTAAAATCACAAAAACCCCACCCTCTAAGCTGAAAATGGAAATCTGCTGGGTGTCTACATCTCATTTCCCCACACTGCCTGGGGAGAGGTCTCTGCTCTTTCACTCTCATTTGTGATAGAGACCCTGCTGTCCAGACACGAGTATCACCTGAATGACTCGGTAAGTGCCTTTTCCTGCCTCCCCGCCAGCCCCTCTCCAGCTGATCCGCTCATTTAGGGGGTATGTCACAGCGGCCACAGGCTGGGGAGCCGCACTCAGCCGGGTTTCATGCAGAAGCCTTAGCTGCAGATGTGCAGGAGGGTAATTTTTCTATCCATGAGGCATTAAGGAGCCCTGTCATCCCATGCCAATACAAATGGACTAATTTAGCTACGAACCTGAGCCAACTGCGCATGTCGCGTCTGCAGCGCTGCTCGACAAACGAGCTGCCTCCAGGGACGGGCCCCAGCACGTGGAGTCATCTCATCGTTCTGTGGGGTGAGCACGGCCCAGCCTCCAGCTCTCTCCACAGCCTCTGAGGAGGTGGGTGCCGGCCTGAAACCTCCTAAAAGTTTGTGTCTCTTGAGGCTTGTTGAGTAGAAGCAGACGCTTGCTTGCAATCAGGAGTGATTTCACTGGCCAGTGACTCTTAGACCACCCTTGATACGCTGAGCTTGAGGCTGTATCCCTCTTTCCTCGGGGAAGTTGATGGAATTCTTTACAAGGACAGTAACCACACACTTCCGCCACTTCCAGCAGGTCCTCTGGGGCGGTTATGGACCTCAGCACAAACATACAACGAAACATGAAGCAAACATAACCTGTGTAACACCTCCCAAAGCAGCTGAATTCCTCTGTACAGCGAAAGAGTTTTCCATCTAGCACATGGCACTGGGGCAACTGGTCAGTGACAAAGAGTTTGGCAAGCCTCCAGCTTGCTCGGTCTGTAGCTGGCGCTGTCAGTTCAGCTTTCTCGGGGGCACTGGTATGTGGGCAAAGTTTGCCCAGCACTGCTCTGCAACAGACACACAATGCTCATAAAGGGGCACGATGTGTAGGGCGGGGCACAATGTGGTATCATTGCAACAGACCCTCTTTGATCTAAGGTAGGCACTGTGGACGTGAACCACTACATGCCACAGGCCAGAAATGGAAGAGCTGGGCACGGATAAGGTTCTTGCTTCCATGAGCATAGTTCAAGCCTGCCAGGTATCTACAGCACATCTTCAGTTGGCCTGGAAGGGGGTGGATAATAGCAGCAGGCTTTCCTCACCTTCCTGCACTTTAAGCACAATTTTTCATTAAAAAAAAAATAATGTGCCCTTCCTGTCACTAACTGGAAGTTGAAGCCAACTGCATGGAGATGGCTGTGCGCTCAATCCCACCAGTAACCTCCAAAACTGTCTGGGGAGAACTTCCCCTTTTCAGGTCATTTACTAGGGAGAAAAACCTCACCCCAGTTCTGTTTTTTTTCTGTTCTTGTCCTCCCCCCCCCCCCCGCCCAGGAAACGTGGGGGTCTTAGTGTGCTCGATGAGCCATTAACTAGCAGCCAACATCTCCAGCTATTGTAAATATATTAACTCAAGGCCTTTCGCTGCGTTTATTAGACTCAAGAACAACATCTGGAAACAGATGTTTTCTGAGCGCAAAGGACAGGAGGGAAGAGAGTGAAAAAACAAGGCCAGGGGAGGACTCTTGCAAGTGGAAGTGCGCGGTCTGCACACCATCCCTTTGCGCAGTGCTGCTCAGATGGAGCACTGCAAGGGGCCGAGGCGAGCGCAGCCATGCCCCTCCTAGGCTAGGCGGTGAGAGCAGGATGTCTGAGGGGAGCTGCTTGAGAGAAACAGCAGTGGGGGAATAGAGAAACCCACACCAGCTTTCAGGGCCCTTGTGGGGAACAGCTACAGTGCTCTCACACAGATGGGATACTGAGGCAGAGAGGTTTGGGGGTTTTTTTTCCCTTTCCTTGTCACAGACCTTCCCTCGTCCTAAGTTACTCTATACCCCAGAGACTGCAGGCTTATGGTGGGGTAATGTCACCTCCACAACAATTTGGCAGCATCTGCCACTGAGACCCATGGTCTAGGGTCCCTATGGGGCACCCCCAGTGTCCTGTCTGCCCCAAGCAGCCCTTTCTCAAAGGCCAAGCAGAGTGGAAACCTCCCATCCCAAGGATTGCAAAGGACCAAGGGGTCCTGCTCTGATGAAGAGTCTTGATGTCAAGGCTCAAGTTTAGACAATATTTAGAGAATCACACAGTGTCAATTAGGGACAAAAAGCAAGCAGGCAAATGAAAGCTTAAAAATACATCCTATAGCATTATTGAAACTCAACTAGATAGACTTTAGCTTAGGTAGCAGAGATGCCTAAGTTATAATAGAGATCTGAGATCAAAGCTTCCATGCACTTTTTTTGTGGGAAATGCAGCTGAACACACACCCTTGCTTTTTATAAAAATAAAAAAAAAGCAGCCAACAAGCAACACAAAAAAAAAAAAACCACTAAAAAAACCCAACCAACCAAAAAAACCCACAGCAACAAAAAAGAAACACCCACAACCAGTATTTTGTCATCTTTAGTCGTAGGTTCACAACAGGTATCTGCAACCCTTTCTCTCTAATGGGCAGCTACACATACTTTGCTAGTAAGGTTGGTAATATTGAGTATTACCTACCCAATCTGGCATTTGTTTATAGGAAGTATTAAGTAGCCTATGGAGCAGAACAATTCCCGCCCGAGGAGCAACTCTTACCCATTGTAGAGTTATAGAATAAAGACACATTTGATCCTTTGGGAAAAGGGTTATGAAAATACACGGAAAAAATGTACTGTCCACGCATAGTAATATCATGGCTGTTTTCAATCACTTGGTTTCCTACAAAACAAAGGGACTCACTGAACAATATGAACTCCGAGCACTGGCAGCAGCGAGCAAAGCAAGGGAGAAGCAGAGTTAGTAGTATCAGGTTGGGGGTTTATATTTTCATAACCCTAAAATGCCTGAGCTCGTTGCTGCCTCCATCCCATCAAAGCCGAACTGGCTTCGTGCAGCCGCAGTGGTGGGAACCTGTCCCTGGAGCTGTGTGAGAGCAACCCAGCGGAGTTGGGCTGAGGCAGGGGTGGGTGGGAGCCCAGCCCCCAGCAGCTCCTGCAGAGGCGGGGTCAGAGCCTTCAAGGGAGGATGAAGCAAACCCGCATTTTGCACGGTTTGGGGCCAAGCCTTCCTAAAGGCCCGCCACCCCTTCTCCCGCACCCCCCGCAGAGGGAAGGCTTTGCAGGAGGACAGTGAGGCAGCAAGTGGCGGACACGCAGTTAAGCTGCCCACGCTCCCCCCTGTGTTTTCAACTAACCTCTCACCTTTTGTTCAGATGACGAGGGGAATGGCTCTGAGCAAGCCAGGCTCTGCACCCTTCTTCAAGGAAGAAGAAACTTTTTTCTCACAGCAGAAGCATTTTGCAGCCAAGAAGCATTTCACAGGGAGATGTTTTACTTCTTTTCAGCAGTGGTTTAGGGTTTTTGTTAGTTGTTCGGTTCTTTCCTCCATGTTTGGAGCCGATTTTTAGTGGGTTGTGTTCAGCGCCACTGCAGCCTGCGGAGACGGTCATCTCTACTAGGCTGTTTTTCACTGTTACCTTGGTTCCTGCAGAGCCTGCGTGGGAAAGAGATGGTAAATTAAAAGGAACAACATTTCTACAAATAAGACAAGAAAAAGCCTCCGCCCTTACAGCACTATTCTCCAGTATCTGGAAAGCCTAAAAATTCCCAGAGCAGCCTGTGGGAGATGTGTTTTGCTCAGCACTGAGATGTGCCTATGCTGGGAAAGCTGCTTTGGAAACTTGGTGAACCTGGGAAACCCCTGGTGCAGAGCATCGCTACAGGCTCTCAGCACAGCTAGAGCAGCACAAAGCGTTAGCTGTAGCAAAGATAATAAGCTGTAGCAAAATAAAATAAGGGTGAGATTTTCAGGCATGAAATCAGCAGGGCACGATGTTCTCCGGCACAAGGCTGGGGCTCCAGGGAAGAGCTCCTCTGTTCCCAAAAGCAACTGCCCCTCAGCCCCTTGCTGAGCAGGAAACCTCCCTCTGGTAAGGCCAAGCTCAGGCATTGTGTGCTCGGTTAGTTACTCGTGCACGGAGGTGCTCGCCACGGTGCATTGGCACTCGAGGGACTGATAAGCCAGAGCAGTGATTTGCATTTGGATTTACCATTAAACAGTTTGGTGTGAAGCTGCTGCTGAACGCCTCCAGCCTCACCGCACAGCTGGGCTATCCCGCCTCCCCCTCACCTCTGCCAGGTACAGAGTTCCCATTAATCCTCCACTGCCTATTTCCACACACATCGCTAAAATAACCCTTCACCTTTGACGGATGCAGATTAGGCTCAAGCTGCCACCCACCTGGGACAACCAGTCCACACGTGGGGTGAACACGCTATAGGCTGAGCTGGAAACCCCAAAATCTTGCCCAGGGCAGACCAGATGTCATGTGCGTATGCAGCAGCAGGCAGAGCTATGTCACAGCTCTGTCTAGGAAAACCAAACCCTACAGTGCCGGGGCAGGCGGGGATCCCTGTGCAAACAGCCGGGGAACCCGCAGCAGCTTTGCACAGACTTTGAAGTTAATGAATCAGAGCTGCAAGGACTGGGAAACCCAGACTACGTGTCAACTGCACTGAGGGAAGCAAAAATAATGAAGCGAGGCTCCCCTAGAAGACTGATTGTTTTGGAGTCCAGAAGTGAAGGAGAATGGATACAGCAAGCTCAGGAAATTGAAACCAACTTTGGGTAAATACTTCCTCTCACTCCAGCACTTGGTCTTTTATCAAAGCTGATTCAGACCCTGACAGCAGTGTACAAAGCAGTTCTGCTCCATCGTAATGCAAAAGACAGGCTCGGCGGACAGGAGGTTAGCAGCTAATGGAGCGGAGTCGGGTTCAATTTCCCTGGAAATTGCTCGCAGAGGAAAGCCAAGAGACAAGGAACGCTGCTGATGTCCTTCTGCAACGCCACTGCTTCCCCTGCATGGGGCAAAGCCCTCGCTTGTGCCCTCTGCCTGCCACACCACAGCTCCCTGTGGATCCCCCCTGCACTGCAGCGTGAGGGAGAGCAAAGCCAAAGCAAAGCAGGAAGGACATGAGCTGCCATCCCTGGGAGCAGACGGATGGTGTCAGAGAGCAGCATGGCTCCCACCACAGCTGCTTTCACAGCACCTGATGTAAATCCTCCTGGCAGGGTAGTTAACCTGTTTTATTCAAAGCAGCTCTATCAGTAAACCTTCAGCCACCTATGGAGTCTCTTCCAGCTTGTTGGGATTTTACCTGCCACCGGGGGCTTGTCTCCTTTTAGCAGCGTTGCAAGGGGACTATGGAAAGATGCTTTTCCAATCCAAAGGCACACTTGGCAAGAGCAGTTCACATGGTGGCTGCAGTACTCCAGGATGTGCAGTGTCAGTGCACTGCATCCCCATCAGCCTGCAGACCCAAAGGACACATCTGAAGCTGAGTGCCAATAAATGAACTTGTTTTAAGACAAAGGGTCCAGTTCTTCTCACTTGGGACTCATTAAAGTCAATGGAAAAAAGCTCCTTTTAGCCTCCTTAGTCTTTGGCACTTGGGTCTCACGGCAGCTTGACGTCAGTGTAGTCACTCCAGATTTATGCCAGTCCAGAAAAAGGGAATCCATTGTGACAGGTCGCGATGAGAAGAGGGGAGAGCTGGTTCTTCTGGCCACAAAACTCAGTATCTACAGGCAAAGCCAAACCCCCGTTTTTACCACAGGCATCTGAAACTGCATCATGATGCACTGTAACAGTCTTCCTCTTTCTCCTCAATAAATCAGTGCTATCCACTTTGCGTGAGTGCTTTATACCTGCTTCAAATTTGAGAGGCCTGTTGCTGATTACAAACAGCAGCGACTACAGCATATATACTTAGTAGACCAACATTAAGTAGTAAACACACCTTGCAATGGCCCTTGAAGGACATTCGCCTGAAATGGTGGTTCACTTCCTTCAGGCTCAAAATATTTATTCTTTTTTTTTTTTTAATTTGGCCATATGCTGCTACCAATGCAGTGAATAAAATACACTTCTCTGTTTAAAAGGGGTCAGCAGGGAGAGAGGATGGAACCCCTTCTTTGCAGGCATTGCTGCCCACCACCCACCTTGCAAATTACAGAATCATTTAGGTTGGAAAAGAATTCCAGGATCACTGAGTCCAGCCTATGACCGATCACCACCTTGTCCAGCTAAACCGTATCACTAAGTGCAGGTCCAGTCGTTTCTTGAACACCTCCAGGAATGGGAGCACCAGCTCCCTGGGCAGCCCGTTCCAATGCTTGACAACCCTTTCGGTGAAGACGTTCTTCCTGAAATGCCCATCCTGCCCGTGTCAGTGGATGCTGCAACGGATCAGGGCAAAGCCACCACAGAGGTTTGCCTTTCCTGGGGCTCTGCTGCGCGTGAGCAAGGAAAGAGCTGCCTCTCGCAGGCACACCGGAGAACACTGAGCACCCAACTGTGCCTTGCACATTTGGAGCACGGGGGGTTTGCGCGGAGGCTGAAATATCACGCCTATCAGTAGTGCCCTGCGGACAGAAAATAGCAGAGGATCTGGTGGCAGTTTCCTTTCAAGACGTACAGGAATAGCAGCACGCATCTCTGCCGGATCATATGGACTGAATTCCTCAGCCCAGCTCTTTCGGCTTTGAATTCTTCTGCAAACCATTTTTCCCCCCTTGGTTTGTTTGTTGTTTCGGGACCACTGAATTACCAAGAATAGTTTATATTGTATAACCACCCTGTCCTTATTGCATTTCGGGGAGGAGATAGATCTAATTTGTACTTTAAATTGGCTTTTGGGTCAGACAGTTATGCCTCCCAGATGGAAAATCCAGTTGCGCTCACCAGCAGATATCCCAGTGCATTCAGGTCCCAGACCAGCTTTGTCCAAAGCATGCCCTGGCATACAATTTGGCTTTTTTATATCTAATTGTCACTTCAGTCCCTGATGAGGTAGCATTGCTTTCCGTCACCTGTACCAGTTCAGCTTTCAGCCCTGCCTTGCTGTCCTGTTGTTTTTCCTAGAAGCCTATCTGACAGCTGCAGCAGCTTCGTAACTGCCAGATTTGGGATTGGTCTCCCTGGGAAAGTTCTTTCAGGCTGCCTTTTCCAAGAGTGACTCTCTCTGCTAGGCTTGCTCAACACCACCCCAAATCAAAAACAATTTTAAGAAAGCAAACACCGTGCTGCTTTTGGATTTGAATGGCACAAGATCCTCTTGTGTCCTGCCAGGGCAGAATCAAGGATACATTCAACCCCGGTTTAGGTTACAGCCAAGGTCTGGCCAGTGGCACGTTACACACGGGACACTCACATTGCTGACAGCCACAGGGTGTTAAAATGCTGCCACTGACTGCAACAAGCCTGAGCTGTCATTTGCTTCGTTGGGGACTAGTGAGGTGAGGTGGCAAGTGCCTTGAGGCAGCCCCCAAACGTGGCTGGGAGCAGGTCTCTGAGCTGCCCTGTTCCATGTGTCCAATTCGGGGAGCTGCTGGGAACAGCAGCTCAGGCTGAGATGAATGAACTTTATCTCACAGGCAGGTGCAATGCCAGGGGCTGACCACTTTCAGGGAAACAGCTTTGGAAGATACCCATCATCTGCAGCAGTGGCTGGTATAAGCTCACATAACAGCTCAGATAGACAGTCTGGGGCTTCCTCTCAGCCCCCGTGACATTTTTTGTCCTTTTAGCCTTTCTGTTGCAAGGCACATATAATTCTACGGCTGTGTGGCCTGATGGACAGACAACGTGGTGTTTTTCACAGCTGTGCCACTCTGCTGGTTGGTGGCCTTTGGTGACCAATGACCTGTCATTGAGTCTTCCTCCCTTTCCTCTGCAGGGAAACAAGGCTACTGTAAGTTGCTTTAAGACAAATTGCTGACCAGGGTCAAGAAAAAAAAAAAAAGGATGAATAAACCGTCAACTACAAAGAGTTTGAAGCCAGAGTTATCGAACCCTTACCGTGCACGTCCTGAGCCTCATGGTACCCAAAAACACATCCTCCTCATCATCTGAAAAGGCTCCTGGCACCAGGCCAGTATTTAAAAGCCTGCTCATGTCCAATTCACACCTCCAAGAGACATGTGCAATGTGTCACCCAGGGAAAGGCAGTGAGTGGTACGGAGAGAGACCTGAGAAGCCTGTAGGGACACTAATGAGTAAGCTTCCCTCACTCTTAATGCTCTGAAGCTGATAGAAGAACAACCATCCCATTGCAATGCCTCTGTGCCCTTCCTAAGTACCTCCATGCTTTCAGGGGCTCTGTCAGCCTAGCAACGTGCATGGGACTGAAATTAGCTTTTTGGGGAAAGGTTGAGGAAAAGCTTCCTTGGGGCCATCATCTCTGGGAGACCAGAGCTGCAAAGAAGATCAGATGAATGGCAGTCAAGCTGTGGATGGGCAAGATCACTCCTGTAAGGCTTAGTGAAGCCCATGCCTAAAAGCCAGTGCTGCAGCTAAGAGCGTTTGGGTGGACTCGGCCCTGATGGGCCTCACAGCAAGCACCGAGTTACAGAAGAACAGGCCCACAGTGGCTGGCCTGGATGAAGAGGCTCAGCCAGGCAAATTTCTTGTGTGGGAGAGCCAAGGTGTTGAGCAACGCCCAGCAGAGACCAGCAGATCCGCTGCCAGCTCTCCACTACATAGCCTAACAGTGCCCACGCACCTCCCGAGACTCCATTTCCCAGTACCTCTTATAGGGATGCACATTTAGCAAAGAAGTGTAAACCACCATCAAATCTGAGTGGCTGCACTTTACAGGCACTTCAGCTCCGGCCCAAACAATTACACAGAGTCCACAGTAGCAAAGACCAGGGCCGTATATTACTTTAAAGGAGTAGTTTGTTTTGGTTTCACTCCCCTGCCCACATCTCTCTGAAACTGCCCTCTGTTTGTTTGGGATATTTGCAGGCATGCAATATTTCCCTGGCTGACTTCACAAGGGACACTGTGGTCCTAACAGGCTCTGCCTTGGACTCCTGTGCTGCTGTGGCCAAGTCCTTGGACTCCTCTGCAGAGTAAATCAAATAATGTCTGCAAAAGCAGACATGAAAAAAATAACATATGCAGAAGGACTGACATGGTAAACTATGAGCAATCACTGCAGGTGTGCAAGAGAGTTCTAGGGGTGATACTCACTTGCTGCACTGGATTAAATTTGAAAAATAAAAAAATAAAAAGCCTGAAGGACCAGGCAGCTACACAGTAAGATCCAAGTCAAACTCAGGCAATTCCCCCAAAAATTCGCATTTTGGCAAGTGTGGAAACTGCAGCGCAGTGAACCCAAAACTGGTCCTGAAAACTCTCAGATTGTAAACAGCTCCTCCCAGGCCCTGTCGCCCCCCTTTGATGCTCCCCTGACACAGGCCTGGGAGGCCTAGCAGCAGGGTCTAGCAAGAACGGGTTTCTGAAAATATGGAAAACGAGTTTCCTGAGGGAAAAGAAAACTCAGGCTTGTTTCACTTTAAAGGCTTGTTTGTTTGGCGCCTTTGGAAAAATGAAAGAAAACAGTAATGGTTTTGATAAAAAAAAAAAAAAAAGCCCAAATGCAGAAAGAAATAATGAAAAATAAAGTATGTTTTTTGACAAAAAAGCATATTGGCCAGCCATGCTGCTGTGTCTACGTCAGATGTGCCTCAGCACCAGCAAAAGTCCTCACCAGACCATTTCTGGCAACAGTCACTGAAAAATCTCAGCCAGGCTTGGAGGTCACACCTCCACTATTTATATTAATTGTCCACAATTTCTGTCAATGGTATGATCTCAGTAGCAGGCATATTTATCAATCTGTCAACACTGAGCTGCTGCCTGCCACACACCAGCTCTCTCTTCTTGCTCTGCCTCCATATAGACAGAGCCAGGTTTGCAGCAGCAGTCTGATACCTTTTTCCACTGCTGCTCTACCACGTCAAGAAGCATCCACTGGGGATCAAAACCTCCTTCTCTCAGAGAACTTATTTCATAAATGCCCTCATCTGACTGATTTCTTGGGGCTACCCTTCCAAAGAGCCACGCAAGGGTTGTTGTGTTGGAGCGGCGTTTGGAAGCGCATAGAATCACAGAATGGATACTACAATTGTTTGGATTGGAAGGAACCTTAAAGATCATCTCATTGCACCCCGTGCCACTGGCAGGGTCACCTTTCACTAGCCCAGGTTTCTCCAAGCCCCATCCAGCCTGGCCTTGGACACTTCCAGGGATGGGGCAGCCACAGTTTCTCTTCACAAACCTGTGCCAGGGCCTCACCACCCTCACAGGGAAGAATTTGTTCCCAATACCTAATCTAAATCCCTCCTCTTTCAGTTTGAAGCCAGCCAGTAAGCAGTTAAATATTGCTTCTGGTGAAAAGCCACGGCTGTGCTAACAAAATCAGTCCATCAAGCTGCCTCATTCTCCCAGCCTCGCAAGGACAAAACCACAATGAACGATCCAAAGAAGTAGTCTTCAATATCCCCTTTTAGCCCTAAACCGGCTAATCTGCACATTCATAAACTATATGTGAGTCTACAATATACCAGAGGGAGGGATACCTTTCTTGGCAGAGCTGTGCTTCAGTTTACATCACAACAGCAATAAAATTATGTTATCTTCATTTAACTTTGCACAAATCTATCAAACCTAGGCTATAGTCCAAACCAGTTGTATCACAAAATGCATTATCAGTTGCAAGTGCCAAAGCAACTTTTCTTCCTCCTTACTTAGACAAAACACATTCTTGCCCCAGAAAACGAACACATTGTGGTTTTGTTTTGTTGTTTTTTTTTTACATGAAAAGAGAAACCTCTGAGTTTCAGCACTAAACCTGTGTTGTCATCAGAGCATCTAGTGCCCCGAAACTGAAGACCCATCCGCACACCTCCCGTACCGCTCTTTCAGTGGAGAAACCGAACCGAAAGCCTCGTGTGTGTGGACTCCGCAACGTGAACTGGGGCCCACAGGGGCCCGAGTCGACGCCTCGGGGTCTGCCACCTGAACCCACCGGCCACCCAGATGAAACTCACGGTTCTGGGCTTGGTTCTCCTCCTTTTCCTCGTGCGGGTGAGGCGACCCCAGCTCGGCTGCCGCGGCCTCAGCGGGGCAGGGAGAAAATGGCGGGCGCACACACCTGCCCCTTCACGGCGTCCCCACGGGCGGCAAGGGAGCACCCCCACCTTTCCGCAGCCCCCTGGTGCTCGCGGGGCTGTTCCTCACTTCCACCCCCACCCTCGTTCCTCTTCGTTTTCCAGCATTTCCCCCCCTTTTTTTACCTCGGTTTCCCAACAGGCTGTGAGGGCTGCGCGGCCGCCGCAACTGGCCGGAACCGGCCGGGACCCGAGGCGGTTCCCGCCATCGCCCACAGAGACCCCTCAACGCCGTCGCCATCCCTGGGCATTCCCGCCTCCCCTCACAGAGACCCCCTTAACCCCTCTGCCATTCCGGGGGGCGGTTTCCACCTCTCTTCACAAAGACCCCCTCAGCCTTCACCGACAGCCCTGGGCAAGAGGGCACCTGCTCACCCGTGGTGGGCTGGATATTTGGGATAGGCCGGTGCCCGCGCTCAAGGAGCGGCCCCCAGGTTTTTTTACAGGGACTAACCGAGGGCTGCGGCGCTGTCGCCTCAGGCAAAGCCGCCGTCTCCTGAGGGTCTCGCCCCGTGCACGCCAACACCCCACCATGCTCAATGTACCACTCTCCCTGCCTCGACCCAAGTTTCCCCGAAATGACAGAAATTAAGCTGTAAAGGCTGCCCGTTCGTGGGGGGGGGGGGGTGCAGGCAGGAGGGTGCAGGCAGCGCAGGC
>JAWMRA010000162.1:1561732-1694725 GCA_035584735.1 Pseudotriccus pelzelni | reverse complement strand
ACAAATTAACCTGTAAAGGCTGGCCTTTCGTTTCCCCCCCCCCCCCCCAACGCTTCCATGTGTTTTCACTTCAGGCAAACAGCAAAAATATTTCCTGGCAGCTGCCTTCAATTGAGGGCAAGGGAGGGAGGTGAGCTGTGGAGAGGAGACCCACGGAAAAGACCCGCGCCCTTTGAGCCTCTTCGGAAGGAATAAAAGGGGAAGGGGGAAAGAAAGGTGTCACTGCTCGGGTTTGGTGTTGATGATGCTAAGGACAGCCATGGGGAAGGCAGGCAGTGAGTGCCTGCACCGTTACCTCAGGTTCCGACGGCAAAGCCTGGGCATCCAGCGTCCCCTGCATGTGGCTGCTCCTGCTCCAGCTGCACCAAGGAGGGTCCCTGTGGCTGGGGTCCGAGAATCTACATAAGAGGTAGACAAACTCTGCAGAAACCTGCCTGGAACAGCAACCCACTGGCACATTCCTCCACTGTGCCAAACTGCGAGAAATGGTACGACAGTAAAGGTGGTTTTCTGCCTTGGGGGTGAGGAGGTGCTTTCACACACTACTTTACTTCCCAGCCCTTGAAAACCAGAAGTGTCCCTCAAAATGCCTCTTCCCTATTGGCAGCCTCCTGTATTAGGTCTGTAGACCCTGCTGGCAGCAAGAGGCGTAAGGTGATCCTGTCTTGGCTTTATTCATGTTTTTCTGCGATGAGCTCTCACCTCTCCCAGGGATCTCTGCTCACTTCTGCATGGTAAGGAAAAGGTACTTATCTGCACTTGCATGCTTCCTTGCCTGAAATCAAACAAGGAGAATCCCTCCCACAATTAGCACAATGAATACCAGTGCAGAAGCCTAACCAAGAAACAGTAACCTTAGCAAATACCATGCCGGCCTCATCACAACACTGCTGCCTGGAAAAAGCACAGAGGCAACACACACATCCCCACTGCCGTGCACTCGTGTGCAAGCTGGAGAGCCAAGGATTAACCTCCCCGGCCAAAACCAGCAACAGGAGGCAGGAGTTGCAAGCTGAGGATCAGGGCTAGAAAAATCGGAGACCTCAGCAAGGTGGAGATCAGGATCCAGACTGGCTGCACGTCAAGGAGCACTTACAGCTGGGTTCAGAAACTGAGCCCTGGACAAAAACTCAACAGCTCCTCTCTTCTGGCAAGGGCTCATGCCATCACACTCCTGTACAGCATTGGGCCTGAACCACGAGAGTGATATAAGACGGGGTGGTGAAGTATAAGCAACCCTTGCTCTTACAAGTTAATTTCACCTCACCCCTCTTCTCCACATGCACACATAGAGCTTATTTTCTTCTCTTTCCACCTGCAGGATGTGAGTTTTTCTCTTCAGTATTACAACCCTTTCAGCAGATCCACTTCTACTTTTTTCATAACCTTGCTGAGACATATTATTAAAAAAAAAAAAAAAGGCAAAACAAAAAAGCCAACATCAAAACCTCCAGGGCTCAGCACAAAGCTGTTTTCCATGGCATATCCTCCTGGCTTCTCTGTTCCTATCTACAAGAACAGCTTTTCTGCCAAAGTCACCCTGTACCAAAAGCTGACGTTTATTTACACTTGAAGCACGCTCCTGCTGTGTTCCAGCCTCTATGTTGAAGTACAATGGCATTGTGAAAAGTGCCTGCCATTTCCAGAGGGAAAGCCCAGTAATTAACAACCATTAGACCGACAGTTAATTACTCTGCATGAGTTAACTTTGCACTTGCATTTCCAGAAAACCTCATCCCTCTTTTATGGACAGCCCCCACCCCCCCCATCTATAAAAACCAGGTCCCCCCCAGCCCCCTCTAGGCCACTCCAACATTTGTTTTCCTGAATCATGGCCTTGAAGGGCAAATGTCCTCACACAGGTTTCATCATGCCATAGAAAACAAAATATCTCAACTGGGCACCTGCTTCACTTCAGTTCCCAGAAGAAACCCCCCAAAACACTAAAACATTCATCACAGTTGAAAACCAGGCAGATATAGCCATGTTCAATAGTCAGAGCTCTGCCTGTGTGGGAACATCCAGAAAACCCTAATTTTACAATATCCTCTTTACCTTTCACCTTACTCTATGTCCTCAGTCCCGTGATGGGAGAAGCTGAGCCCCACCTTTCCACGCAGACTCTCCTCCTCAGCTCTTACACCCACATTGCAATCAAGAAGGTTACTCTCGCTGCCGCGCTTCCTGGTGGTCCCAATTAATCCCACGGAGCCAGAACACAGCACGTAATCGGGAGCTTGCCCGCACAGTCGGCAACTGGGAGCTCCAGACACACTGTATTTATCTGTAAATCAAAGTGAAGCTAAGCAGCTCCCCAGCCCTGACAGCATTGGTGTGTCTCCCAGAATGTTTTACAAATTGCTTTTATGACATGCTTTGTGTCTTTCCACGTTGGACATGTTTACTCAAGGGTTTCTTCCCAAAAAAAACGCCAAGGAGTGCCCGTTGGGACCAGAATAAATTCAAGAGGATATGCCATCCTATTTTATTTTTTATCCATCAGTAGCTATTGTGCTGTTTAAAAGACTGAGAATAGTTTTGTTACTGGAAAGCTTTTCAGTGCTTTGATTTCTTTTTTTTTTCCCCCTCTCTTCTTTCTCTGCAAAATGCCAGTTGCAATTCCCGCCCTTTTTCTGCTGGGTGATTATGCCAAAACTTCTGCTCAAAGGCTTTTGGCAAAATTTTGCCCTCAGATATGCACATTCAACTGCCAGTGAAATTAGTGGCTTGTTTGCATGCAAGTCAGAGGAAGGAATTTGGCTCCATCGGCAGCATTTTCTGAGCAGCCACAGAGTGCACGCACACCAATTTTCTGGACCCCTGCTTCAGACACCGTGGCCTAGAGGCAGCCAAATTCCCAGACCACCTCAAGTTGCATACCAAAACGTTTGCAGTGGTGAGTGGTGCAGGACGCATACCACAGCCCCCAGTGCTGGAGGGGGTGTAACACATCCCTGTGACAGGCCAGCATGGGAGCTGGGGGCTGGCTTTGCTCTCCAGGACCTCACCACCTTCTTGGTCACAACCCAGCTCAGCTGCAGGTAGGGTCAGCATGGGCGAAAGCTGGTGTTACACATCAAAAACGTGAGTTAACCACACACTGAGGATCTCCCTGAGGTTCTGGTGGGCTCCTGAGTGATTCACCTCACACAGGAGGAGCTCCCTTGCTTGCTCCCTCTGCTTGAAGGCAGAGCGAGATGGGTGTCTCCATACACTGCCTGGAGTTATGTCAGCAGACACCCGCAGGCTCAGATGTCACACCTCATCTGCCACCCCCCACAAAGGCAGAATTGCGCCCTGCCAGCAGGTACCAATGGAACTCTGACATGGGTTTAACACCTATGGGACAGCCAGTGGGACACTCAGGACAGGCTGGATCCTCTGTAGCACTTGCAAGTAATTTAGCTGCTTTCTGGCGGAAGGAGGTTTGATTTCATCCTCCCTGGCATCTGGAAATGTACAGCTTCTCTGCCATGATCTGCTTTCCTTCAGGCTAGTACCTCCAATGTGTGGTTGGCAGGACAGAGGACCCTCAAGGGTGGCTCCTCCAATTGATTCTGGCAGGAAGGAGAGCAGGTCACAGGAAGGTTGTTTTCAGGACTGCAGCAGACTCTGGTAACAACTCAACTAACGTCGCGCCCAAAAGTGGGACAAGGCCAAGCTCAAACCTTTCCCACAGGCATATGTGCATTTAAATGTGTGCACACGCACACGTTTAAATACATACAGGCAAACATAAAATTAACGCCCCTCAGCCCCTATTGGTTCTAGTAAAAAGGAATTAGGACGGACACTAGCCTTGTGCTTTGGGATCCTGGCGCGACCAAGCTTCTTTTGGGGAAGGTCTGACTCCTTCTTTCCCTTGCGTGCCTGGCGGTCTCCAAGGACAAGCCTGCCGCTCTGGGGAAATTGGGACAGAGGAAGCAGCCCTGTGCCCGGCTGGTCCCCACATTATTTCTGTTACTGGCAATGAATGGTAATGAATTCCAAGATGGGTGGAGGGTGGAAGAACGAACCAGCCCAACATTAATCCCTTTTGTTCGTTCAGCTAACAGCATAATCTCCAAATGTCCACAGCCAGAGAAAAAAAAAAAGGGAGGATAAAGAGCAAACGATGCAACATGTACAACTCATTTCCAGGCTGAAGGCCTTCCTGGTATTTTTGTCTGTGTTCCAAACTCATCAACCCCTCCTCCGTGCTGAGACACAGGGAGAAAACAGCATCCCTGACCCAGGACCCGGCCAATGTCCTTTTCAAATCGGATTTTTCCCTCTCTTAGGTTTTGGGAAACAACCTGAACATGCCCTGAACTGAGCTTTTAGTACAGATATCCCAGGTTACCTGTTGAACTGTGAATAAAGCATTTCCAGTCTACAGAAGTTACCTTTTTGTCAGTAGGGTTTCTTAACACCTCTGGACCAGCACGTTCTTCCAGAAACACCCAAACAACTCAACAGTTAAAGGCTGCTAAATCTTTCAGTCATTCAGTTGACTTTCTTGGCCCTTATCCTGCAGTTCTTGTTCTGCAACCTCCATGAAGCCGATCATTCAAACACACACTCCGTGCCATCAACAAGAGCATCAGAAGGTGACTTTGTAGGAACACACAGGACTTACAGACCTACTTTAACAGTGCAAGGGTTTCAGATCTTCTGCCCGGACAGTGCCCACAAGTGAACCTCAACAGCTTACCTTGATTTTTGACCTGGAAATAATTCTGTCCTTCAGAAGCCTCTGTACCTCAGTAAATATGAGGGTTTTTTTTTGTACTGAACCTGTTCTCTGGCATACAAGTAGTCCCCATGGAGCTGAACGAAAAAAACCTCAATAAGCTGCTCAACTAAAAGAAACAAATAATTGCCCCCAAAGGAAGAACTTCTCCAGTGTCATGGCTACACAACACAATGATAAAAATAAGTAAAACTGGTCTCAGTCTCTATTGACCCTTGAGACCTGGATGGATTTTGTTGCCATCACTTTGAACTGAAGGACACAAAAGACCTCATTTATTCTTCCTTCTTTGCTCCCTGCCATAAAAGCCAGGAAATGCAGTAATATGGCATTTCCAGTGCCATTTCATTCACTTTGTGCCTGAGTTATTTTTATTTCCCAAGGCAAATGGAGAAGCGTGAGACAGGCGTCCGTCCTTAATTCCAAATTTCCTGCCATTGCCCAATTTAAACCATAGATTTAATGTTGTTAGGACAACATTTTCTTCTATATGTCTTACTGTTGATGTTAACCACTTGCTGTTTATTTCCTACAGCAGCTGGGAACCTGGAAACATGTACCAAAAGGACTGAGTCACCTCACTGTTGTCTAATGTTAGCCTTGAAACCTGGACATGACTCAGTAAGGACACTCTTACCTCCCAAACCAAAAGCCCCTCACCACGGCTGAACGTGGACCTTCAAAGAGAAGAAACAAGTAGCAAGGAGCCCTGCCAAACTGGGGAGGGCCAGACAAACAGCGAGCAGGGGCGGACAGTCCGACCTTAATCCCACTAAATGGAAAGTGGATAGCCCTGGAGGGAGGGGAGCTCCTGCTACTCAGGATTTCAGCCCTTTGCAGAGAACAACAGCTGGCAAGGATGGGGGAGAGCCACTGCTTTTATCTCCTCCCCAGTTTACACTGCCAGCTGGAGGCGAGCCCCCCCTGCAGCAGCCCCTGGCACCAGCCTGGGGACCCCTCTGTGGACTCAGCTTGGGTTAATAACATCCATCTTCCCTGGGAGCTAGGGATTTGTTGTGGAAATGCTGCCAAAAGAGCCTAACTTTGGCTTCTCTTCCCAAACATTTGTGGAAAGGCTGCAAAGCATCTGCTAGGACTCGGTGCTGAAGAGAAGCCCAAGGCAAGCAGGGAGAGATGCCCTGTTAGGACTGTGGTTCCTGCCAGAGATGCGGTGCAACATCAAACCCTAGGATGGGTAAAAGGTCTTCTCCTTCGTTCCCTCCTTGTTTTCTCCCCAAAATCTTCCTCCAGAAAAAAAGGGGAAAGGCTATATCTAAGGAACCCCTAAGGCATGAGAGGTGGGAGCTCAAGGATTCCTTGCTGCCCGCTCCACTTTTGCACCTCTCCCTCAGTAAGAAGAGATAAGCGAGGATGCAAGAAAAAAAAAATAATTACCTTCCTATTTTTTTAGGGAAATAAAAGAAAACAAAGATGGAGGATATGAGGCTGCCAGCAGGAAACCAGGTCTTGGCAAAGTGAGGTGTAATGAACAGAAAACACCAGTCCATAGGGCTCTCCACGGGGGATGGTCACAACCGTAATGGAGCCATCAAAAAATTATTGTTTTCCTTACAGTAACACCTCAAGCCCAATTTACTACAAAGAAGAGAGAGCTGTAAAAGACTGGGAAGTCTCTTCATCCACTGCTGCTTCCCAGGGACTGCATGAGGCCAGTTCAATTTGCACCTTTTATCACCCCTGCCTGTGTTTCACTTGTTTGCAGGAATCCTCTCCCTGAGGCAATAAAACCAAAATTACTACAGAAAGCAGAATGTGGAAACTGCTTGCTTGGAATCCAAAGGGGCTTTACTGAGGCAAGAGCTGCCAAAAAGCACTGTTGGACCCCTCTGCCCCATGCACTCAGCTGCCCTGATGCCACTAGCACCCTTCACACAGCTCTGGGTGTCCATTCCCTGCACTGGAGCACTACAAGCTGAGCTCCCCCATTTCCATAAGTGCCCTCCCGCCCATACATTTCCTTTTACCTCCACTTGAAAGCCACTGCCCGACAGGAACCTGGAGGCGGAGCCCACCAACACAGCAAACTTACCAGTTCTACTTGATTTTTCAGCTTGCAAGCTTTTTCCCAGCTTGCTCTTGTCCTGAAATTATAGACCAACCCACCAAATCACTGCCCATTTTAGGGCCAAGCTCCTCTCTAAACTTTTTCCGTCATTTTTCTTCTCCATTTCTGGGAGATAAGGGTCCACACACTCCCTGCCTCTCTCCCACCGCAGCACTGGCAAAGATGAGAACTGCCTCGAGGAGCTGGTGCAGCCAGCAGCCAGGACAAATAGCACCTGCATGGAAAGGCAGCAACAGGGGGGAAAAAAAAAATAAATCAAGATTTTGCCAGGTGGGCTGATCAAGGAGGATTTTTAGGTGTTTGTGTTTAGCTCCACAGGCAGCCAGAAGCTACCCCCAGCTCACTCCAGCACGCCGAGGGCATCTTTGCCCATCATCTGCATGGTTCCATACAGGCAGCCCTGCTTCTGTGGGCTGATAATTGCTGTGAGCTGATAAACTGCAGCTCTTCGGGCTGCTGTGACCTGCCAAGCACCCCCTCCCTGACCCAGCACTCCTGTCCCACTCAGCTTTGCTTTCAGGAAAAATTAGGCTGAGTTTCAAGCAAACCTGGGCTGAGCTTCGAGGGAGCCTGAGCCAACTCCTAATTTCTGCCGTCAGCGTATTGTTTGGGGTCAAAGCCATAAGACACTTGGAGGCTTTGCCTTGTTTCTGCTCCAACCTGCAAGCACATCTGAGACACCCTGGCCGTGGTTCTCTGCCAGCAGTGACCTGGATCACAGCACAGGGCAGGACTCAGCTGGGAGCAAGAGGCAGCAGGTCTCAGGGGCCAGGCTGGAGCAAAGGGTTAATGCACAGAATCCCAAGTCCTGCCCAGGCAGTTATTTCAGGGTCATGCTCCAGGATGATGAATTCTCCAAAAAAACCAAATCTCACTGCAGGGAAAGATGCTGTTACTCTTAGTTAGGCAGAGCTGCAGCTTAGCAAGTAACCCTTTGCCTGCAAGGGTACTGCACGAGTTTACGTGGGAAACAGGTTTCTGGAAGCTGTAGAGGCACCAAGGCTGGACGTCACCCCTGGTTAGTGGGGTGCTGGGCCAGGGCATGAAAGGTAAAGCTCAGTGATGAGAATGCTTCTTCATTTAGGGACACTTGAGAATAATCATATTTTACAGGTGCTGGAGTATCAGAAGGTCATCATACACATCTGTCACTCCACAGGTACAAGACACTAACGATATTTAGCTTTGCCCCTTTCTGCCTCCTCCCAGCCCCTTTTGAAAGCCCTTTCTCCACGTCACTTCTTGCAAGGCAGGACAGAGGAGGTTTGCCCTGGGCACGAGGGCCCAGAAAAGCCTCTGACGTGTTTCCACAGCAAGGAAAGGGGTACACATCCAGAGCCCCCTCTGTTCCTCACTTGCTGACTGAGACTACTTGTACCACATCACTGCTGCCCGAAAGGCAGCTCATAAGGCAGGAAAAGAAGTCTCACCTCATAGCAGATCTCCCAGGTGAACTGAAGAGTAGGAAGACAGACTTTCTCCTCTGGAAACCTCTATTCCTCTCCTACAAAATTCACAGAGAAAGGATTTGGCAACACAACCCCCTGAAACAGTTTGAATTAGCAATGGGAATGGTAAATTAAACAAGCATCAGGGCACTGAGATGGGAACTCCCCCCAGTCTCATGAATTTTAGCAGCAGCACGGGTGGGAAAATTGGCCAAGCTTCACCAAGAGCATCAGGTCCATGCCGAAATTCCCACATATAGGTGGCATACTGGTGTGATAAATGAAGTGCATACAAGCCACAGCATCAACACAAGAGGCAAACAATTGTCTGCAGTGGCAAGCAAGGGGTCTGTACCTGCTTCCATGGCAAACACTGGCCTGAAAGCGGCCATCAAGAAGATGCCATGGGGGCTGCCACCTCAGTGGAGGAGGACAGAGGAGAACAGCTCTTCTCCCCTGAGAATTTTGCTCATTTCTGTGAGAAAGTTTAGTCTTGCTGGGAGGTTGCATTTATATTGTGGCTGGAGGACTTCTCCATACTGGAGACCAGTAAATTAAACAATCTCCCCAGCTTGTCTTTGTGCTGCAAACATGTTCCACAGCGCTTCAGTAGTCTGGGCAACAGTGGGGCTGTGTGTCATGTATTATTTCTGTCCATCTGGAACACGCATTAACCACAAATAAGCAAATTTGCTTGTTCTTTACTGCAAAGAAAGAAGAGCCTTGCCAGAACAATGCTCATTTCCACCGATGACAGATGTTTTGGGCATGCTTGGGTACGGACAGCTGCGTGTGAACCAAGAGTCCCCCTTCCTCCATCCTGAGGAACTGCCGAGTCTTATGGGTCGAGATTCTAAAAAATTAGAGAGAAGGGGAAAAATATATTTTTTTTAAATGACCTTTATGATGACTCAGGCTTTCTGGGTTTCTGACCCAGTATCCCCTGTGGAGTGAAGCTTACCCAGTGGCTCTCTGTTCTTCCTTCCCCTGCCAGATTTTGCAGCTCTGGGCAGCTTGCAGGCGAGGTAGAACGAGCTGCCCAAGACGGCTGCGTGGTTGAGAATGGAGGCATAGGCACACAGAGGCCAGAACCCCTGTGGACCATCTGAACTGGTGCTTGGAAAAATCCCCAAATCTAGGGAATTGCAAACTTCCTCAGGTGCCAGCACTACGTTCCCCGTATCCATACTCACTTTCTCCCCCTCCTTCTCACACACACACACAGGCGGCTGCTCTCTCACTTCCAACCTCCCACACGAGCCAAGGGGGCCAAAATGAAATCAATAAATAACCACTGTTAGCTCCTGCATTTTCAAAGTGGCGCAGGGGGATTTGAGTACATGCAACTTTCATTAACCTCATTTAGAGTCAAGAACATAACACCTTGGCCACCGCTCTGCAAACCCCGAGACTTTGCTGCAAGCCACTGATGCTGGCAAGCCCTTGCTGTTTCTTTGCCCAGAGCGAGGCTGGGGGTTTGGGACTTTTTCCTGTTGTCTTGGGTTTGGTTTTTTGTTGTTTTTTTTTTTAAAGAGGACCTGCTGCCTTCCTGAATTTCTCGTTCCCCCCGTTATTGTATTTCATGGCTGGCATTATTCCGAGAGGATCTGCAATCCAGGACCACCACAGCCCCATATGTCAAGGCTTCAGCACCAGGCTGACAAAGTGCTCCGTGCTTTACTGCTAACCCGCGTCTGCTTGGAAGGGGCACCCAGACAGCCCTGTTTCTTACAGAAGCTGCCTCAAAAACTCACGAGCCAGGAGCTCCTGGAGAGGTTTTAGGCACAGACCCTGCTTTCTCTTCCCAGGCTTGTACATATGCATATGTTTACTCCAGGATAGGGCCAGAAGTCAGTAAGAAAATAAAACTGACAGGAGGTTGAGGCTTTGGAGACTCTGAGACACTGCCCCGTTGGAGAGTGCATCCTATCATTCCACAAATCCAGAGGATTCCCACGAAGAGCTGTAACACAGCAGAGTGCTGACAGCAAGTGCTGCCACCAGAACAGGAGAGCAGGGAGCTGCATCCCACCCGGGTCTGGCAATCCAAACACTGCAGCATCCCAGCACTACAGGCATTTGTCGTTCCTGTTATAAACCAACCGTTACACCAGGTAAAAACCAAGGCCTCACTTGCTGCAGCAATTACTGCAGTCCAAGAGCAGAGGATTTCTTATTTTTGTATTTTTCCAGCCTTCAGAGGCAATGGATGCAATTAACAAATTAAAACAACCATAGTTTTCCTTGCTTTTGCTCCAGCTGGCACCAAGCAGCTCTCCAAGCCCCACCTCAATAGCACGTTGGTGGACATTTACACCCTGATCACCCCAGACCTTTGATTGTGTATTTTTAGAGAAGCTTTAGACGATACGGCAATTGTCTTCCTTTTTAGGAAATCCTTTTCAAGAACACTAATTTCTAATCAGTGCTGGGTGCAGAAAAAAGGAGCCTTCAACAGGAAAGGGCCTTCAAAAAGGCATCCGAAGTGTTCAGCAACAAGCTTGGGAGGCAGGTGAATTGTTCATGGAATCCTAGAATGGTTCGGGTTGGAAGGGACCTTAAAGCCCATCTCATTCCACTCCCCTGTCACAGGCAGGGACACTTTCCACTGCACCAGGTTGCTCCAAGCCCTGTCCAACCTGGTTTGAACACTTACAGGGGTGGGGCAGCCACAGCTTTTCGGGGCAACTTGTGCCAGTGCCTCACAGTAAAGAATTTCTTCCTAATATCTAATCTAAACCTATACTCCTTCAGTTTAAAACTATTCCACTCTCTCTGGGGAATTGTTGCAGGGTATTCCTCTGTACTTATTTTCTCTCATTATCTACTAGGAAGAGGACAAAAAAAAAAAAAACAACAACCAAACTAGAGAAAACATTTCTTTCTTTAAAATAACAAAACAAACCTAAATGTTTTTGCAAGAAAAATAACAAAGAAAGGAACACGTACATGTAACTCAAAACGACACTTCAGGTAAAGACACTTCCATAAGCGTTCACTTCCTATGGAAAAAAAAAACCAACACAAAACATTTGTAACGCTTTTGTCAGTGTTTTTAAACAAATGCCTATTGTTTAGAGAAATTCAGCTGCACCTCGAGCAGTTTAGCACATGTGAAGAAAGTGTGCAGGCTGTTGGCAGAGAGGTTTCTCCGTCAGAGCTCTTGCAAGGATTTAATATTAAAAGGAGCAGCTATGGGCTCTTTTCCCTCTCCCTCAGCATCACCAGTGTGGATGATGAATCCATGGGGCGAGCCAGTGGAAAAAGCTTTGTTATGCTATATCTTAGATTAAAAAAAAAAAAAATTACACATAGACTGGTTTTGCTCAATGAATGACTTGTCCTAGGCTGAAAGCAAAGCTTTCAGGTCATACCTGGAGATGAGCGAACAAACTCCCAAAAGCTGTATTTGTACACATGGATGCAGTTCCATACACCTGGAGATAAAAGAACAAGTCCGTCTACGCAGAGCAGAGCAACTGGCACAGGAAGATACATGGTGTTGCACAGCTGTGGAGCAGTGGAGTTTATGAAACCCCATTTACTACATCCTCAGACACCTGGCTTAGCTTCTCTGGTCTTTGATACAAATTGTACTCACACGGTGTTCCCCTCAAGCACAACGTGGAAAGGTTGCTTTTTTTTTTTTTTAAAACGTTGTTCCAAGGGCACCCATTTCCCCCAAACCCTGAGAGAAGTGAAAAGGCCCAGAGACTTCTCCCTCCCTGCCCTTAGCTCAGGCTGAAGCCAGCCAGTGGGGAAGACACATCAGACACCCGCACACAGAAGTGCTGCTGTCTATCCCACTTCATTTCCGCAAGAGGCAGACCAAACCCATCACCAAACACAACTGTGTGTAAACACAGTCTCTGCTCAATTACGCACCTCCATCCAGACACAGAGTGGGATAAGTGACGGTACAAAACACTATCTGTGGTGCAGGAGTGCAGGTGAGGTTCTGCCTAGAGGCACCAGCATCCCCACACACCTCTCTCACCATCAGCCTTCCCCTTGCATAGCACGGGATCTGCCATCCTAAAAATAGGCAGCCGCCTGACAGCTGATCCCCGCACAAAGGACCCTCCGTATCCCAGGAATTTCACATGGCTGACAGGCAGGGGAGCAGCCCTGCTTTGTGCCCCGAATGCCACTGTCAGCCCGTCTGTCCCTGCCCAGCACCGCAGCGTCCCCACAGCTGAGCTCGCTGCAAGCCCCGGCAGCCCCACACGCCCCCGCGGACGCCTCTGCCCATGCCCTGCTGCCAAGAAAGCCGGCGTGGATTTACACCGGCACGCGCAAACCTGGGCTCTTATTCTGGGGTGATTTTCCGTCACGCAGGCCTTTCCACTCGTTTTCCTTCTTCAGCCTGAATCTGTTCTTTTCACCAAGTCACCTTATCGCGGTGCTTTACAACTTTACGTCCCTGCAAACTACTCAGGGCAGGACGGGCTTATCATGGGAGCCAAAACCTGCCCGGTGCAACAGCAAGCTAGGAAACAAACCCAGACCCCAAAAGGCACAAAGCTGCCTGACAGGCGTCAAAGTGCTGACACGGGCAGTGCTATGAAAATTGTGGTGGTTCTAGAAGTAGTCAGCAATCTTGGAAAGGACTTGCTGCCTGCTGGTGCACCACTCTTATTATTTTAGCATTTTAAGCACCCCCGTACTGGTGGTGCTGCTATGACAAAATATTATTGCAATACTTCCTCATGGCCACAGCATCTTTAGGCTGGTGGGTTTGTTCCTATCCTGAGAGAAGGTAAGAAATGAGGTAGAAACTGAGCATCTGGGCACAGCAGCACCTGAGGGGGAAGGACAGCCCAGTCAGGGAGGGAAACAGGGCAGAAAAAGCCTAGGTGAGGCTGACCAGAGGGCAGGGAGACAAGCCAGGACCTCACACAGAGCCCAATTCCTCTGCAGGAGCAGTGGACAGGGCTGCATAAGCCTCGACCTGGGGCAGCACATGGCAGGTATCACCATAAATTACCAGGGATAGAGCTGGGACAAGCAGGACACCATTTTAGGACAGCAACAGCCTTGTGTAAGAGCTGTCTGGGCAGGCAAGGCAGGAGCCAGCGGCTCCAGGCTCTGGCTGAGCAGATACCAGGTCCATCCAAGTGCCACCTGCTATGACCAGTCAGCACCGCAGAGCAAGCCCACTGCAGATGGACAGAGGTCCATAACGGGCTGATAAATGCCTTATCTCATCATTACGTTATCCACATGCACTTAAATCCCAGGGCAGATTTCACCGGCTCCCCAGCTGCAATTCCACGCTCTCGCCTGCCAGGCTGGGCAGCAGAAAGGTGCGAGAGCTGCTCTGACACCAAATTCTCTTTGTTGTCTATTTATACCCTGCCCTCTGGAAGCAGCTCACTAGCGGCTGTCACTTGGCGTCTTATCTCCCCTCGCTTTGCAAATGTCTCCTGGCAGCCCCACCGCGCCCCTGGAGCCGCCGGGGAGGCTGCTCCCATCCCACTCACTGGGGTTTTGTTAAAAAAAAAAAAGGCATCATAAGGCACACAGATTGCACTGTTTGGTTAAAAGGCAAGGCTTGACTCTTTCGTTATCAAAGGCATAAGGATTTGCCAGCCATCCCAAGATCCAAGCCACTGCCTTAATTTCGCTCCTGGCACGCAGAAGTTGATGCCTCCTGCCGCAAAAGTGGCAGGGCACTGAATAAAACTCATCACAACGAACTCTAGCAGTCCCTGCTTACATAGCCTTAGATCTCAAAGCCCTTTTAAAAGCATTTCCATATCATTATGCTCATTTTATAAAAGGGAAAACAAAGCACACACGTACACTCAAAAGCCATGGTCCCAAAGCCTTTGAGCCTGTAAGACATCAAGAGCAGCAGGACAGAAGTGACTAACCCATGGATGCCCATAGCACCTACCCGCCTTCGTGCCCCTCTCTGTCAGCATTTGAGGCCTATTCTATTCTGCAGGGACTTCCAACAAAACCAAATCACGTTCACCAAGCATGAGACAGCATTTGACTCAGTCCAGAGAGATTTCCCGTTAAACCACCACCTCGCCAGCAGCGGCTGGTGATACAATGTACCTCACACAGGAGGGCCCACAGTGGTACCAGAGCCCAGCATCACATGGGGACCTGTCCCAGGGAAGGACTACGGTGCACTCTGCTGGGAACCAGCCCTCTGTTAATCCCATCTTTCCCCAGTTCAGGCAGCAGACAGGCACCGAGGCACCAGGACTGAGAGACAGGGGGTTTTGTGAGCAGCCCATGTCTCTGCACCCCCGGGAGCTCCAGCTGTCTCTGGAGCCACTTGCAAAGCCACAAAGGCCAGAAAGCGTCAGCTGGGGCTGGGGGAGCCCTCCCTCCACGGGTCTTGTTGCACAGTCAACTGGTGGGGACAGAGGAGGGTGAGGAGGGCAGCCATGGGAAGCAACAGGGCTGCTGGCAGCTGTTTGTCACAGAAAAGCAAAGTGGCCAAGGCAGGGAGTGTGCAGGAGCAAAGCAAAACTGGGTGCTCTGGCCCAGGTGAAGGGAAGGCAACGGGGTGCCAGAGGCAAATGACCCAACCACAGCAGCAGGGATGAGCGCAGGAGGAGTGGCCACCCCCCGGGAGAGGAGAATCATCACGGAATGGTTTGAGTTGGCAGAGACCTTAAGTATCACCTGTTTCCACCCT
The DNA here is from genome assembly GCA_035584735.1 of Pseudotriccus pelzelni. NCBI lineage: Eukaryota > Metazoa > Chordata > Aves > Passeriformes > Tyrannidae > Pseudotriccus > Pseudotriccus pelzelni. The sequence goes on along the minus strand of JAWMRA010000162.1, from coordinate 1,679,801 downwards.
CCTGCCATGGGCAGGGACACCTTCCACTAGACCAGGTCACAGCCTCATCCAGCCTGGCCTTGAACACTGCCAGGGTTGGGGCAACCTGCGCAGGGGCCTCACCATCCTCACAGAGAAGAATTTCTTCGTAACATCTAATCTACATCCCTCTTCTTTTAGTTTAAAACTGTTCCCCCCTTGTTCGATCACTATTTGCCCATGTGAAAAGTCGCTCTTCCCTCTTTTTTATAAGCCCCTTTAAGTACTGAGAGGCAGCACTGAGCATCACTGGGGACAGGCTCACCACCAACCCAGCCACAACAGCCACTACTGCAGCTCCCCCAGCATCCTCTTCCTTTCACCCAGCTGGGTCTTCTCTCCCCACTATTCATTCCTCCTGCCTCCCAGCTGCCCGTCCTCAGAAACAGACTGGAAATGTGGTCCCAGCTCCGAAAAGCTGCTGCCATCTCCTGGAAAGAGGCTCCTTCCCTAGAGAGTGGTGGGAGCGTGCTGGGGCTACAGGGACGCTTGCCAGAGGGGGCCTGTGGCCACTGGCACCTGCTGCTCTGGGGATGGGCTGATCCTCCCAGGCAGTGTCACACCTCTCAGCCCAGTGACCGAGGGTGGTGGCAAAGAACAGGATTACAGGATTGTGCTGCAGAGAGAGCACGGGACAAGGGCAGGGGCCACCCTCGATTTCAGCACAGGCGTCAGCAGCAGGAACACACTCCTGCCCAGTAACTTTTAACCAGCACAAACAACACTTGGGCACCAGGGTTTCCTTCACCTCCCAACTGCAAAATCAGAGCCTTTGAGGGAAGGAAACAGTGCAGGATGGTTCTCCCACACCAGGGCCCCATGACCATCGGGAGGCTGAGGGGGAAATCACTGCAACTCCCTGGGTCTCCTTTCCTCTGCAGCACCCCTCGGGCTATGCACAGCTACCCAAAGTTCAACCTGCCACTTCCACAACTCCACACAGAGATAACTGGCAGTCCCAGAAGCCTCTCTCTGGCACTGATATACGTTTTCATAAACAAATCTGTCAAACAGGGTTGGGATGGCTTTTCTTTTTTCCCCTAAAAATAAAAAAAAAAAAATCTAAACCATTCCTTCCTGAAGCCACCAGCCCGAGGGGTTCAAATTGCCCTCCCCGAAGAGCGGCGCCCGCCACAGCACAGCTGAAGGCCCAGGAGCTCCAAGTTGGCCCCAGCCAGCATCACCAAAGTATTTATATCCTTTTATTGTGCTTTAAACCAGTGGGGAGAAACAGGTGCAGAGTTGTCTGTGAAACAGTGGCCAGCAACACTCCCCCCAAACCTCAAGCTGTTATATACACCAGCACAGCCTCACGCATGAGGGAGGACAGAGCCAGGCCTTTTAAATCCCTATCATGGATAAAACCAGGGAGGAGGACACACACCAACACACAGTAAAGACCTGATGGGTAGATTAAAACTTCACAGGCAATACATCTGACAAAGACACCGTGCTTCAGCCCGTGCAGCCATTCAGAGGGGTCACAGCCAGCTGGGGACACCCCCGCCTGCCCAAGGGGGTCCTTCTTGGCTACTTCAGCAAATAAATCACTGCTGCCCTTCCACTGCCACCCCACGAATGCAACCTTAGGGGGACCTGCTCTCTCAGAGATGCTCAGGACAGAATGGAAAGGCCATTTGTAGTGTACATGGGGCTTGGACAGCAGCTCTTACCTTGTTTCTCAGCCTGCAGTCCCATGGGGGACTCTGTCATTCCTCTGCAGAGAGGTGGGGACATCTCCTTCAGAAGAAAACAACTCTTCTGCACACAGATCAGCTCCACCCACTTGAGATTCTCTGAAAACTCCCCATTTTTTTTTTCCTTAGGAGGTGGTTGGTTGGCACCTATCCTTAGGGTATCCCCAAAGAAATCTCCTTTTAAAAAACAACCGTGGAGCTGCAGCATCCTCCAGGAAACTGGAAGAGAAGCATGGGTGTGTAGTTCATTGCCCTCACCCCAGGCAGGGTGTCACCATCTAATCTGATACGATCCAGACTTTCCAGAGGCAAAATTAAGGGACAACTGGAAGACAAGAGCAGCTTTTCAGCCTGAAGTCGGCTTGAACAAGAGTCAAGTGCCCTCACTGAGCAGATCAGTGGTGCCACTGCTCAGGCTATGTTTGGGGACACCTCCTGGCCCCGTCCACCCAAAAACACATCAAGGGGAGCACCAGGTGACATCTTAAGGTTCACAGCTACCTGGCCACCCCTCACTTTTCCTTAGCACAGGCGGAGGGTGATATTAAGATTAGCAGTGTAATAGCCCAGTGCCTCGAGCCTGCCTGGCCTGGGGCAGCAGAGTTCAGTGGAAACACATGGATGCAGCTTCCTGGTTTTCATGGCAAGCACACAGGAAGCCTTGGATTAATTGACCCAGCTTCAATACTTCACTGCTAGAAATCAAAGCCGAGTTCAGCTTTGAAACCCACCTTTTATGGGCAGAGACATTACCCATTGCACCGTCCTGTATTACTCCGGAGCGGGATAAAGCCAGGTGCCACTGTGACAAATGCTATTCAGCCCTTACTGAAAATGAGCCCTTTCCCTTCCCTTTCTTCTCGAGCAGGGGAGATCAGTGTCAGTGTCCCCTGCAGTCGAGCACCTCATAAATCTCCCCTTTGGAAAGCAGGGCTGCCCCGCTCGGCTCCCAGGGAAGAAAGCAGGTATTGTTCAGGCCAGGCTCAGGTGCACCACGGGGAGCGTCTGGGCCAAACCCAGCCGTGTGTGCCGCGGGACAGGCTGCTGTGACAGCCGGGGCTGACACGGGACTGCAGGTTTCCTCCCCGCCGGGCTCCAGAGAATAGCGCTTCCAGTTTGTACAGCGCTTCCAGGAATAACGGCGCACTTTGTAATGTGTGAAATGGAAATACCGGGATCAGGTTCGCCTCCACCGCTCCGCCTGCGCACACGACAGGGGTACACGTGGCTGGGTGAAGCCAGGGGGGTTCCATTTCCCCCACTACCATCCCCAGCAGGACAGAGCAAAGCTTTCAGAGCCCACTCGCCAACGTCCTTCTCCTAGACTTCAAGGCAAAGCTCCGGGCACCTTTCTGCCCGGGTCTGCAGATCTGTATAACATCTGGCTCAGCAAGGGGAGACCCCAGTCCCCTGTGTCACTGCCATGGGGAAAACGCTTCCTCTCCCACCACACACCTCCCTTGGGAAACAAAAGGTCGGGGGAACCAGAGGGAAATTTATGGGCTTCCTCTCCTAAAAGACTTCACCAGATGGGTCTCCAATGGTGGATTTTTTTTCCAGGTGAAGGGAGAGGGAAGGAGGGAAGGAGAGGAAGGGAGGTGGATAAGGGCAAGACAGCAGGTCACATTTTTCTGCTCACAGCAAGCGCATCAGGCAGAGGGGTCAGTGAGTGGCCAGGCTGCCACTCAAGCCATGATGGCATCAGTTGTTGAGCTCTATAGGGTGCATGAAGCCTGCTCAAGCTCTACACTCTCGGCTCATACCAGACCAACAGCAGAAATCCCCACACAGCAGCCAGCAGCTAGAGTTGCCCCCTGGAAAAGCTCCTTGTGCAAACAGCAATATTTTTTTGGCGATTTGAAGCAATAACCCAACCGGCAATAAGCAGTGCCCTAAGGGGAAGGGGCACAGCACTGCAGAACGCTCCAGTTCGGCCAGACCCACGAACACCAGCCTTGCCAAAACCCCAGCGCCTCCCTGGGCAGCAGTGTCAGGGGTGACATTATTTCACTGCCCCTGCTTTTCACACCAGTCACCTGCGGGCAGCCGGCACAGCAGGACTTCAGGCATCGTCCAGCCTCCCCCTGATCGCCTGTCAGGAAGAGGAAACGCCACGCATTTTACAGCTGCTTGTACCTGCGCCAAGTCTAAACGCCACCCCTAAAAATACCCGCGGGAAGGAGAGACATGCCCCCGGCCGCTCACCCCTCCAGCCAGGCCACTGCAGCCACGCGGTTGCCTTCGAATGAGGCAGCAAATTGAAGCAGCTGAGCGAGACCCACCCTGGGCTTTCGCTCCTCCCCAGACGGTGACAGCCCAGCGTCACCCACCACAAGGCAGCAGCAGAGCCACGGTAACGCACTCACACTGGCCGTGGGCAGGAGTGAACGTCCCAGCAGCTGCTCTCAGCATCCACGGGGCACCCCTGGGGCTTTGACTAGTGCTCCTAATGAAAATAAGCTCCTGCAATGCTGCTGTCTGATCAGTGGCCAGCCCTGCGTTGCTTTAGCCCGAACAACTTTGACCCCTCTGGGAAAAGACCCCGGGCACCCAGCTGGCTCCCCCAAAAACCACAGCCTCCACTCCTCACTAGAGATGGGGCAGTAGCACCTCCCACGGGAGCATTTCTCCCATGCAGAGCAAAGCTGCTCAGTTTGCATCAACATCCAGGCACAAAAAGCATCCCTGAGCCCCAGACAAGTGCACCCAGCAAACCACAGCCTGGTTGGAGCAGCGTTTTTTGTTGTTTGTTTTTTTTTTAACTGAGCAGTGCCTTATTTCCAGTTCTGACTTATTCTAGATAAATCAGCATGAAACCATCCAGTCACTAAGAATTACACCTTCCCATTTCCAGCTGCTTTCCTGCCCCTTAAGAGGGGCAGGAAGAGGTGGTTGGGACAGTTCAGGGAGGCATTAGACACCCCAAAGCCCCATGATCCTGGGGGGACAAATGGAAGGGCTGAGCTGGGTGTCATCTCCCTGCAGCCTGAGCCATTCCTCAGGGGGATTTGCACCTCTCAAAAACTGGCATAGTCAGAGGGCTGTTGCGTTGCTGGCACTGGGCAGGGAGAGCTCAGCAGTGTCTCTCACCTTCCCTCCAAAACACATCCCTGCAGCTGGTGGTACCCACACAACTCTCCCCGAAATCATGCTGAAACCAGGAGGAGTTTTGCCATTTGCTGTTGAAGCCCTGCCACCTCCCACCCCAGCTCCTCACACACGTCAGGGTGCTATGCTTCAAGAGGACCCACACCCAGCGCAAAACACCCTGGGAGTCTTGCCAAGGGCGACAAAAGGCAACAGCTTCAGGCAGCTCCACAGCCCCTTTGAACACATCATCTGCAAAGGCACCAAAACCCACCTCTGCCTGCACCCAGGATACAGAACACGAACAACTTTCCTGCACAATTAGTATAAGGAATTTAAGAGTTTAAATGTCAGGCTGGCTAAGCAGGACTCCACAGTGCTTATTTAGAGCAAAATAATGTACTTTCTTCTGTGCAATACACTCCTGTCACCTCCTTGAAGCCACCCCAAGCCCTGCTTGGACGCCTGGACTGAGCAGGCCCACTTGATGCCTGTGAGGATCCCAGGACAAAAGGCTTCTGTGAGGAGCAAGCGGGTGTCCAGGGGTGGGAGTGCCGAGGCCTCCCGGAGCACATGTACAGCTGCCCCAGATCCATAGGGATGCACCAGCACGACGGGGAAAATTGATGATGATGAGGGAAGTCCATCAGGCTGCGTGCTGGCCCCGCAGATTGATGGCCTCTGCAACGAGCCACACATAATGGCCAAGTTCAGGCTGCAGTGGCCGGGAGCTGAAAGGCAACAGCCATAAATAAGCTGGGGAAAAGAGGGAAGACAGAAAGCTGGCAGGGACAGATAAATACTCATGCTGCAGCGGGGCTGGGGGTAGGTGTGAGGGGAAGGGCTGAAGCACCAGGATGGGATGCAGCCCACATTAGGGTGGAGATGCTGCCACAGAAGTAGCTGCTTTGGGGTGAGATCTCCCCACTCAATAACACTGAGTTATTTCCTCCCCAGACCATCTTTCCATCCAAAATCACAGCCAGCTTCCAAGAGGGCCATGTCACACATCCTCCCACAAAATACAGCGGGGAGGACAAGAGTAACCAAAGCTGCTCAGGAGAGGGAATTTGAGGGTTATAATCCCACCATTACCTAAGTTCCAACTCAGCCTGTTGCTTCCCCCACAAGACCTTTACATCTCAGCGAGTTTCTCTGTGACTGACCTGACCAGCTTGGCTTCCCTCTTCACCTTCCCCAGCCAAAAGTACCTCAGACTTTTTCCCCTTTCACTTATTGCCCACTAATGAATAGGGGAGGTGGGGGGAGCAGAGGGAGCGGAGATGGAGTTTTCCCTCATTGTCCCCCATCTGCTTCGTTCAGGACAGTTACTCTTCTCCGGCATAAATAAGCCCTTTGCATTTTGTCGTGCTCCCTTCTCTCTTTCTCCCGTCTCCGCCGTTTTGTCAGGAAAAACCTTGCCCAAAGAGCCGCTGTGATTTACTGCTGCGTTAACAAATGTCAGAGCTCGGGAGCCTTGTAGGAACCGCTCGCTGGCAGCCTGCCTGGACAAACATACTAAAAGTCAACCCTGGCGTGGATACTTGAGGAATTAGTGTCCATACAAAGATGCATTAAATACAGGGAGAAAGATGGGGGATTTTTACAACGGAGGCTTGAAAGCTTCCTCTGGGCTGTTTAACATATGGTGCTTCTTCGCTGCACCTGCCCCTCACGAGGGCAGCTCCTGGATTCCTGTCCTTGTCACCAGACCCCAGTGCCACTCAAGTGACCCCAATGGGTACTGCTAGTCTGGCAGGGGCTGAGGCCACCTGCAGGGTGGTGGTTTGTACATCTGTGTGCTGACAGGTAAATTTGCCCCCCAGCCCTCTCTGCCAGATAGGCTTTGGTGGTGGGCACATCGCAGAGCAGCCCCTGCTGGGCCAGGCAAAAGCTTCCCCACTTGCTACCAAAAGTATATTTTTAAACGCAATACATAGAGGGAAAACAACAATTTTTTAAAAGTCCATAAACCCAACATTTTGCTCATGAAATCCTTACATCCAGCTCAGCCACAGGGGAACACATCAGGCGCAGGGTAACCAGGCAGAGAGAACCATTACGAAAACAGACTCATTGGCAAAAATAATGATGTTTAAAAACTCTCAGCATTTCCTCAGTGGCTGCCAGCAGCTCCCCAGCCCTGCCTGTGTTGGCTGGACCGTTGCTGCCCTCAGGCCAGGCCACGCTGGCCGTGCATCCCACACAGCCCCACCGCTGTTATTGTTGTTTGCCCAAATCCCAGGTGCTGCATTAGGGAGGAATATTTTGCATGCATGCTGCATGTGTGTTTTAAAACTTAATTCCTCCTCTACCACCTTCTGCTCGACAGATTTGTCCAGCATCACTGGAGAAAGCAGCCCTGTGCCAGAAGAGACACACTCAGCCTTGCAAAGCGTGGCCAGGCGATGTTCCTTGGCCGATGCCAAATTTCAAAAAGAAAACAAACCCAAAGACAAAATATAGAACAATATTATGTCCTAAAATTAAAAATTGAAGTAAAATAAATACTCCCTGGGGCTCTCAAGTGCACAGAACATTTTTTTCCAAGCAAATCCATTCCCATACATGCACTGCCTGGGGTGTGGCAGTGCATATGTGGGAACGGATTTGCTTGGGAAGGAGAGGTAGACGGGGAAGGCTCTGGAAAGGCAGTTACATGAACTGATGTGCTGTAAATCTCCTGTATTAAGTGGGATATCATAACCCGCAGTAATTTCGCAATTTCGGAGTCGTCACGCTGACCCAGCTGACACAATGTTACCTTAGTTTACCTCTACCTCCTGCCTCCAAAGCACAGCTCCTCACCGACGAGGCAAGAAACCCAGAGGAGCACACTGGAAATAGAAGGATAGCTTGGAAACCTCTCCTGGGTGTTTATGTGGATGGCAGGGAATGGCTAAAAGAGCTGTTTCCCATCTTCCCTGCATATATCCTCTCTGAGCAGGGCCAGCAGAGGCGAGGCCATCCTGCTTCCAGCCTGGACTTTGTGTCCTCACCACAGAGGTTTGCCTGCACAGGCACAGCTGGGAGTGGGAAAAGGAGGATCCAGCCAGTCCCACCTGCTCACACCCCCACACCACTGGCCTCGCGTCGGGCACAGCTCACCGTTCTCAAAAACACATTTGCTGGATGAAACCCTCTCCTTCCCACACGATGATGACTTTTCCCCACCCAGCCTCCTCCTACCAAAAAGCTGCTCCTTCATCAGGTCGATGCCAACAACTCAAGAAGGGGCTTTAATCTCCGGAACAGCTGGGATGTAGGAGGCAGAAAGAGTTGTGAAACAGCCCTTCAGCATGGCAGGTGACCCATCTCCACGGAGCAGGAGCTCAACACTCTCCCCAAGCTTTCACCCTTCCACACCAAGCTACAGGAAGGAACCACAGTTCTAGGCTGGGCTTAAATAAAGCCAGCCCAGGGGTGTGGGCAGGCTCCAGGTGAGACTGTCAGGGTCATTAATGCCAATTAGTGCCCTCAAGACCTGACACAACTAATTACTATCCCAGGGGTCCTGTCGCTGCTGGGGGTCATCCTTGGGGGCCTCAGAGAGTTGTCTTCCCCTGTGCTGCACATACCCCTTGCATTGTGTTTCACTGTGCCTTGGTTAATCCTGCACCCAGCCCCTCTGGGCAGTTGGATCCAGCGCAGGATTAGTGCACACAGACTTTGCCCATCCCCAAAGCGTAGGCCAGGCTCATCCTTGCTCTGCCGAGCATTGGCTGGCAGGCTGAGCTGAGCGGTAACTCTAGGGCAGGGACTCAGGGCAAAAAGCCTCTTGATTTGCCCTGCCAGGCCAATAAAGCTTAACCCAGGTATGAGCCGAGTCCTGAAGCGCAGGGAAAGCAGCTGCTCTGGCTGCATTTCCTGCTGCAGGAAGCCCCGGCACCTCTGCGGGGCCGTGGGTCCCAGCCAGGTCCGGCACATCCCAGCGTCACCAAAGCCACCTCTCCACTGGCCCGACAAAGCCCAGCTTGTTCCTTGCCATCCCACCGTGCCATGTATCTCCCCAAGCTCCCTCCTCAGCCTTCCCCAAGGAGATGGCTCCTCCGTGAATGGGACCCTGTTCTGCCCTCGCTGTGGGACGAGCGGGAGGGTTTCAGCCCCCGCGGCACTTCGTAACTCGGGATTTTATTAGCCCCCAGCCTCTCTGGTTCCGAGAAGCTCTAAAAAGAGACTTTGATTCCCATGGTCTGGTTTTTCTTTGGGAATTAAAATACCTTTCATCATTGCACGCAGCAGAGCAGAGTTACAGAAAAGGGGAGGGGAGGGAAATTAAAGTAATTGGGGGGAATTACTGGAATGCACAAGGCCTCTCTGGGCGCATCCCTGCCACAGCAAAGGAGCTTCCATGCCATCTCACTGTGGCAGGAAAAGCTCTGTCTGGCCAATAAGCATTCCTCAGCCTTTTGAGGACACAGAGAAGCCCCTCTGCACAGACCCAAGGCAGAGGTGCAGTGGGGATCCCTTGGCTGCTTGCCCCCAAATCCCAGCTCACCGGTTTGTCAGAGCCTTTACAAGCCCCCAGACTCCCACAGAGCAAGGAGCAGAGCCATTTAGTCCAGGTGAAAAAAAAATTTTCTGCTGAAAAATAAGGAAAGAAACTACTTGTGAATGCTGACTGGAGTTAATAAAATCATGAAAGCCGTATAAAGAGTAACAAGCACTGAGAAAGGGCTCCTTAACTTCTATTTTAATACAAATACTAGAGCAAAAGCGCATTGCTGTGCATAGGTGGCTGAAGTACACCCATCTTACTGGTTTCCTTTTTTCCAAACTAGGAAGGCTTTAACCCTGCTCAGCTGGCCTGGGAGCTCTGCCATGGTGGGGACCCATCTCAGGTTGTTCTGACTGAAGCCACATGGTTCGGCCCCAGAGAACTGAGCCCCATAGCCAAGACTTTTTTAGCCTAAATTTTTAAAAAATCTTTATGTATGTGTATAAAGACATAAAAAAAACTGGGAAAATAATCTGGCTTCTAGAAATATGAAAATACTGGGGCAGTCCCTGCCTGGCTGATGCCCCTCCAAGAGGGGTCCTAGACGTGTCCTGGAAGAGCACAGGGCTCTGAGGGTGAAAGCAAGGCTTTACTCCAAAATGCCCGAAAACACTGCTTCCCAACCCCACTTCCAGCCAAGCCAAACTCTGTTTCCACTGGTGAGATTATCCTGGGAGGGGTTACACCAACAGTAATCAAGAAGCCACGGGGTTTCCCCCGTCTGTGTTTTACAGGGCTGACCTCTCCGGGGTGAAAAGTACAGCAGCCCCCTCCCCTCCCAGCTGCTTGGATTTTTAATTTGCTTTCTGCAAATCCCTGCCTCTGCAGCAAGGCTGGGTCACCGCCGTGGCCCTACCTGAGCCAGCGGTTTGGGAGCGAAAAGAGAGAGAGGAGTTGGCAAAGAGCAGCGAGCAGGAGCAGAGCCGGCGGCAGAGTGGACAGACACGCTGCCCTTCCACGGGAAAACCCATGTCAAAGCCAGGAGGGGCGGAAAGAGAGGTGGCAAACATCATCTGGGGACCACCTCAGGCCATGGGAGGCATATTTTGCCTGTGCTGAAAGCAATGCATATTCTTTCCCCCCTCAGACACCTCCTCCAGGTTTCCCCACACTCTCATTTCTGCCTGGGCCAGCCTGCTTGGGAATAGTGCAAATGCAAAAACTGAGCAACTTGCTCAAGTAGTAAATAACTGGCTTAAAGTAAAGCTAAATAAGTAGCTTAAGAAGCATGAAGGGAGCTGCAAACTGTCTCATTCAGTCCCTCCAGCGATGGGTCCTGACAGGACAGCCATAGCCAGGCCATGGCACGGACCTTCAGGCCAGGAAATGGTCTAAATCAGGCTCCTTCCCTGCAGTATCCTGGGCTGCTTCCTGAGATATTATTGTTTTCCTTCACCCTCTTGATGTATTGTCCTGTAGCACATTCGGGGTTCCCCAGCGTGTGCCAAGAAACCGCTGGCTGTGACGCACCAGCCTGCGTTTAGGCGGCTCCTTCCTGCGGGAGTTGGGAAGCGCAGCCCCTGCCAGGGCTTCCCAGGGTTCCCCCACCTTCTGGTCCGGGGAACCGATGCCTTCATTTCTCACACCATCAAGGGGTGTGAAAAAATGACAGTTTGAGGGAAAGGCGAGGACGGGCAGCATCTCCGTGGCCCTGTGAATGGTAGAGGGCCGTCTGCAGAGCAGAGCCCGTTGTACCGTTCCAAAATTTAAGCCATCCCCTGCATTTTCCTAGACTTGGCCAAATAAAGATAGGGAAGGGGAAAAAAAAAAAATAAAAACAAGCCACACCTTTCCTCAGCCTGGTTCCCAGGCAATAAAAATATCTCGGAGCAGGAGCCCTGGCTTCACAGGTCAGCCAGTGATGGAATCATGCGGTGAGCCAAGGCAGCAGGGAGCTCACCTGCGTTGCTTGGCTTTGCTTTCCCACAGGGTGGATTTTGAGCATCCCAGTTCCACGGCAGCACTGGCAAAAGCCATTTGAGTAAGGAAATTAATGGTCTTCCCTTCCCAGTGCTCCCATGGACCCCTTCTCCTCCTTCTCCCCCGCTCGCGTCCATCTCCTGCTTGCAGCGCTAGTGAACCCCTGCAAACTCCCAAACCTCTCTTGGGGATCCTACACCCAGGGGCACATTTTTCCAAGCATCTCTCCAAATATATATGTCAGCAGCAGAGAGGGGAGGAGAGCAAGGGAAAAAAAACATTTTGTGAGCATCCGTCTGTTTGCAGATCATTAATTCTCCCTGGGGAGCCCCAGAGCTCTTTCATCTGCTTTTTGCTAAGTTTAGGTCAGGGAGGTTTTCGGGTGCAAGTGTGGTTCAGGGAAAGGCAAAGGCGCCCTGGGCTTTAGCAGATCACTGAGGAGGAATTTGGGCAGGCAACAGGAAAGCTCTTTCCCCGGCTGGGAGGCATCCAGTCAGGACAGAAACAATCCTGGCTGCTGGAGGCTTTTATAAAAGTAAGAATAGATGTTTACTCTCAGGAAAGCGAGGAACGGAAAAAAGTTATCAACACCATTGTTTGCTGCAAATAATTTCACCTTCTCCAGTCGTACGATGCATTCAAAAAAAACCCTGCTCTTTCTTAGGTAACATCACATACCGGAGGCAACTACGTAACACCTACGATGCTGATCTCATTCCTGGCCGGCCCCGAGGGCTCGGCTTGAGCCCACCCCACGGCAGAGCCCGTTTCCCATCACCTCTACATCTCTTTCTCGCTCGCGGCACCTTATGGCCAAGACAACCTGACCCGATATCCGGTTTTCCAGACGAGATGTCCCTCTGCGGCTGCATTTAGGGGCTGACAGCTCTTTAATTGCCGTTTATGAAACACCCTGCCACAGCCCAAGAAACTTCTCAGTGCTCAGCTAAGAAGCTGTTTCTAACACTTGCTGGCTGCAGCATTGCTTGCCTGGGATCCCTCCCCCGGACTGTAGTGGGATTTGGGTGTTCACGAGCAAGCTTAGGCAATCTCAGAGCAGCACGGGACCGAAAACCTCCCCAAAATACCGCTCTCTCGGCAGAAATTGTGATCTGTCCTTCTCTGCGGCTTCCCTGGCACGTTGCTCCCGGGGAAGGGTCCTTGCCGGTCTGAACCACGGCTCTCCTGCTTTTCCCTCGGAACGTTGTGGAGGGCTCCTTCCTCTCCAGCTATAACCCAGCATCGCCCCCCCCCCCTCTCCCCTTGCAGCCCCCCTACAACCGATGGCTCCCTGGAAAAGGCAGCACGCCCAAAGCCCGGCATCCCTGCCCGTGTCCGGCCAAGCCAAGGGCGCAGGATCCCAGCACCACCTCCTGGTAAAGCGCCGCCGTGCAGGACCCGCAGATCCCCCAGCAAGCCACGGGGACCATCTGGAGGGAGAACCCGGGGGCTGCCCAGATCCCGGTCTTTCTCGTGTCTGGCCAAGCACGGGCATCTTTCCCTTCCCCCGGCACCACGGGGCGGCTGCGGGCGCAGGACCCCCCGTTGCATCCCCCGGTGAGCGGCAGCTGCCTGCTGTGGGGTGAATAGCGGCGCGGCTCGGCCGAGAGGCGACCGAGTTTAATTGGAGATGAATGGGCACCTCCCTGCAGCCCGTGACATTTTCATTGCGGGCTAACAAGGGGAGAAAAATCCAATTAGGTAACAAAGGGGGTCCCTAATCGGCCGCGCAGCCCGGCGCGGGGCAGCCAGGACAGCACAGCATCCCACAGGAGAGCAGGGACAGACCACGGGAAAACAAGAAAACCGTCCAAAAGATTCCTCTTGTGATACTGCAGAGGCCATACTGCAGGATGCCAAGTGCACCCAAAAAATGTAGTTACAGACTTGCTATTTGCACCCCCAGGGTCCCATCCATAAGTCTCCCAGGTCACTGAAATAAAGCTAAAGTGCCCCAACACGAGCTGGGTAGGGCAGGGCAGGGGCATTTCCCACATACAGAGTCTGAGGGCAGGGGTAAGTAACCTGCAGCCAGGTTCTGGATAACTCTGGGTCGCAGTTTTTCCAGCAACAGGTGCCTTTTCACGGTTTTGACGTGTGCGGCCAGAAGTACCATTTATCTCCAAGCTCTGGTGCCTAAAGTGGGCGTGAGTGGGAACGACGGCGGGGCTCACACACTTGCAAAACCCCCTCCTGCCAAAACTGGGGCATCACGGGCTGTAGCAAGGGCATAGCAGCGCACTGGGAAAGGCAAGGGGGGCAGGCACATAAATAACAGCTGGGGTTTAAAGGAAGGGTGATAAATGGGAACGCCGCACTCCCTCGGGAATTATTAACGGTGGGGGAGGCTGGAACCTTGGCTTTGCCCCAGGAGTTGGGCTGTGTGGAGAAAGCCGATGGGTGGGAGCGGGCAGGGGGAACAGATGGCCGAGGGAGGCCGGGTGTACGGCCGGGAGCAGGGGCTCTCCACCAGCACAGCACAAGGAGCTGTGGTGAGATACAGCAGCTGCATCTCCCGCAGGACACAGCTGGGCTGCGTGGGGGGAAGAACCCCCTGTGCCCTCTCCTCCCTGGAGCCCCTCAGGTGCTCCAGCCACAGCTCCAGGTGGCCACCGCTGAGTATTGACCCAGCGCTATCTCAGCTCCCACCTTATCAGGGCAAGAGCCAGCTCTGGGCACCAGCACCTGCCCCATTAATCTTCCCCCTGTCCCGCAGGCATGAGGTCTCAGTGCCTGGAGCAGCCTGCCCAGGGAGGGAGCGGGAGGGCTTGGGCCCTGGTGCCCAGCATGTGGGATGATGGATTGGTACCTGGGAGGTGACAGAGAGAGTGCTTTTCTTTTTCCCTTCAGCTCTTGCCGTCACCCCTGCCCTGGAGTGTGGACAGGGCAAGTGCCTTTATACCTGGGCATATTCATGGCAGCTTTTTCCACTGAAATTTGAGTTCTGAAGACTGTGGATGTGGTGCCCTGAGGAAGAGAGAAAATGAGCTCCACTTGCAAAAACAGGGTGGGAAGAGAGGAGGAGATTATTTCCTTGCAGTTTCTATCTGAAATAATGAGCTGACCCCGGGCGAGCAACTCGCATTCTGCCCACAGCTTTTAAGCTGGAGATGGAGATGTGATTCCCCTCGCCAGGGCCAGCTCCAGGCGGAGCTGCACAAAGTCCAGGCAAGTTCACATCCGAGGCCCCAGGAAAATGAGGTAAAGCATCGTAGCTCCGGTTTAAATGAAAACAAAAGGCAGCGATTCTTCATGGCTGCAGCTGCACAACTCCTGGCTGCAAGGGTTAAATGCGGTCAGAAACATCTGTGGGGGCCATTAAGCACAAAACCTCTGTGTGCCCCTCAGGGAGAGAAACCCCCTGTTTTGACCAGGCAGGAGCCCCATGATGAAGGGGACACTGAGGTGGTTCCAAATGCCTCACCCCCAGCACCCTGCTTTCGCCTGTGCCCCAGCAAACACCGCTCTGAAGGTGCATGGAGCTTAGAGGGGCCAGAAAGCTGCTAGCAGAAAAACTCACAGCCCTGCAGGTGAGAGAATAACCAGGGAGGCAGAGCAACCCAAGCAAAGGAAACACTGAGCTTTTGCCATAAAACCCACCCAAGGACACTGTGTGTCCAGGAATGAAGAAAGGTGCTGGGGGTGTTATCACACACCTCCTCCTCCTCCTCCTCTGGGAAGGAAGAGCATCACTAAACAGTAGAAGCTGGGAAGAGTCTAACTTGCCAGCCAAGGACTTGGATTCACAAGCAGATAAGACCTGCTCAGAGATTAGTCAGCACAGTCTAGCCCAGTTCCAAATATAAATGCACATGGATTTGCCCTTTCCCTCTGTACTGTGAAGTCCACAGCTCCAAAAAGGCAACGTGCAGTGGATCGGTCTCATTAGAAAGCAGTGCTGTCCCATCAGCCCTGTGCTGAAAAGCCTCTGAGCAGAGGAGAGGACGCTGTGGGCCATGCCAGTGTCTGCTCCTCAGGGAGCTCACTGCTTGCTTGATGCTTTTGCGCTCTCCTTAAAAGCCCCTTAAACCCTCAGGTTATGACTCCTCTGACAGAGAAAGGCCCATCTCTTCTGGTGAGGGCACCACATGAACCCCAGGCTAGGCTTGAAGGTGGCTTGGGGGAGCAGGGACACGGTGCCATACCCCCTCCTGCTCTCCCCATCTAGGCAGCGCAGACGCGATGGAGTTTCCCCCTTCCTCACGCAAACTTGGGATCTCCTTTCAGCCATTCCTCTTTTTTTGTATTGATTTTTAAAAGGGGGCACTGCAGCTTTAAAGAGCTTCCCAGACTTGCCTTTGTGACCGGAGGAGAGGGTGGGGTGGTGGCGGAGGTGGGGACCCAGAAGAATGAAATAAAGAGAAGTACAACAAAAAGAAGTTAAAAGTGTGAGTGACAAGTTTTCGGCAACAGGCTTCAGCCCCTGTGGGGTCGTTTGGGCGAAGAATGGCAACAAATGAACAAATGAGCTGGATTTTCATGCTTGGTGGACGGTGAATGAATAAGCATCTTTTAAAACCCTATCAGGAACTCTTTGGATTGTCATTATAGCTGAGAGGAGGGGGGGAAAGGCAGACTTTTGAAGGCTGATCATGTGAAAGAATCCCGATTCTTCGCCTTTTCTCTGCCGGCGAGCACGGCTGCACAGAAACGTGCGGCCAGTGCAGCCACAGCCAGGCATCCTGCCGTGGCCCAGCACAGGAGCACTGCTGAGTGACACTGGGGTGCCCCGATGCCCTCTGGAAGAGGCGAGAGGGTCTGCTGTGCTTGGAGGAGCTCCCGCTGAATCCCAGTGGCGTGGAGGGGACAGGCCGTAGTTTGCAGCCTCCTCCTCCGGGAAACCTGACTGCAGTGTCAGAGGCAGACAATGCGAAAGGGCAGGAAGCAACTCACTTAAAGCCGTATTTAGAGCACAGAGTGGAGGCCTGAGGTCAAAGGAATTGCCCTGGGATTATGGGAATCACCTTCATTTTCTTGCCAGCCTTTAGACACGAGGGAGCCAGCGAGGAGCAAGGAGGAGGGGGATGAGTCTGTCGCTGAGGAAAGGGTCTGGGTGTTTCCCCTTTCCTGGCCCTGACAATGAGCCTGGTCTCTCTGAGCCATGCAAATAATTTACAGCCTCTATTTTCAACTGTTTGTTATCCCTGATCCCCCATTTTAACCTTGAACAGAACAAAGCATTGGTAAGGAAGCTGCAGGAGACTCCGTGGCCAGAGTTTGCTGAATATCCCTATAGATGGAGTTCAGCAGTAAAGTGGAGCCATGGAGGAGAGAGAAGGTCCAGAAGGAGACAGATATATAAAGTCTCCTTATTTTTGTAATAAATGATTCTATTACATACTGAACAAAATCACAGAAATGTAGAATTGTTAAGATTGGAAAAGACCTTTAAGATCATAGAGACAAACCGACGTTTAGACCATCTTTTTCTCTAAACACAGACCTAAAACTAAATATTGGAGGCATGAAAACATCAGCTTGGAAAGAAAGGGGTTTCCCTTGACTGCAAAAAAAAAAAAAAAAAGTTGAGTTCACCTGGCATGGGATATCAGCAACCAAACCTGTCAGGGCCCAGGCTAAGCTGGTTTTCAACCTGTTGCCTGCAAGTATGTGAGGGCACAAGCCTGTGCCTCTGAAATGGTTGTGGTCCCAGGAGCCACCTGTTTCTTCCACATCAAAAAGTCCGGAGGCCATTACAGCAGCCGTGGTTATAAAAGCCAGGCACTGGCACTGGGACAGCCCCGCCAAGAGAAATGAGACCATCATGCACTAAACATAGAGAAAAGATAAATGAAAAAGGAGTCTTTCAGTCTTCATTATCAAGTTTCCATGGGTTTGCCAAAACCATAGCAACCAGTTCAAGCAATGATTAACCTAATAATGTGGAGGCAAAGAAAAAAAAAAAGTGCATTCAAGCCCCTAAAGAAGTCACTAGTTCTCTAGAGGTAGTAAATCTGCCTGCCTCCCCCCACACACACACATCCACCCCCAACATACAGCCCCACGGCTGGAAGACCAGAAGCATCCTAAGTCGCCAGAGAAAAGAATCAGCAATGCAGTAAACCCCAACTAAAGTGACCGCTTTCTGAAAATACAGCTGTATAGACATCTTTGTGGACTTCTGTAATACCTGCTCTTCACTGAGCCCTCGTGCTCTCCTTGCTTCTTTTCTTGCCCATATCGGCCGTGAGCTCTCTTTTGCAATTTTTTGCAAAAATGCTACTTTTACAGGTGAGCATGTTGTGATCCACTTCGGTCCCACGGCACATGCAGATAGAGAGGGCAATATGATACCTCCTGTAGAGAGATATCAGAGGGGAACTGGACTAGCAGGGAAAACATTAAATGATTTTATCACCCAAATAATGACGGTGTTTTGCCTGTGGCCACACACAGAGACCTTGGGGCACTTTGCAGACTGTTAGAGTGTGAAAACAATACACAATTCAGCCAGAAATGGGGGAAGGGGGAGGAATACTATTAGGTCTTTCATTCTGCCTATCTGATCTACGACACAGATAGATCACGTTCAGGACTACAACAGTACACACAGAGATAGGCATACAGCCTTTTCCTAGTCCTCAACCTTGCCCCATGGCCTGTGTTTTCTCCAGCAGAGTGGGGACACCTTCTCAAAGCAGTGAATAGGCAAAGCAAGGGGGCTCTGCATGGATGGAGGGGTCTCAGGAGGCAGCGGAAAGAGCAGATCTCCAAAAAGCTGAAGTAGAAAGTGAGATCTGCTCACCTGGCTTGTCAGCACTGGCTGCCCTTGCTCCCTCCTCCCGGGTGCGTGGGGCACCTGCAGTTCCTCCCTGTGCGACAGTTTGTCGACCGAGGCTGGATCAAGTGCACAAGTACAGGTCACTGCTTCTCCAAAATGCACTAAGGCCCATGTGTTTTCTGAGCTGCAAATGTCCTGTTAGCACTAGGGCCGTTCCCTTTGCCGCAGGACTGGGGGATGTCCCCAAGAGCCCACCCGAACGCGCAGCACCCCACCGCCGGCCTGCGCCCGGACTGACACCAGCAGCTCCCAGGAGACGCGCACCGGGAGGGGCTCCCCATCACGCCGTGTCGGGTAGGGCAGACCGCGAAGGCCGAGCCCTGTCGGGGGGAGAATCACGAAGCGCTCCCGGCCCGGCCCGCGCCCGCCGCCGCCTTCAGCACCATGGCCAGAGCCCGGTGCGGGACGAGGCGCCGGGGCCGCTCCGCGCATCGCTCCGCGCACCCACCAGCACCCAGCTCTCCCCACGCCGAGGGGGTCTCACCCACTCCAGCCCTGCTCCCTGGGAGCGGGACAGCACGGAGGAAGGGGAAGGGGGAAAGGAGGGGGCACCCCGCGATTGCCGCCCCATCGGCGGGGCTGGAGTTGGCGGAGCGGCGGGACAAGACCCCGGGATGCCGGACCCGGTCAGGTTTCACTCTCGCCTCTTTTGTTGCGGTACGGGAGGGGGAGGTTGTTGTTGAAGGGGGGCGAGGGAGGGGGGCTGTTTGTGCGTGCGTCTTTGTTTCCAGTAACCAAATTTCTTTTGTTCTACAAATTGCCTCAATAGCGTCTCTTTGCCGTGGGCAAACGGGCTCAGCGGAGAACAATTAGCATCACAATGGGCTTTTGGCCTCGCGGGCCGCTTTGTCTAGCGGCGGCCGCCCCGCCGGGGCAGCGCGGAGAGGGGAGGCGGCCCGGCCGTAAATCTACCAGCTACAAATTGAGTCCCGGCAGGAGAGGGCCGGGAAGGGCTCGAGGGATTCATGCGGCTTCTCTTCTCGCCGTGCCGTGGGAGGTAGTGCCTTTCCCACCTCCTGCGCTTTTAACAGGCCTGACGCTCCCCCCGCCCCCGCCTCCCCGCTCCAGCCCCCGTCTCAGGGCTGCAGGTTTCGTCGGCTGCCCCCGATTCCGCGCCTGCCCTGGCTAAACTCATCCCCCGCCAGGATGGGGTCGGCCTGTGAAGACGCTGCCCCGGGCACCAGCACCGCTCCAGGCGCTGGAGCTCTGTGCCCCGGGGACGTGCTCCAAACAGCCCCGCAGCCGGGCACACCTCACCTGGAAGGGGTGGGACAGCACCGGCCGCAGCCCTGTGGGAAAGGGCACCTGCAGAGAGAGGCCGGATTTAAATCCACGTCGGGCCCCGACGGGCACACTCCGGAATGCGCACAGACACACAGGGCCCCGCCGCTGCTCCGGGCACAGCGCCCGGGGCCCCGAGGAAGCCCCCGCAAGGCCAGCCCTGCCCTCCCCGGCGCGGGCTGCGCTCGATTACGAAATCCCCGGAGAGCCCTCGGTGGGAAAAAACACGGCGTTGCACAGGTCTCACCGTGACACGGTTTATTTTTCCTCTTCTTCTCCTTCTTCAGAAAACCCAAAACACAGCCGCGGCTACAAACAGCTGGACCACCGCTGCTAAAAATACTCTTATATACAAAATACATACTTGTTACGAAATATAATCAATAAATACCGATAGCGACAAATTAATATAATTTACCGTTAACGAGTACAAAACCGTGATTTGTTTTTATCCGCTCGCTCCCGCTGCGCTTTTCATCCGAGCGGGGCGGGGCGGGACGGGACGGGGCGGGCGGGGAGCGGGGCCACCGCCGCCCCTCGGCGCGCAGCGCGGGGAGCCCCCGCCCCGCTGGCCCTTTGAAGGCCACAAGCAGGGGGACAGAGGCCGGGCGGGGGGCTCACAGGAAGGCGGGGAAGGCGGAGGGGCCGCGGCGCAGGGCGGCGGGCGGCGGCGCGGCGGGGCAGGGAGAGTCCCAGGGCCCGAGGGAAGCGGCGGCGGGGGTTGGCGGCTGCGGGGGGGGCTCGGGCAGGCTCTGCTCGGCCAGACGGAGGCTCTGCGTGAGCGCCCAAATGTAGTTGTGGGCGAAGCGGAGCGTCTCGATCTTGGTGAGCTTGGCGTCGTCGGGGAAGGTGGGCAGGACGCTGCGGAGCGCGTCCAGGGCGGAGTTGAGGTGGTGCATGCGGTTCCTCTCCCGGTCGTTGGCCTTCATGCGCCGGCTCCTCTTCTGCTTATTGAGCAGCCCCTCGTTCCGCGCCTTGCCGCGGCCCCTCCGCGCCTTCCCCTTCCTGCGAGCCGCTGCCTCCCGCGGGGCCAGGGCTGTGCGGACCGGAGAGGAGTCCCGACTGCTCGCGGAGCCCCCACCGGCCGCCGGGGAGGGGTCCTCGGCGCCGCCGAAGTACGCTTGCCCTTCTTCCGGCAAGCAGTCGCTCTGCGGGGCCATCCTGCGAAGCCAAACCTGCGTTGGCCGGCCCGGGAGAGCCCTCTTCCCCGCGACTGTGCCTGCTGAGCCCGGCCGAGGCTGCGGGGCCAGGAGAGCCGCTCTGGCTGCGCGTCCCGCGCCGCTCCCCCCTCCCCGCGGTCCCTCGAGTGCGGGCAGGAGAGGTTGCGTCGCCGGCACACGACTGCCGTTAAGCCCCTATATATAGGGCCGGCAGACAATGGGGATTTCCCGGCCCGGCGGCGTGTGCGCCCCCCCCGCCCGCACCCACCCCTTGGCACGCTTTTATCTTATCAGTCCGACGGGAGCGTGCCGGGCTCGGCACCGCCCGCCGCCCCGGCCACGCGAGACCCCGCCGGCTCCCACGCAGTGTGGTGCCGCGCCGGGACCCTCCGCCCCTGCCCAGCCCCTCTCCCCCGGGCCGGCCCCCGCCCCCCAGACCTCCCTCGGGCCGAGCCGCCGGCCCCGCGCAGGAGGGGCTGCGCCGCGGCCGCACGCTCCGGGGTCCGCGGGGACGTGGTGGGGGGTCGGGGCGGGGTACGGGCCCCCGGCGGTGACAGGGCGCTGCCCCGCACCCAGCACTGCCGCGGGGCAGCGCTGGGCCCTGGGGTGGCCGGGGACGGACGACCGAGCCAGGCCGGGTCCCATCCGATGCCAGCCGTGAGGACTCCCCTGGTCCCGTTCCGGCTCCGTTCCCCTTGGCAAAGCCACAAGCACATCCCGCGGCTCTGGTGCCGGAGCGTACTCCCGGGACACCCTCTCCGATCCCTTTTGGGAGCGAGTGGACCTCGCCGCCTCCCGTCACCCCTCTCCTCGGCCCTACAGAGCCTGGAACGTCCCCGCGACCCTCGCGCATCGACCGGCGGAGCTGCGGGCGCTGCTCTGCGGGCGGCGAGCGCCGGCCCCGGAGGGGACGGGACGCCGTTCTCCAGCCCCCACCTGCGTCGTGATTTTGCTCCCACAAGGGAAACGGGGGCAGAGTTACGCAGGCGAAGGGCCCTCCCGAGCCCCGAGGCCACCCCCGCGCCGCCGGCCCGGCGCTGGGCCCGGTGGGATCCGCGCTGCCCACGGGGCTCGGTGCGCAAACGTGCCGGGGACTTTTGCGCACTGGCTGGGGCCGGCGGCGGGGAGTGGGCCGGGGCCGGGGCATCTTCCCCCGGCGGAGGGCGAGGGGCCGGGGGCGGTGTGGCCGGGCTCCCCCTGCACGGCCCGGCCCCCCCAGGTGTGCGGGCAGGGCCGCCGGGAGGGCGCAGCCCCGACTGGGCGGGAGTCCCCCCGCTCCTTCACCAAAGAGGCGCGGCGGATCCCGGCCGGGCATCCCGGGGCCGGGAGCGGCCGGAGCGGTCCAGCTGGGTCCCGGCGGGGCGGGGGACAGCTTCACCAGCCCGGGCCCGTCCTCGGCCCCGCGGGGTGGCCTTGGCCGGCGCGGTGCGCGGCGATGCGGGGCTGTGCGCGCTGCCTTTCCAGGAGCGCGGTGCGGCGGGCGAGCAGCCCCACTGCGAGGGCGGGGGAGGGATGCCGAGGGGGGTCGGGCGCCCCTTCTCGAGGGGCGGCTCGGAGGGCAGCGAAGGATGAATAGGAAGGGCCCGGAGGGGTTGGGGGTTTTTTTTGTGCCTGTGCAATTGGATGACAAAAAAATCTGGCGAGCGAGTTTCCAAGCCTCAGACTGCCCACTTCAAACGTCCTTCAAACAAAAGCTGAAGAGGAAAAGAAAGCCCCACCTGGTACCGCTGTTTGCTAAAATAATAATAAATAGATTTCGTTTAATAAATAATTACAAGAGATTGTAAAGTGGAGTGCTTTGGGAAGCATTAATCATGGGGCTGGGGGCAGACATCACCTGCTGGCAAACAAGACAACTTTATTGTTAAATCACCTTCCCACTGCCACTTTCCGATAACTCACTCCCGTCCCCACAAAGCCCGATCGGGGATGTTTACTCATAGTTAGCATAACAAGCACCATAATGCCACGAACGTGATAAAAACCTGCGGGGGCACCGCGGCGGGCTCCCGCTCACACCTGGCCGGGCCGCCCGGCGCAGAGCTGGCACCCAACGGCCCTTCCAGGAGGGGCCCTGCTGCCGTTTACATTGGCCTGGTTTATGCTGCTTTATAACAGCTTTACTGCAATCCCTATCTCCCGGCCCTATTTGTCTTATTTTATTGAAAACATATGGTAACCAGAGCGGCCCCGGCGCATCCCTCGCCTGCCAGGCGTCGGAGACGTTTGGCGAGCCGGGGCTCGGCCGCAGCCCGCCCGCCCGCCCGCCGGGAGCTGTTTGCTCTGGAGAGGGGAGGGCAGATAAGGCTGGGCCCGCTCCCGATCCTGGAGGTGACTGTAGGGTCGGGGGACTGCCGGCCGCTCCGCGCCCTCCAACCCACCCGTGGCCAGCGGTGCGCGCCCGCGGGGCCGGTGATGCGGCGGTGGCAGCGGCGGGCGCACGGCGGAGGCGCCTGCCCCGGGGCCACCCCGTCCGTCCCCCGCTGCCCCAGGCTGGGGCTGCTCAGGAGGTACCGTGATTTGCCGTGCCATATGTCGGGCGGGTCGGCGGAGCAGCTGCTGCCCCGGCCCTACCTACCCGGCGCATAATACCTGGGAGCCGCAGCCCCGCGTACCCCTTTGAGAGGGCAGCGCGGCGGCGCCGGGCCCGCGCCGCTGTTTTGTGGCTTTATTGTGGCGCCCAACAGATGCACGCCGGCCCCTCCTGCCCCTCGCCCCGGTGCGAGCGCGCTGCTCGGGACACAAGGAGCACAGATGCCAGGCGCAAGGTGCACCAGATGCCCCCCTTTGTGAATTCAAACAATATTTCTCTCCCTTTCCCCTCCGCCCCACACTTCCCCTGCCTCCCCGCGTCCCCGCCGCTTCCTACAAGAACGAGAGGAGAAGGGGCGCAAAAACATATAAAACACCAAACCAAGCAGGAGAGGAAAGGCGAGCCCTGGCAAGCGGCGGCTGGAGCGCATCCCCAGGAGCCGCCCGACGGGGCGCACGGCCGGGGGCGGCCCCAAGGAGGGAGGCGGCCACGGGCGGGGGCCAGGAGTGCCCGCAGAGGCGCAAGGAGCCTCCTCGGGAAGTCATTCCTGGTGAGCGCTGAGCTGTGCACAACAGAGCACCGCCTGTCCCTTCGATGGGCAGCTGAGGGATGAGAAGTTCCAGAGCAAGCCAGTGGGACCAGTCCTCAGCACTTGTAACCTCATCGTGCATCAAAATGTTCCCCGGGGCCAGAAGATGCTGCAAGGGCTGGAGCACCTCTGCCACGGAGACAAGCTGAGAGAGCTGGGGGTTGTTCAGCTTGGAGAAGAAAAGGCTCTGGGGAGCTTTCCAGTGCCTAAAGGGACTCCAAGAGAGCAGGAGAGGGACTTGTGACAAGGGCATGGAATGACATGACAAGAGGGAATGGGTTCACACTGACAGAGCGCCCTGTAAGGGTGGGGAGGCCCTGGCACAGGTTGCCCAGAGAAGTTGTGGCTGCCCCATCCCTGGAATCATTCAAGGCCAGGTTGGATGAGGCTATGAGCAACCTGGTTGAGCAAGTGACATCTCTGTCCATGGAGATGATCTTTAGCATTCCAATCCAGTCCAAACTATGATTCTGTGCAAGGAGAAATAAGCCCTGGGGTGAGGGATGCTGTCACTGCACCAGAGGAGGAGAAGCCCTGATAGAAAGCCCAAGAGTTTTTAGCATGCAATTCCACTCTACTATAAACATCTCTCCAGGCTTATGTGTCCTTAAAACAGTCTGACAGGAAATGGCTTCATAAGGCTGCAAGAGCAGACAGCTGTTCTGACACTGAGACATTTTGGGTCAGAATGCAACAATCTTTAGCAATGCAAAAACTTGGATTATCTCTGGATAGGAGAGAGGAAAGGAACAGAAATACCATGAAGAGGAAAGGCAGGGAACAAATGCCAAGCGGAAAAGAGTCAGGTGGATGCTGGGCTGTGATGCCAACAGGTGGGTGCTGTGAAACCTGTTACATTAAAGTATTTACTCAACCCTTTGAGCACCTGCCCACGCAGAGGAAGATGGTCTTCGCTTCTCTGGGAGCCAGTCTTTTCCCATCATTCCCAGCTCTGCCAGGCTTGCTCTCCTCCCCATTTGTGCCAATGGTTCCTTGCCCCAGCCTATGTCTCCTGCCAGAAGAAAGAGTTTCTCCTCTGCCCTGATGACAGCCTGGGCAGACAGGATGGGTTACACACCTCCTTCCCTTGGGTTTTCTGAGTGCTTTAGTCTTTACACCAAGTTCCTGGTGAGATCTGTCTGAATCCACCTCCATCAGTACCTTCCTCTGATGGCTGAATGAAACACATGCACTCAAGCCCCCATCTGTCTTTAACTCCTCAGCAGCTCCAGAGGCCCAAAGCAAGACCGTACCTGTGTATGTGCCTGCATGGAAATCTCAAAGAATAACTGTAATCAGACATTTACTGTCCCCACAGCTACAATGGAACAGGAGGAAGCGCTCAGACTTCACCAGCTGGCAGTGGTTGTCTTCAGCTACCAGTTGGACAACACAGACTCAAGGCTTCGGTATTCATTTGCACCAACTCTCCTTTAGCCACCAACGAAGAGTTACAGACCATGGATGTGCTGAGCTCAGGCTGCCACCTTCCTCAACGGCACTTCATTCCTCTAAGGATTAAAATCTGACTTCTGACATTTTGATGCAAGATGAGGTTATGAGCACTGGTCGTATTGGCTGTCTCTGAATCTCCTCACCCCCTCATCAAACAGACAGATGGTACTTCCTGCCCTCCAAAAATAATTGAAGATGTGCTTTTCTCTCTGATTTAGAGGCTCCACCAGTCAGACTTCGAACATACCAGAATGCACCAGAGAGCTGGCTCCTGAGAAGCAAAAAAAGTTGCTAAAAGCCACGAGCTTGGGAGGAAATCCCCCCATCTGTCTGGAGAAAAGGGCAGAGGTGCCCTGATGGACTCACACAGCACTAACCCCTCTCCAGAGCTTTATTGAAGCTCTTAACATGAGACAGAGCAACATAACCTTTTTTGCCATCTGAAGTTGGTGCCAGGCCACTGGGAGATGTGCCCAGTGTGGTGCAGGGGTCACGGCTCAAGCCAAACCGCTGCTGCCGGGAGGGATGTGACTCGAAGTTGTGGTGTGGGTATTTTGCCCTCTGGCCCCACGTACTTGCTGGTAACCAGTTCATGATCCTCCCGTCGCCATTCCCAGCTGTGCAATCCACACCTGCCAGCCTACAGTGCTGTGGTGACCGTCCCGCAGGGCTGAATGTGCTTGCAGCCCTCACACCAATCCCAGCAACACTCCATCCCCTCCCAGACCTGTGCCAGCCCGGTCTCTTCCCATCTCCTCCCTCCCTTCAGCATCAAGAAGCATCATCCCTTCCTCTGTCCCAGTCTTGCCATCCCCTTGCTCCCTTCCTCACATCTTTGTGCCCCTCTCCCAGCACACCTTACACTAATGTCCCTTCTGGGCAGTGTTGGTGCCTCATCCCAGCTTTCCCCAGCTATCCCTGCCTATCTGCACACACCCTCTCCCAGCTCTTCATCCAGCACGTGGCTTAATCTGCCGAATTCCTCACCTTCGAACTGGAGCTTTCTCCTGCCCTGCACTGCTGCAGTGGTGAGGAGAAGTCAAGTTTATATCCACACAGGACCTTTTTCTTCCCTGAGTCCAGGTGTATAATGAACCTGGGGAGCCCAAAAGCAGCACAGCTCCTCCTGCCAGCCCATGTCAGGCCCCACGCAAAGGTGAGCATCCAGCCTGACTTCTGTACCTCAATAAGAAATTATGTATTTGCAACAAAACAAATGCAAACAATAGATATCCATGTATTTTCACACAAAACACTGCAGTAGCAACCAAGAATTTTAGCTGCAGCCCAGCTTCTCAAGACAAGGTACCACCAATCCATACATGTGATTTTGATGAACCACAATCTAAACTCGTGCCAACAGGTTTCAGTGGGAGAAAGGCAACGATCCCAAGGCAGGTAACAGCAGGGAAACCTCCAAGCACTCACTGCCTGCGTGCAGCCAGAGCCTTGGAGCCATCTGGGTGGCCCTGCCAGCCCCAGCTACAGGGAGGGGAGCTCAGGACCAGCCCTGCCCACGAAACTGGGCTTGAGCATGAGCTGAGGGGGATGCTCCAGCCCATGTCATAAAGGGTCCCAGCAGCTTCCTGGGTTTTATCAGCAGCCTTATAATTTTCCTTCATTACTACACTTCTTTGATCCTACTATGGCTCCTGCAGGCACCCAGCCCCAGCTATGCTCAGGAGCTCCAGGGTACCGGCATTTTTGGGGGGTCTCTGGCTCCAGCAAAGCCCCTGTGCTCAGGGACACATTATCTGACATCCTCTCATCATCTGACATCCCCTCCCTCTGGGAACTATGCCCCCCTCCCCCAGCTCTTCACCGCAATCCCCGCCATTTTACACCATCATTTAAGTTTCTGAAGTAATTTCTTTTTTTCTTTTTTGTCTTTTTTTGTCCTTTTTTTTTTTAAAAAAAAAAAAAAAGCAAACCATCTACCATATGTTCTCCCCTGAAAGGGGTAATTGTTAACAGATCATTAAAACACCGTGGCGAGTGCTCTGAGATTCCTTCCCTCAGTCTTAAGCATTATCCCGTCTCTGTCACCCTTTCAATGCGGCTTTGAGGACTCTGCTTTTCTAACTTCCTCCTCGGGGAGGGGTGGGGTGGGGAGAAGAGAGAAAGAGCCACTAAAATGACCCTCTTCACAGCTCTCCTCCTTGCTTTTCAATGGTTTTTTTTTTCGACACCCAACAATAATTGGGGTGGGGGGCTGGCAGTGCCGCTGCTGCTGTCACCAGGCTGGGGGTGGCAGGGCCACATCCTGCCCCGTTCACAGGGTGCCAGGGTCGGGATGGCAGGATGAGGTGTGACAGGGGGGCTGCAGGCACCCCTTCGGCACTGACAGCCTCTCCTTCTACTGCCGGGCAACGAGGCTGCTTGCCATGGGATGCTCAAACAGCCCATCCCATCCATCCCAGTCCCTTTGTCCCTGCTCCTGGGATGGGGGCGGTGGGATGACCCCATGACACACACATGTGGCCTGGGCTGAGACAGGGAGTATTCCTGACAGAGCTCATTTCCTCAGGTGGATCAGGTGCTCTCTGCAGCACAAATACATTTTACATGGAAATAACCTAACAGCTGGCTGGGAGCAGAACTAAGCCCAGAGATGGAGCTGTCCTGGGGGCTTTGGACATTTCACTTCCCTTTCCTGAAGAGCTAATGCTATTTTAGGAAACGCCAAATTATGGGAAGCTGGGGACCACTTCTACCTGAGCCACAGTCTCAGCTGAGGGAAGCACAAGCACAGCACCAGCATCTGTCCCCTTTGCTGGGACAGGAACCCTCCCAGAGCTGTGCCCACATGCTTCCCAGCCCCATGTGCAGGGACAGGGACCCTGGGGGGGTTCCTTGGATGAGCCAGAGCTGCACAGTGCCACACCACCCAGAGAAGGGCAAGGAGAAGACCCAAGAGAGGCAAAGGCACACTGCACATGCCTAATTCAAATGTGAGGGCTGCCAAACTCACCATGAGCACCAGCAGCAGCAGTCTGGGGTTGAAGGTCACCTTCTGCAGGCTTGTGATGGGAAAGATCAAGGGCTTTCAGAACTCACACGAAAGTTCCTTACCTGCATCGTCTCCCCTTCTGCCATGGATTCGGCCATCCCTCCAAAGGACCATGTTTCATGACTCCTCACAGCCCGCAGCCAAGTTTCAGGCATGGTTTGAGCTGCTCCTCTGGCATAGCCACTTTCCCCAGCCCCTTTCAATTTGCACTTACCCATCCCAGCCAAGGAGTGTGCTGCACAGGACCTGAGAGCACACAACACCCACCCCGGGAGAGATGGGCAGGAGGCAGCTGTCCTAGCCAGCAAAACCCAGTAATATTTGAAAAATCACAGAATCTTCAGAGTCCTGCACACAAATGTCTCCAAGAGCCAATAGTCCACAGCAGCTCAGCAGCTCTGCCAGTGCCTGTACGTAGCTCCCGGGACCTCAGAGAGCTCCTTCCTCATCTGACACTCCAGTCTGTTTTGCCAGCACCCTCCCAACCCCTCAGGGAGTTGCTGTGCTTATTTTAACCCAGGAAGCTGTAGCCTCAAGCTGGAATCGACGGTGCTGCTCCTGCTTTGCTCCAGCTGAGGGATCAGCCCTGCACACATCCCACTGCGAAGTCCTGGGGCATCCCCGGGAGCACTGTGGCAAGAGAGGCTCAGCCGGTGCCAGGAGCTCCTCGTGCTTCCCCAGGCAAACCCTCCCAACCCCAGAGCCCGTGGAGCTGACCCACAGAAAATCTCCAAGCAGGGCTGAGCACCGTGACAGGGCTGGGATCAGCAAACCAGTACCCAGTGCCCATGACAGGGCTGGGATCAGCAAACCAGTACCCAGTGCCCAGTGGGATGAGGCGGCGTTGCCCTGGTGTTGCACATCCCAGGCAGATCGGCTCCTTTGCAGGATGGCAGCTTTCACCTCTTCATCAAGGACAAAACTTCCCACGGAAAAAAAAGTACCTCCTTCAAAAAGCAATTCCTGAACCCACGCAAGAACCTCTGAACGATCAACTGGTGCAGAAAAGTCATGAACACTGGGAAGTCCCAGTGAAGGAGAGGGCTTTAGGAACACAAATCTGCAAATCATCTTTTAGCTAAATGGTTTTTACACCTTGAACACTGTTTGTTTTTTTTTCCCCATAGAGAGGAAATTAGCTCATCCCACCTCCGAGGCTGGTTTTCCAGGTGAAGTTGTAACCAGCAGCCGTATCCCGCGTGTCCCTCGCAAACAGATGAAAATCTCTGCAGAGGTTCAGGGCTATGGAGGGATTCCCATGGAAGCTGTGCCGGCAAAAGGGGCTTCTTGAAGCAGGGCAGGGGAAAGGGCCACTGGAGGAAGCCTTGTACTGTGCGGATGCGCCGAGCAGAGATTTAATTCCAGCGAGCAGGGATTTGCCTCGTGCCTTGCGATATGACACATCCGCACCAGCAGAGGGAGAGCTGCTCGGCGTTTCTCCTCCGGATCCGTGCTAATTAAACGGTTTTATCACGTACCAGCAGCAGCATACACATCACACACTGTGCACGATGCTCCAGCCAAGCACCCCAAGTCTGTGCCTCTGTGGCCTCTAATTATTTGAAATATAGAGGCAAGCCTCTGTTTCTAGCTGAATGGTGATGTAAAGCAGGAGCACATGGAGGATGAGCCCCAGGAAACTCACAGTTGTCAGGCGCTTTAAAATTATACACACACACAGAGAAAATCCATAGTTCTGGAATTTCGCAAAGTTGCCTCAGTCTTTTTGACAGCAGGCAATGAGCATTTTTTTTAAATCAGGTTAAGGATGCATTTGTGAGGAGCAGCCCAGCCAGTAGGACAGGGATTGAATTAGATCGGCATTCTTCACCCATTTAAGACCAATTTCACGTCAGCGGCCTGGAAAAGGCAGCTGAGCAGAGAACTGCTGCATCTCCCTCCTCCAGCCACCTCCCAGTGGGCATCATCCTTCCCTCTGCTCATTATGGGCCTGTGAAGCCAAGAGTTAATTTCCTCAAAGCTGAGGGAATGGGAAGGGTCATGTTTTTGAATCAACGTATTAAACTTCTTTGAACCAATTTATTAAACAAAATCATCCAGGTTGACTTTGTGATTGTCAGGTAGACACCACTCCCCTGTAAGCACTGTGTATGATAACTGGGGACGGCTGAAAATTTGGTACGGCCCACAAATTTCCTTGCTAATGGAGAATTGCTCTCTGATATTCCCGAAGACAGTCCCGGTTTCATTTAAACCACCCAAAGTTTAAGCAAGTTTCCATCACCTCCTGCTTTCCTGGACAGTTTGTATTTCAGGCTACCACAACATTTACAAGGCACCAATAGTAAAGAAAAAAAAAAAATCACTTCTGCCATCAAAGGAGAATTCCCACCTTCCCAGCTCACTCTCCCACCACAAAGCAACTTCAGCTTTAATTTTCCCTCCTTCTCCAGCAGTCAGCTCTGTCCTCCCAAGCTGCCTCTCCTTTCCCCCTTCCTCTCTTCGTACACAAACCCACCTTTAAAACACAGCCCGTTTCCTAACTTACCAAAGCATGTTATTCAAGACAGACCCCGGGAAGGTTTAGGCAACAACGACATGGAGCAATTGAACCACACACAGGACCCGACACTAGGGTAGGGTGTGCTGTGTGGGAAACAACGCCGCGAGATCTCTCTCCCTAGAAACCAGCAGGAGCACCAAAGAACTGGACGAGTCCCTTCTGGCTCCTGGGAACGCATAAAGCTTCCTCGGAAATTCTTGGTGAAGGCGGAGAGCTAAATAGAAAACACTGAGTTTTGAAGGAAAAAAAGCAGAAAAAATGTCTAGGACAAGGAAATTTAAAAAACAAAACAAACAACAACAACAAAAACCAGCGAGGAGAATAATATCAGATATTGCTCTGTTTGTCTTAGTAGACTGTTCAGAAAAGCAGAGGTTTAGATTCAGGATGTAAACCTGCTTTATCCTCTTCCCGTCTTTGGTTTATTTGAAGTATCGTGATAATTAGGTTTTGCATTTTGCCTGCAAGCCTGGCTGGGGCTGGAGAGACTGCAGAGAAATGCTCAGGACAAAGGAACACCAACAAAAACCCCAGAGCTCTTGGTGACTCCCAGGTGTTGTCCTCAATTCACTAAGAGAAAGCGAGCCAGGCACAGATGTTCAGCGCCTCTCCAAAAGCCCAGGCAGGCAGAACCCAAGCCAGAATCACAGCTCCACCTATTTCCACCTTTGGATTCAGCATCTGAGGGACAGGCTTAACTCACATAAGAAAATGAAAAGCATATTAGACAAAAACTTTGTGAGGGTTTTTTTTTTCTGTTTTTTTTTTTTTTTTTAAGAAAAACAACTTACTGTTTTTATTTTGACAATAAAATTTAGAAACACCTTGACATAAAGAACTCCAAAAAAGCCCAGAAAGCCGTAAATCACCTAGTTAATCTACGAAAGAGGAAAGATACAGTACATCCAAAACTCAAACATCTTGTAAGTTTATACAAAAGCCGGACAGTAATAAACTGCATTGAAAAAATACATCAAGCATTACCTGACTGATTCCACGTTGGCATTTGCCCCATTATTAAAAGGCACAGAAAACTGAGCAATGAAAGCGATCAGCATCACATCCATTATTGTCAGTAAAGTCATCAAGATTAGCAAAAAAAACCGTTTATTAAACACACGTTTAATAATCACCACGTGGATCTGTAAGAAATCTCTCTTGGAAGGAGTAAGAAAAATCAGGCTGGAGACGACAAACATTTAAATACGACATCCCCAGGCGCGAAGGCGCTCGCCAGAAATCGACGTTCCCACCTCCCCGGAAACACTTGCCCTGGCTTTGTATCGCTCAGCAATCACTCCAAAAAAAAAAAAAGGGAAGATTTAATGATCCACAAACCCACCTCCCGGCGGCGCGGGGGCCCTTTTGGGGCGCCTGCGGGCGCGCAGACACCCCGAGGGCGCTGCGGGAGCACCGCCGGCCCGCGACGGCGGCAGGCGCGGCACCGCACCGGAGCGGGAGGGGTTTTTTTTTTTGCCCGGGTTTCACCTCTCTCGGGGTCCCCCGCGGTCACCCCGGGTAGCACATGCAGCAGCCGGCCCCGCCGAGCTCGGGCGCGGGTCCGTGGGGCGCTCCCGCGAACAGCCGCTCGCCCAGCTTGTGCTCCGCGATGATGTCCTCCACGCGGGACACGTACAGCAGGGACAGCAGCACGCCCAGGAACTGCGAAAGGCAGAAGGGATATCCCGGCTCAGAGCCCACGGGCGGACCGACCTCGCGCCCCTTATCGCCGGCAGGCTTTACAAACCGCGTGTGCACACGTCGGGTGTGCGGCCAGTGGTGTGTGTAAATATATATACATATATACATATATAAAAATTCACTTTGCATACAGTGGTATAAATGGATCGTTTTCGTGAAGAATTTACGTAGCAGAAGAATTACCACCCCCGTCCTTTGGAGCGTTAGAAAATCTCAGTGGATGCAGCCTGGGGAGGAGAGCACTCAGAAACACCCCGAGCAAATAAATTACCCCGCCGTACCCTGCAACACATCGTGGTAATGTGCTACTAAATTACCAGAATGCCACCTTACATCAAACGGGATTTCACATGCTGCAGCAGCAGATCAGGCGCTCCCTTCAGTGGACAAGGCCGTGCCCCCTCCCTACCTGGGGTAGCAATATGCCGAGCAGCACTCCAGCCATGATGGTGTAGTTG
This sequence comes from Pseudotriccus pelzelni, assembly GCA_035584735.1. Taxonomy (NCBI): domain Eukaryota; kingdom Metazoa; phylum Chordata; class Aves; order Passeriformes; family Tyrannidae; genus Pseudotriccus; species Pseudotriccus pelzelni. The sequence continues at coordinate 1,647,089 of JAWMRA010000162.1, read as the reverse complement.
TCCAAAAACCAGATAAGCACCGCATTCGTGCACCCCCGGACGTAGATGATATTCTGAACGCTCAAGCGCTGCAAAATAACAGGGTGAGCGTTCAACAGGCAGTTCCACTGCTGTGTGACACGCGTGGTGGTCACTCAAAATTCAGGGAGGCAAATCCGGTTTGCCTTCCCACCTCTTTAAACCCACCGCATTTAACAGAGACCTCATCACTAATCCTTCCATCTGTTTTTAAGCTGTTCTACACCTGCACAAGTTATCTTTTTAAACCTTTCTTTTTTTAAGTTGTTCCGCACCTAAATAAGCTATTTTATTGTTTTAAACCTGGTTTTGCAGCCACTTTTCTACAAGAAATAACATCCAATTCTGATTTGAGACCACTTGGAAAGCAGAGAGAAGTCTCCCTTTAGCTTTTATCTCTGCTTCCAAGTTGAAAGTACAGCAGAGGAAAAATATAAATTGTGGACCAAGTGCTTTGCAATAAAAAGGGCAGGAACAAGAGGGGTTGAGATTCAGTCCTGCAAGCTGTGCTGCTCCGTGACCCCAACCCATAACATAGAAAGCACTTGAGGCTGCAAAGGGTCCTAAGCAGATGAATGGGGTGAAGTTAAGCATATGCTTAAGTGCTCGCGGCATTGGAGCCGGGCTGGAGCGTTCAGGTGATTAAGCCCTAAATCAATTAACCTAAATGAAGACAAGTCGTGTGTAAAGATAACCAGTAATCCCAAAACCCAACAACCGAGCCTGGCATTGTGCTCCAAGTGCCTCAAATGAGCTGGGGAGAGGGGCTTTCCCAGAGCAACCCCCACACCAGCACTCCACAGCCAGGAGTGGAGAACTCAGGGCAGATCCAATTACTGATTTCCCTTCTTAATCACTCTGCAATTACTGCCTTGAGCTGGCAGTCTCTACTCTGGAGTCACCAGGGATATTCCCAAAAGGGAAAGCTGAAGGAGGAGGCCCCATCCCGCTCCTGGAGAGAGGGGAGGGCTGCCAACACAACCTGGGAAGCCCCGCTCTTCTTCCAGGAATAACTATTACAGGCCTAAAAATAAAAAACCCACTACTGGGATATAAAATACTTAGAAACAGCTAAGTTGGTTTTACTAACAACAATTTTACTCAGTGAGAAGCTTTGGCTTTTAAGTATTAAAAGCTTTCCCCAGCTCGAATCACTGCTTAAAAGTATGAAAGCAGCTTCTTGTGTGTTAATTGGGGAAGTTGTCATCAAGCAAGGAATCGCGGAAAATACAAAGAAGGGAAGATACCACAACCAAACAAGATTAGCTTTTTTTAATATATGAAAGTTATTCCAGAAAAAAACTATATCATTTTAATTGCTGATTTAACTGTCTGGCAGGTTGAAGCATGCAGAAGACAGCTTTATAACTGACCAAAACCAGTGCAGAGAAGCAGGACCCTCTGCCACGGCAGGGTGGACACTTGTTACCTTACCTCTTTGTCGATGGTTTTGTATCCACACATAGTGTTGACGATGTCTGTCTGAAAAGAAAACAACAGACACAAACTGCAGCAGAAAATAAAAATCACAAAAACATTACTGTGTGTCTGCCCAGCCCATACAAAAACAGCAACAGGGTTATTTCCCAGTCCAACACCACTTTCTTCCAGCACGCCCAGGGTCAGATTCAGTCAGAGCTCTACAGGATTTCAGAGAAATGAGCATTGTCAGTGTGTCACGACACATTTGAGCCGTACCTATCCAACAAAACCAGCGTGGCATCAGCAACCAAAGCGAGCTACAACACAGCACTTTCCACAGAACGAACAGCTGGGTTTCATTTTAAAGCCTTAATAACTTAACACATCTTATTAAGAAAACCAGTGGTTAACATAAAATGGCCTTCATGCCATCACGATGACAAATTTAAGCTCAGAAATATCTAAGCTTCAAATAATGTCTAATACTACAAATGCTTGCAGGAACATTTTATGAGACTAAATTTATTACAATATAATTTTATATACCACTATTTATATGAATTGAAAATCCACGTATTTTAAAAAGCACTGAGCGCTTGCATTCACCACAAATTACTAACACATATTTTGTAGCCACGTAACATTTTCTGTGGGTTCCAAAGTTTGACCTGGCCTGGCAAAGCTAACCTGAAAATACCCCCGTCACTTACAAATCATCCAACATAAAGCCCACCAGCATTACAGAAAGCAGTGAACAAAGCCAAATGAGAATATGTAAATGAGAAAAACAAGGCAGAACAAGCTGTGTTATTGATAGAGAATCACAGAATGATTTGGGTTGGACCATCCAGTCCCACCCCCTGCCATGTGCAGGGACACCTTCCACTAGCCCAAGTTGCTCCAAGCCCCGTCCAACCTGGCCTTGGGCACTTCCAGGGATGGGGCAGCCACGGCTTCTCTGGGTGACTGAATACCCCCTCCCTCTAAATCAAAACAAGATGTAGGAATGAAGATTTTTAAATGCTGCTGGTCTCTGAGTGGTAGCCTGGGATTCTCAGGTCAGCTTCCCGAGAAGGAAGAGGGATGTTTGCAAAAGATGGAAGATGGACGCTACGAAACGGCAGAAGCACCAGCCAGGGTCAAAGTTCTTAAGCCCCCAGAATCTGGGCTGCCACCTTGAACACACAGCTCTCTGACAAACAAGGTTCACCACATTCCTAGAAGAAAAAGCTCCATTTCACAGGGCTCTTGGGAAACTGTGAGGAGCGCCCATCTGCCAACCACAGGGAATAAATACTCTTGAAAGTCGATGTTTGCACCAGCGTGTTGTTGTGTTGGCTGGGAGTGATTTCACGTTCCCAAACCATTCGAGCACCGTGGGACCACCCCCAAAATACACGACCACAAGGAAGGCGGTCACACCATTTCATTTGACACAGCATTTGCAAACAGCACATCGTGGCACAAGCAAATAGATGCAGCAGAGATAAATTCATTAGAAACAGAGGATTAAAGGCATTTGGGACTAATCTTTATCTGCTACACTAGTGTAAGTCTTTAATAAATACTTTGACTTAAACATAGTTCCTTCAGAGTCCCCCCAGTGTGAGCCTGGCTCGTGTTAGCAGAAGGCTTTTTTAGAGGATCAGAATCCAACCTCCGACATTAGCAGGAGTTTTCCATGACTACAAAGCCAACGAGTAATCACAAACCGTATCTGCGGCTTTCCAGGAAAGAAACCAGCCTGTATTTGGAAGCATTTGTCAAACATACAAGATTTACGCATCCTCTGGTTGGCTGTTTCCCCGAGGCAGCCACCCTTGCAGCCCGGTGTTGGTGTCACCCTGACGAGCGGCGCGGACTCCACAAGGCTCAGCAACGCCACGAGCGTGGCAAAGCCATGAGCCCCAATGCACTGCAGCCTCCTGATTTGAGCCTGTGCTCAAACATGAAGCTTGTTTGTGATTTGGGTGGCTTCTCCTTGCCTTTCAGTTCACCTCCCTGAGCTTAACACTTTACAAGTAACACTCACCCCTCCCATATCCAGCTGTCAGTGAAGCACATTGAGAATATACTTCCCATTTTCCCTTGGAGAAGCTTTTATTTTAGTGCTTTCCCTTTCCTGAGGGCAAAATCCTGGGTTCTTCTGGTCCATGCAGCTGCAGATCAGCAGACGCTACGTTCATATACACAGATTTCTTACTCTCAAGCACCCAAGACTCAAAGCATAACTGTTTAGCTTTGGTTCCTGAGAATAAATCGAAGCTCACCGCAGATTTAAACAGACCCTTTCTCACGCACCAAAAATGTGTAAGCACATGTAACAAACACCTTCACGTGAGACACATTTCTCAGCAACACCTACTGACGCAGCTATTGCGTTTATTTTCCCTGTTTGTAATTAAACAGCCACGCTCATGGCAGATGTTGAGAAGGCAGCCCAAAGCAGGCACCAGCAGCTCTACCGTCTCCTCTTGCACACACTCAATTTCTCTGTCTCAATTTATCTTTGTTCTTTGTTCAGAACACAGACAAAAACCCAGCGAGGCAGGGATTGCCTGGACTGGTTTTGAATCGAGGAATAATTCTTTATCGAATTCAGCATTGCATACATCCCACAAATGAAGGGCAATGAATCATAAAACTGAAACACGTTTTTATGAAACTCGATGCCTGGTCCTCCTGCTGTCAGCACCAGTTAATACCAGTTCATCACAGACGGAGAAACTGGTCCAGACCCCAATCCTTCCAGGGTTTTAGAGAGTGGGAAGGCAGGTAGTTTTCAAGGAGGGGTTAGGGCAGAACAGCAGGTCCAGTCTAGACCTGTGTCCACAAGCATGCCCTGACCCTGAGGTCAGTTGCCCGCATTTCTGGAATAATCTGGATGACGAGGTCACTCTGGGTTTTAACTCACACAGCAGCTGGTGCCCATCGCTCCAACGCCCACCCACGGAAGCAGTCAGGGCCTAGGCTTCCTGGCAAAGCTGGAGCAGCAAAATACCACCAAAACTTAACTTTAAGCACCTCTCATTCAGGCCAGCCATGAGTTTAGAGGAGCTCCCAAGATCCCTCCTGGGGCTGCCCAGTGGGTCAGTATGATGGAGAAGAGCCAACACATCTAACCCATTTCATTTTCTCCTTTTCAAGCTGTCAAGACCCACAGATCCATTAGGGGAGGGAAGGACCCATTTTCCTTCGCTTCTCACCCCAGAATTCCTAAAGTAACCTTTCTAAGCAAGCCCCAGTGATGCTGAGGGGCCAGGACTTACCTTATTTCTGATGCAGCAAGTGTAGGGCACCCCACAGGCCAGTGGGCCCGGCGACCCACAGCTGTGGTACACATTTTGGGACCAATCCTTGTAATCTTCCCCACCACAGCACTTAAACTGGGAAAAAAAAAAAAAAAAACAACACAAAACTTAAAGGTCTTTTCCAACCTAAATGGTTCTACGTTTCTAAAAGGTAAATGGAGGGGGGTGAAAAAAATCGTATCTTGAACGCTTTGAATAAGTAGAAAACAAAGTTAGAATAAAACAATTTAAAAAGCCCTGAGCCACCCAAAAAATTCTGTCGTTTTATCAGCAAGGCATGTATGAATGTGTATGACAGACAGAATTAAAAAGAATTAAGGATACATAGGTGGCACTCTTCCATCACTCATCCAGCTGTAACCTGGGGTGCCAGAGCAAAGTACTGGTGGCTAAGTTCCACTTCCCATCTTTTCCAAGTCGAAAAATTATCTTTCCAGGTCTGGACATCACTAAGCAACATTTTTAAACTCATTCATTCTAACTTGACCTGTAATAAATTCCTGCAGTTGTTTGAAGGATTATGACTACATTTCCAACTGGGTCTAAAAGACAAAAGCATTGCTATGAGGCATAAACTAATCTCACCAAAACATCTTGGGTGTAATTTAGAAGAACTGAAATCTGCCAAACAAATACTGTAAGTTTATGCTGACTTCATACAAATATTCACTTTATAATTTAAACAAAGGGAAAAGCAGCAGTTCATTTCATCAGTAAGATGTACACTGGCTGTGTGTATCCATAATTTTGGGCAGTGCATGGAAACTTTAAAGCATTATGAAGTTCTAATGACAAAATTTCCTCAGGATGGTTTGCTTTTGACAGACTTTCCATGCTAACTTTGTTTTTCAAAGCAGGCTGCCATCTCCATAACGATGTCTTAAAATACATGTAACACTTCTTAAGTTAATTTTTTTTTTTTTTTAATCACTATTTGGCATGGTCACAGATGTCACATGGGCCCTGACATCACATTTCTGAACATCTTCTGCTTCTTCTATAGTCTCTGAACTGCACGGCAGAACTCTTCAATAACCCAATAAACATTTCAACAGACCGGCCTTATTAAAGAAAAAAAAAAAAAATAAGGCTGTGAGTCAACTCCACGTGCCATTAAGTAATGCCCAGCTGGGCTCAACAATATTTCTGAAGTTTAATTGCAGGTATATGCACTTCCAAGGGCATTTCCTTCCAGTAACCACCTTGTTCGAGAGCTCTCGGGGTGCCCTCGAGTGACAACACAACACGTTGCGTTCTAGCAGCCTAAATGCCACCTCATTTCTCTTTGTCCAGGGCCTCCTGCTAACGAGATGCTCCTGAATCTCCTGGACCAGCAGAAACGCTGAGTGTGCAAGGCCCTGGATGGAATTTAGCCCGAGTTTGTCTGGGTCCAGCTGTGGGGCCTCCACAAACCCACGTGTTCGTAGGATCTGACCTTGAGCATCTGCCAAGGCAAAAGCCGCATTTTGGCCCCCTGTTTTTGCAGCGACACAGAGGGTTTTAAACGCCAGCTGGAACGCTGGGTGAGCCCTGATCTCAGCGACACCAGAACAGAGGCAACACAGGATCTCATCCCCCTCATCAGTTGATTATCACATCACTGGAAAAACTCAAAGCTGTCGCCAAGGACCTGCTGCATCTTGGCACCAAGTTAGTCCCGGGGGGAAAAAACCCAACAACAAACCTGCTTTTGAACAGAATCCATGATGTTCTTGAAGTCTAAATCGTCGTAGTAATTCTCAATTCCTCTTCTAATGTTATCGTTCAGAAACTTGATTGTCTGGAAACAAAAGGAAAACAGGATTCGTGGGCTGCACACACACACAAATAAAATCAGAAGAGCAGGTTAAGGAGACAAGTGTAACTGCTGGGCACAAAAGAAAAGGCTTTTTTCTTTAAGGAGAAAACAAACCCCAGTTAAAAACAAATCTTAGCTCAGCCCTGCAGGGACCAGCCATCTGTTCTTTCTTATGGAAGCAGCCACACTGCTGGGTTTGTGATGGGAAGTGCCAACAGTGCGACACTTCTCTGAGATTCTCCAAGCATCTCCCAGACACAGTCCTGCTATCCCCAGGCAGGATCCCTCCCTCTGGGCACTTGGGATCCTCACCACCACTTGGGTGACAGAACAGTGGATCTTGGGTCTGCACCACACCCCGAGCAACAGGAGCTGACCGTGTCACCACCACCTTCCATTAATTTTATTTTCCATGAATTTTCCATTGTTTGATTTTCCAAGGAGTCCATAACTGCCAAAGAAGGAGCTTTATTTCACCTTAAGCAGAAAAAAAAGGTGTATCTGTATGTTTTACAGCAGGTTTTTTGAGAAAAATGGCAGTGGATTGGCAGATATAAGATGGTATTTCCTCAGCACGGCAAATTAGAAATTGAAGCAACAAAACATCTTTGAAGTTCAGAAGATGAGGACGAAGAAAAAGTATTTAGTTTTCAAGATCCAGCACAATCACAGCACAGCAAAAACAGGACCTAATCACAACCAGAATGTAACAACTTCCCTTTCAATCCAGCTGCTAAAATGGACAAAGCTGAAAATCCTTACAGGTCAGAAAACCTGAAATACACCTACTCGTCTTCTCAGCATTACAAACTGCAACACTTACACACAAACCAGAACAAAAAAGCATTAGCACATCAGTGATGAGAAAAAAACAATTTGCAGGACCATCCTGACTGGCCAAGAACTTCATTTAGACCCTACAGATCTGAGAGGGCAGTGGAGAAAGAAATGGGGGAAAAAAATAAAATCAATGAGACATGCAAAACAAACAGCACCTCAATAAAGGCTGCTACCCTAAGCTTTTATAAATACTTGCTTGCCCTCCCAATGCTGATCCAAACTTCTCCATTATCCTTGAAAAACAAGGAAAGAAACCTGTCCCTAAGCACAGCTGTCCTGCTTTTGTCCAGCAGGGAATAAGAAGAAAGCACCAGCCAAAGACAACATGGTACTACTTCAAAATAACAAAGAGTTACTATGTTTTTTAAAAATCTTTTTTTAAGTTGTTGTTTGGGGTTTTTTTTAACATCACATGTATATATGGCTTTTGTGGAAAACGAGCTTGGTAGGATTGGGCTGGGGAGAGAACATGTCTTATTATTCAGCATCTCCTTTTAATGTTCATATTTTACCAGATTAAAAAAATAAGTCAAAGCACAGCAATCTAGTACTTGCCATAGTGAACACATTTATGTTTTAAAGCATTTCTAACTGAAAAGAATACTATGGTGCTTTCTGCCTTGAAAAATCAAGGGTTTAATAACAGTTTAATTAGTAACAGCATGCCTGTGAGTGATGGGGTCTCTTACATAAATTAGTTACGTTGCTTATGGACGTGGGCAGGGAGAAGCTGTCCTTCAGGTAAGGTAAAACATTTTGGCCGCTAAAAAATAACCAAGTCTCCAAATCCATCTGCAAACTCCCCGAATCAGCAGTCAGACCCAGATGGCAGAATGGAAGAAAGCACTTTGTAATACATGAAGAGCTGGAAACTCGTTTTGCCTGTATTGCATACCCGTAGTTACCAGATTTCCTCCAAATTCCTTGACCTGGAATTCATCCCCAGAGCAGGTGGCAAATCCCATCACTGCTGATCCCTGGAGGCCCTGAAAAGCCTGGACCCCGGACTTCCATCCTGTCTTCGGACTTCATCAATCACTGCTCAGTGACAACTTTAACACCTTTTATTTTGCACACCTGTAACTTCATGGATCCTAAGTCATGTTGTCTGTGATCCAAGCCTGAGCACAAGGAGCTCACCTGGTTTCTAAAGATCAGGGCCACCACTCCACCGGTCAGCTCGATCATCAAGCAGATACCCAGGATGTACATGAACTGCAGAAAAACAAGCGCAAGTTAGTCATTAGGAAGAACAAACCCCAATTATTCTTCCAATTAGTGCCCCTGAGTCTAACATCCAGTTGCCAAGAGACTTGGCTTTCAGCAAACGAGACGGCATTTTAAAAGAAGATCTGAAATTATGGGTCTGTTCTTATAAAACTCTGCATGTCACGAGAACACCGTTTTTCCTCATTTGAGTTATTCTGGGTCTTGCCCAATTGGCAAGCACGTTATTTGTCTGCTTTGAATGATCTCAAAACCATTAGATATGTTTATCATGCCAAGACACTTCTTTCCACAACAGCATCCCAGAGAAGCACGCTGATGGACTGCTACAAACCCCACCAAACTTCATGTTTTTATGCCTCCTACAAAACCAGCGCTTACCTGTTTGCTGTCAATTAGTGCGTGAAGCAGCACCTCAAGATAACCCAAACCACCTTCTACTAAATTGCCCGCGCTAAATCAAAGCAAAGTTCCAGGCTTGGTACCTCTCGGTGTGTTGCTGCACACATTTATCTGTGTGTGTGCTCACAGATGCACTCGCAGCAAGTGTGCACCCGTGGCTGCTCATCAAAGCACGTGCAAAATACGAATAACACGAAGACTTCCACAGCACCATGAGATGGCTGCAATGTACCAGCACCTGAAGTGTTTTTCGAACCCTTCAGGCATAAAAGGTGGCTGTTATGTGAATTTGGGTCTGCTGCGGAACAATGAATTTCATCGGGAGCGGAGTTTTATGATCCCTCGTCCTAAAATAACCCCTAACGCTCCCCTCTCAAAGCTGGTTTAACTTCTATGTGCTCTATACCCAGTATCAGTATCACAAATTCACCAGACAGGTATCTTTTCTCCTGCTAAATCTGGAGTCAGCCTGAGAGGCAGGAATCAGGGACCTGCTTTCTTAAATACCCAACTGGGTTTGCTACCAGAACGGGAAGCGAAAATGTTCTCAGCATCGGACACACCACCACACTCAGTGTGAGAGAAGCCTAAGGATGGGATCTCAGTAAAATTCCAGCATAACTTCAGAATCCACCATTACTTCTGGCTTTGTATGTTGTGGTCACCCACAACATACCACGTATTCAACATTTCACTGGACTGAACTGGCACGACAAGGCCAGGCTTGTGGATTGGGTTTTGAACAACGTGGTCGAGTGAAAGGTGTCCCTACTCATTCCAAGGGAGCTGGACTAGATGGCCTTTAAAAGGTCCCTTCCAAACCAAACTATCTCTGATTCTGTGGAGGTGAAAAAGATGTTCTCACACTTTATTTTTAATTACTTGCCAGCGCAACTTCCATCTGCAACCACAGCGTTATCCAGGAATTCCCCTAAAATTTACTCTTTCCAAGGCACTGGAGAGAAAAACCTTGTCCCTTTCATTTCGCCCTCAGGGCCCTTCTCTCAAAGCCCCAGGCTACTCAGCTAATCTTGTACCAGACATTTCCACATCCACCCCTACATTCCGCTTCCCAGGGAGAACAGGCAGACTCCAGCCGCCACCAGACATCAGCCTGAGCCAGGGTTTCCTTCTTGAGCTGCTTCCTCCAGGTCCAAATGAGAAGCCGGTGTCAAATGGTACGTCAACAGCTGAGCCTGCACAACATACACACCGACTGACAATAATCAACACTCCTGGTTATTTTCCATAAAAACCTTAACTACTGGGAAGCTGGTTTTCTCAGCACCAGGCTCACCCCCTCACCTGTCCTGTCACTGGCTGCTGCTCCCTGATGGAGGAATCACTGCCTCTAAATTCAGATTCAATTAAAATTTTAAAAGCAACTCCATTAAAATATTTTTCAACGCAGACACAGTTATGGGGTGTGAATTCAGAGGGCACTGAAGAGCGGAAGCAACAGGCACTGGAAATCAGGGATAAAAATCGCAGCACTTACTGCTTGCAGAAGGCATAAGTTGTCCCTTAAGGAAGCCAGCACACCCACAAAGGATACCAGGAACATTATAATGCCCAGAAGTATTAAAATAATTGCTGGGGCTAGAAAGGCACTCTCTAGAGTTTTGTACTTTTGTCTTTCGATTTCTGCATAAATCCCCACGGCGAGGACGAGGGCTCCGATGACCTGGAACAGAAACAGAGGAGAGCACGGATGTTACTCCTTCTCCCAGTAAACACAGACGTGACATGTTGTGAGTGCACAGGAGCCTGGGACTGCTCACTTCAGGATTTATTATAAACAGCGAAACACCCAAAGCAGAAGTTCAGATAAAGAAAAAAAACACAAAAAACAAAACCAACTAGAAGACTAAGGCAGAAAAAGAGCTGCGTTGGGGGAAAAAAAAAAAATCAAACTTGTTCACTTCAAAAATATTTTAACATGCTGGGAGTTAAACAGACTGAAACATACAGCACTGGTTGAAATGTAATTTATTACTCCTCTGAGATCACACGTATTACATATATGAGCAACTGCCATGGCTTTAATGATCCTCCTTTGCGTGTCTCTCTGTCCTTCTCCCTGTGTATATATACAAATATATATATATAGTTAACATAACACAGTTTCTAAACCCATCTGCAAACAGCTTATCCATCCCTTCAAACCCGCTCCTACTGTACTTAGGCTCAGTAAACACAGCCAGGTATATCCTATACCTCCACTCCTGCCATCAGGAGAAAGGCACTGGATTAAAAGCAAACAAAAAAAAAAATCCAAGTTTGAAGTTACGTCATGTTCTTGAGCGACTACCTGATAAAGCCAGAGGTGAAATAAGATGAGACATATTTTCTTTAAAAAGGTAAAGATACTTCAATCAAAATAATTAGTTAAGTCAAAATCATTGGTACTAAGCCCATGGCAGGCTGCAAATCACTTTGAATTATGCTGAATTAATTAAAATTAAAAATAGCCCACAATACTTAATGATGAAAATTGCAGTGGAAAAACTTTCCTACTGACTCCAACGGCCAGACACATCCTCAGGGAAGAGACCAGATACAAATCAATCATTTTGGCAATGTGATAAACAACATTCCTCTTTTCTGACATGACATTTCCACGGTCTGCTCCCTGCACACCAACCTTCTTAATTATACTTCTTCATTTTTAATTTCACTTCTTAATTTTGGATATGACATGGCACATCCTGGGCAAAGGGCTACGTGAACACATAACATAATTTACAAGAACACGAGCCAAACAGTTGAAATACTTTTAAAACTATTTTAACTACCTTAAAATAATTAACAACATACTGGAAATCCTCGACTTTCTAGGGGAATGAATAATATCCCCAAAGGACAATATGTGGGGAATGCCACCGAGTTGTCATTTAAAAAGAAAATTCTCAGAAGGGCTCACCCATAAAAATAAACACACTGAAGCTATTTAAAAAGCAACCTAAAATTTGACAGGGCCAAATTGAGAGTGACTCCCCCCGTGACAAATGCAGAAATTGTGCTGTAGCGATGACAGAAGAGAAAACACGCTGGGCAAAAAACAGGTAACAAAATTTACCACTTTTATGCTTCTACCATAAAACTGTAATTTTTTTTTTTTTTTATTACCAGATGGTCCATTTGTAGTGTCAGCTTTATTCTTTAAAAAAAATGTGGTGATTTGGGTAACAAATTATTGATTTATTTTCAAGCAAGTTTTATTATTATTATTGTTAATTTTTTAAAAATTATTTTAAAAACCCAAAACCAGACTTCCCTGCAAGCACTGAAATACCATTAACAAAAGCAACACTAACTGTTGCCTAGAAAAGTTAAAAAAACCCCAAACGCTGGACATAAACCACAGCTCTTAAAGCTTGAAGAGGATTATCAGAATTTCAGAAAAGCGTTGTTTCAAGACCAGAACTTTTTACTGAACTTTCTTTTTCCTAACCATAGCTTTCTCATCAAAACATGACATTTCAGAGTTTTTTGCTTGTTTTGAAGATTCAAAGGTGCCTGTGAGTAAAATAAAACACACATTTCCACTTAAAAGCTTAAGATATATAGACACATGTAACATCTTGTGCACGTATCTCTTCACCCCTTTTCACTCGCACTTTTGCTCACACACCCTCCAAGATTTACGGTTTTATTATCTTCTACTTTTTTAATGCATTTAATAAAAACCTTTTGAGCCTTTTATATGGTCAGACCAGCAGAAGCAATCATTTATGACAAGCAGATGTGGTAACCTGGCAGCCATCCCGCCCGAGTCTCCTCTCGGACCTGTGCTCTCCCTTCCTGTGACTGGGGCTGGAGACACAACTCTTACGTAGGGAACCCACAGATGCAGGGGCTGTTTGCATCCTGCATCCTTCCTAACAGCTCCCAGTTTGGCAATTCCAGCTGTGTACACAGGAAAAATTAACTGGCCTTGAGTCACATTAAATGAGCATCCACCAGCAAATACCAGGGGATTTCTCTGGGCCTTTTGCATGCACAGAAGCTGCTTTCCCATGAGAAAACACAAGCATTTATTTATTTATAAGCAGAGGTTTTAACCCTGTATTTACAGTACTTATTCTTTAATAAAGCAGATGCACCTTCTGTTTAAAATGCTGGATTTTGCTTCAGCCGGGCGAGAAAAATTCCATTACAGCTTCATTCACCAGCAGAAGAATTACCTGGAAAAGTTACTGGGACAACTAGTTTTTAAAAAAGTGCTGGGTAAGACCCATGAGAAGACACAGGGCCTGCAGCAAACACCCCCTCTGACACTCCCAACGATGCTTTAATTTCCTCTCTGCTTTGGATAAGGCTGATTATTTAGTTCCTGGTGGTTTAAAGCCACCCTGGGGATTCAAATCTGGGCGTTCATCGCTCGTAATATACCAGAGAAACAGCTACAGCAGGGAGGGAATCGAATGAACTCAGCATCCAGCAGGTCAAAGCCCCAGACAGCCGCAGAACATCACAAACCACCCGAAATTTAAGCAAGCCAATACTCCACAGCCAAACTTTACTTCCGTTTACACCAATTAAAAAAAAGGAAAAAAAAAAATACACCAAACAAACAAACAAAAACCCAACAAACACGCAAACTCAGCAAGAATAACACAGCTGAAAAGAGAACCAGGCGAGTGGCATTTACAGCTGATGGGATCTGCCTCGCTCAGCTGGAATAAAAGGGAATTCCGCCAGCGGAGCCCACAGGCTGCCCCTCGCACAATGCGGGGTGTGTTCGGCCCCAGCGCCGGGATGATGCCCAGCGCCGGCCTTCCTTCCCCCGAGCAAAGGCCAGCATTCCCATCCTTCCTTCCCCCTCCCGCAGCCCCCATCCCTCCCCCTTCCCCTCTCTCCCTCCCGGAGCAAACCATCTCCCCGGCAGAGCCGACAAATGGAAGCTCTTGGTTATAAACAAGGGCAGGGCATTGAAAACCCACGGCGAGCCGACTACAAAGAGTAAATAAAATCCTCGGGCTGCCTGAAAGGGGCTTTGTCCTCCGCGGGCGCTCCGAGAATCGCTTCAGAAGGGCCCTTTCTCTGCCACCAGACGAATGTTCACATCCCACCGCCCAGGGCCCTCGGTGCCCGTGGAAAACGCGGAGCAGACAACGCGCACGGCCCCTCCGCGGACGGCTCGCTGCAGAAACAGGGGTGGGGAAAACAAACACACCAAATTTCTCTCTCACGAAACGCGCACCTGCGGAACAGCCGCTGTGGAGGAACGCAGGAAACTGTCAGGAGACTAAAAACCCCAGGGTTGGCTTGTCTGCTACGACAGACAAAAAGGTATTCAAGATCCCCAAAAGCCTGAATCGCACCCGAACACTCCGCGTTTCAATCTTTTTTCATTAAACCGCATCTTTAATCAGACACCTACTATCAAATCTGGTGGATCTAAAGGTCTCCTCCCACGCAGTGCACTAAAAGCTTTATGATCCCACTTGGCAAGCACCGTGTCAGACAGAAACAGGCCGGCGAAACAAGAGCCTAAGCAGCGTTTAAACTGAAAAGGCCAGAAAGAAACCCCGCCTGAGCGTCTCCGACATCAGTACAGCCTGGAGCCGGCATCACCTCGGGATCCCAGAGCCTGAAAAAACACCTTTTAAAATCACGGTGCTTACAAAGAGTACTTAAAAAGAGCCCCAAGGGCTCCTTCCAGCCCGGGGCGGATGCCTGGTCTGGGTAGATTTGCCCCATGTCCGAAGTCAGTGGTCGTAGCCTGGCCCCCGCGACTTAATGGCTTTATCCAGCACCTGGGTGAGGACAGCAAGAGCCACACACCTGTAATTCTACAGCCTCACCCTGCCAAGGCTCGGAGAGGGCTTATCCCATACACGGGTGAGTGACGCTGTGGGGCAAAGGCTCTATTTGCCCACCTCCCCCGGAGGAAAGAGCCGCATTTCAATACGCGCACGGAAGATTTTTACCTGCCCAGCTTCCAACTCCTGCGGCTCCCCATCCGCCAAAACCAGTTTGTCAGTCCCTCGGGAAGGTCGGGGCGCTGCCACGGGTGTGACACCCGCCACCTCAGCCGCGGAAACATCCACCGGCTGCCAAACCCCGGGGCCTTGCGCGGGGGAGACCCCGCTCCCCGGGGGGGGGGACGCGGGACCGCGGTCCGGGACTCCCCGCTCCGAGCCGAGCCGAGCCCCCCGCACAGCCCCGCCCGCCCCCGCCCGCCGCTCACCCAGAAGAAGGTGGAGTAGGTGATGAGCGTGAGCTTGAGGCAGAGGTAGGAGAGCCTCCCGCAGTACCGCGCCTGCTCCGGGTCCCCCGCCGCCATCCTCCGTCCCTCCCGTCCCGCAGCACCTGCCGCCGCTCCCGCCCCTTCCCGGCTGGAGCGGGGCGGGCCCGGGGGCGCCGCCGCTTCCGGAGCGGCACCGGCGGGGACACACACGGGCAGCGCCGGGGAGGGAGCGGGGACCTCCGGCTGCGGCTTTCTTCCTTTTTTTTTTTTCCGCTTTTTTTTTTTTTTTTTTTTCTTTCTTCCCGGTTACCCAGGCAAACGCGCCGCTCGGTCGGGGTTAACCCCGCAGCTGGAGGCGGCAGGAAAAGCAGATCCCCACTGCTCCAGCGCTGCCAGAGCCACCCGGGCACCCCCAAAGGCTCCGGCGCCCCCACTGAAACAGCCCGGACAAAAACGCTCCGGTGGGAAGCGCCTGCTGCCAGTGGGCGCTGCGATTTGGGGTCGAGCATCCGTAAACACGGCAAAGCAGGATCTCTAGGCGCTACACCGGCACGGTGGAGCAATACGGGGGCATTTACCTTTCGTTGTAAGACCCACGCGATTGTCCTGCAAATAACAACAGTTAATGGGCCTGTCGCACCGGCCGCGTTTTCTGCCTGCACCGAGGTTTATCCACGTCCCGCTGCTGTGACAGTGGGACAGCGCTGGGTCGGACACAGCGATCATGAACTGCAAAAGCCACTCGTGCCTCCGAGATGAAATAAGCCCTTTCAAGCCCGCAGCGCTGCGCTCCTGTCCCACAAAGGGCTATTTTTCCCCCGGGGAAAAAAGTCTCATTCAAAGCGGCAGACAACTGTCACAGAGTTGGTTGTTGCATCCTGGCCCGGAGCAGAGACAGATGGCATTGAAAATCAGCGTCTGGTGTCAGAGGAGATGAAGTGGGGCAGCGTTTGTCCTTAAGTTACCTAGCAAAGAGACTGGAAAACCTCCGAGCTGTGTACGTAAAACCGTGTAAGCATTCAGTGACACATCATTTCGTCAGGTCATACAATATACCAGAACCTTGTTTATAAAGGCTAAAAAGTATTCCTGGGAAATTCTGTTATAAAAAGCACCATGGCTTTTCCATGCAGTGCTACATTCTGCTTCTGGGAAACAAATAATCCAGCCCGGGACTGATCTCTTCACCTCTAACGTTTCTGACAATAATACAATGCCCCAGAGCATTCATCCTCTAAGACATCACAACTTCAATTTTCAGACAGATTTACAAATATCCCTGACACATGGACATAACATCACATACCATGTAAGTGCTGGGAATTAGAGTCTGCCACAAGTTCTTCATGTCTCATGGGTGTCATCCCCATCTAAACACGTTCCTGTGACTAGGACATCTTCCTTGTTTGAGTATTTAATTAAATTAATAGTTTTGATGTGACTTTTTTAGTGCCTTGCCTTGTCATTTGTGCTGATTTCTGCAAATAAAATTTCAGGGCACATCCAGCTGGATGGGGAAGCTGATTCAAAGGAGTGTCCGTTTTCCTGTTGTTTTCACTCTGAATGGAGCCAATGCATCAAAACAGGTTCCTGTTATGAAACTGTACGAAAATAATTGACTAATCTCTTTCTTTGCCTGAATCCCAGACTTTGTCTGTACATTGAAACGACAAGATTTCTGGAAACAGTTCAGCAGCACAGTTCAGCAGCAAACAGCGGTTAAAAGTAAGATGTTATGAACTGCCTGTGATGCTGAGGGTCCTCCTTGGTTGCGTTCTCTCCCCCTCAGCCCAAGGCAGCACGGAACTGCAGTTTTCCAACAAGGAGTTTGGCATCTCTGCCAGCATCGAGGCAGATCCTGCATTACAGATCAGCTCCTGGGACCGTCCAATAGCTCAGCTGGTGGTGGTGGTTTTGTTCGTGTTAAGGATCAGTAACTTCCACATTTCCTCACTCATCTCCAGGGCTACCGGGGCTGTCCTAAGGACAGTCATCAAAAGCCATGGACTGCAGAACATTCGACCCAGGGAATTAGGAGCGCTGCAGAAGAGGAAGTGAACCTGCAGTTAACCTTGCCTCAAAGTGTGTCAGAAAGACCCAAAGCTTTTCAGAGCTACAAAGAGAAATTTTTCTGCTTCCTTTCAGTCCGTGCCTGGCTGATAAAGCTGCAGGCCAGCTGCCCTTTCCCCCACCCAAGGTGGATGCTCATGGTCCTGCTCTCAGACCTGTTCCCTGGACAAAGGTTCTTCCTCCCAAAGCGGAGTCCAACTTGCAATACAATTAAACCCTCTACTGCTGGTATTACCTTATGTTATGTTTCCAAAACACAAAACATCCCTCAGTCACTCTTCCTGACCTTGCAGTCCTGCATCTTTTGTTTGCATCTCTCACCCTTTGCTCAGACCTGGGATCAGTGACTCAGCACAGGAACAATCCTTGAACAATCCTGCCCATAATGAAAACAGCCAAACCCAAAACCCCTTCTCCCAGATAGTCCCCTTCTCTGGTACAACTCCAAAATCATTGAAGAGACGGGTTTTACCCACAGCCCCAGGCACATGTGACTTTCCTGAGGAATTTGGAACCCACTGTTATCAAAAATCACTTCAGTTTTCAAGTCAAAAGGTTGATAGCACACACTAAGTCATTGGCAGGGCTCCAGGGCAATAACCTTGTCAATGCACAACCAGCAAAGGAATAAAAGGTGTGGGTGTGGATAAAGGAAAGCAAATCCCTCCCGACTTGTACCATGAAATATTGACCAAAGGGTGACTGCTCTCCGATTATCACCCGAGTAACAGATCAGGAACCAGGCCACATGGTTCAGAAGAAGGTTCCTAGGAAATCTGGGCACCCTGACCACCTTCAAAGTCAGCCGAGAAAGGTTATGGTTTCACCATCGGAAGGTCAATAAGTCCAGCCTTTTTTCCAAGTGCTCCCTTATGTTTTGCTTTCCATGACTGATAAAACACTCAAGCTGTGCCCCCAGCTAAACATTTGGAGTGTTTTGCTCAGGTTCTCCTTTGAATTTGCAGAGATTTGAGAGATGAAGAAAAAAAAATAAATCTGAAGAACACTATTAGCTATTGAATTCATGTTGCAAATCAGGAACAGCCCTCCTGGACTGAGTACACAAAGTGAAAGGTCCATAAGCTGCTTAATGAGGCGTCAGCGGAAGACTTTGAAGAAGAGCCTGGAACAGCTTTGCAATGCATGCTGGAAGATATGGACAAGTGTGTTTTTGCAGTTTCTGGGTAGGGAAGTGAGTGGAATTGCCTGCAGGGCAGTGAGTGGGATTGCCTGCAGGAAAGTCTATTGGGAAGAGAAGGAGATATTATATGTAGTACTACAGGTACTGATTTCTTACAAAGCAAGACTTGGGCAATACCACATCTGATGATGGTGATGGGTTATCCCAAGGTGGCCTCCAGAAATTAATGAAGGAAGGAAGGAAAGAGTCCAGGCTGAGCTGGTTGAGAGGATCCTGAACAGATAAATACTGCCCTGTTACAGGAGAGCCTGGCACAAGCTGCAGCTCCAGGAGCTGGAAAACTACTGCCTTCCCAGCACCCTGTGTGCTTTCTGAATCCTGAAAAAAGGTTTTCATACCTGAAGCAGTTTCAGCTTCCAGGAGAGCAGGCACGAGCCGGTGCCAAGTACTCTTGGAAATCTCAACCTCGATGTGTTGCTTATGTTTCTGCTCTGAACTTAAGAGGTGGCAGAGAGCAAGGGCGTGTGGTCCGAGCAGAGTCAGGGGTTCCTCTTCCCTGTGAGGACCCGAAACTTGTGCTGTTGTGAGGGCACTACATTTCTATATGGCTGTAAAATCCTGATACAGCAGCATGATCGTTTCAGAGGTTATTAAAAACAGAGAGAGGGGGGAAAAAAGCTTCAAGTACCACTTTGCCACATTTCATTTGATGTCAAATTGGTTGTTTAGTTTTTCCTCAGAAGAGACTCCACCTCCCTTCAAAGTCCCCTTAAAACCTGTAGAGATTTTATCCCAGTGCGACTCCTGCCTCGCGTTCAGTAGTTACACAGGGAAAAAGAAGCAAACGTCCTCAGTCCCGCTGCAGAGGATTCAGACATCTAGTTCTTTGGAAAATCCCTGCCCTGGAAACAGACTTCCATTTGGATTGAAGTGTTTTATGGCTTGATACTTCTATTTGTATCTTCTTGACCCTAAAAGTAATCTAAAGGAAGACACCGCTTGTCACTGACCTGGAAAACACTTTCCTTCCCTCCATCTCTTTTTTCTTCCATTTTAGAGGAAAAAGAAACTTAAGGGAGAAGATTGTTTGTTCGGTTTTTCTCTTCAAGTGGAGGTTAAAATGCCAGGGAAGAAGGAGGACGCCCTCGGCATCGCTCATCTCCTCCTGGAACTGCATTGCATCACTTGGAAAACAGGATGAGAGGACGAGACACCTCTGCCCGATGTCTTTTTAACAGCCCTTAGTTACATGCATGGAAATTCATACCACCAGCATCTACTGCAAGAAGATGAGCAGATGCCAGGAGATTTTCCTTTACTCTTAGATGAAGTAGAAAACCACGGGCATGTTGTCTGTTTTTAACGCCAGCAACGTTTCACAGGCTGACTCCCTCGAGGACAGTGGCAACTGGACGTGGGTGACCCAGTTCACCCAGCCAGGGTGGAGGATTGCTCTGTGGGCTATCACCTATTCCTTCATCGTTATCACATCCATCGTGGGCAACGCCACCATCATCTGGATTATCCTTGCCCACAGGAGAATGAGGACTGCTACCAATTACTTCATCGTGAATCTGGCTCTTTCGGACCTGCTGATGTCCGCTTTCAACACCATCTTCAATTTTATTTACGCCAGTCACAACGTCTGGTATTTTGGCGAGGAATTCTGCAGGTTTCAGAACTGGTTCCCCATCACTGCAATGTTTGTCAGCATTTACTCCATGACAGCCGTGGCTGCAGAGAGGTAAGAGGAGAATGGAGACGATAAGGTCCAAAAAATCCCCTGTAAGTCATTAAAAAAATCACTGCAATACTTTGTGCAATTTGCCCCCACGTACCGTGTCAGGGGCCTTATCAGCAAAGCGGGAGAAATGCCAAACTATGGGGTTTGATGCTAATTATGATGTGATCTTCTGTTTTATCCCTGGCCTGAATCACACCCAAATGTGTAACAAGTGGAAGTGGCTGGTATTTTGTTGTTCCCACATTACTGACCATAAATTGTTTCCCAGTCATCCTGCAAACTCTTCTGTGGGTTTTGGTTCGGGTTTTTTTTCTGTTTGTTTGTTTCTTTTTTTAAACCATCAGAAGGATATTTCCAGAGAAATGAGGATGTGCCGTGGGATGCTAAAAGTACTAGCATCCTCAGTTCTGCTGTGAGTTCAGCAAAACACCAGAAATAATGGGAATTAGATCAGAAATGGCAGAGTCTGCCCCCATAGTTCACTGGAATGACTTATTCCAAGAGGGAGGGAAGTAATAACAGTGATTTTGTTTGACTTCTGGGGTAATTTGGTACTTTCATAATATTCTCTTCCATCTGCCAAGTCACTTTTACTTGAACTTAGATTTGTGGAGTCTGACTGTGTTTACAGCTCATTGTTAAATAACGTGGAGCTGTTTTTCTTTTTAATAGAAAGCGGCCAAAAGTTCGTGGGAATTTCCTCCCTTACGGGTGATGGTGTGTACAAGAAGTAGAGGATGTTAAGCCCCTTCTAGGCTTTCTACCCTCCTTCCTTCCATCCTTCCTGTCTTCCCTCCGTTACTTCCACTCTCTGCCTGGTGCCAGGAATATCTCTGTCTTTTCCATCCTGTGTTCCTGCCACAACCCCCACGGTGAAGGTCTTCCCTGGGACAGACAAACCCAGCCTCCAAAAACACTGGCAGTCCTTTCTCAAACCCTGCTGTTGACTTTGCAGTTTCCTTCAGGTTTCCTCTGTTCCTTATCAAGCAGGGCCCTTCCAGCTCCCTCGGGAGGGGAGCCAGTGTCCCTGTGGAGCCATCCAAAAAGCTTCCCTAACTCCCGCCCCGCTCGCAGCTCGTTCACACCGGCACACGCAGCCTCAGGGAAAAAAAAAAATCAACACACAAATCGCACCAGATAAGCAAACTAGGAGAGGAATGAGGGCTTTCCCCGTTGAGTAATTGCCGCTGAAACCCACGCCGGAGCTGGGGACACGGCATGGGACAGGACAGTGGCCCCTGCAGCCGCTGGAAGGACGTGTTTGTCAGTCTGCAGCTGTCCAGGTGAAAGCAAATCCCTATTTGGAATCAATGGCAACTCGCTTTTAGACTCAAATACACTTCGGCTGCTCCTGGCTTTAAATCAAGGGTTGTTGGTGACTGCTGTTTTTTCAGACATGCGGTCTGCCAAAGAATATTATTTTTAAAAAGCCATTTCCACCTGTCCTCACGCCTCCCTGCTCTTGTTCCTTAGGGATTTTCAGTGAAAGCACCTATACAGCCAAAACCTCTTTAGTCACGTGGCACGGACCAGAAAGAAAACCTGGCACCTCACTGCAAACCATATTTAGCTATTCTTTGCTTAGCCTTAAAATAGACCCTGACACGGTCTCCTGGAAACTCGCCGCTTCCATTTATTGTTGTGACAACTTGCCCACTCAGGGTCCGGTGTTTAACTTGGATAAAACAATGGTTTTTTAAGCAGTTAATTGTAAGGAAGCAGGCTAAGAAGTGACAGCTCTAG
This sequence comes from Pseudotriccus pelzelni, assembly GCA_035584735.1. NCBI lineage: Eukaryota > Metazoa > Chordata > Aves > Passeriformes > Tyrannidae > Pseudotriccus > Pseudotriccus pelzelni. Next base: position 1,625,177 of record JAWMRA010000162.1, on the reverse strand, counting down.
GTCATCTTGGTCCCTGTGGAAAAGTCCCTGGTGATGCTGCTCACCACTTGGTTTAAGATCGCTGTTTGCCCGTTCCAAGCTGCTCTGTGCCTCAAGTGCTCTTTCCACCGCAGTGCTCCAGGCACAAATGTAGTCTATCGGTTTTCCAGGCAGCAAAGGCTCCTAGGACCTGTTTGGAAAGCGCACAAGCGTGCCCAAAATTGTGTTTTGCCTGTATGGGATGAGGACCAGGGGAAGAGTGCCACTGGGACTGTGGTCCCAGCATCCTGGGATGCCACGTGGAGCAGGGCACAGAGAGAGAGCACAGGGAGCATGAGTGGCAGGGGGGCAAAGGCAGTGCTGCCACACAGCAACAGCAGCCAGGAGATCGCAGCAGGTTTGGTAAATCTCCCAACTTCAGCTCGCCTAAAATCCCAGCTCACCTCAGGGGTGCACCCCTGGCTGAGTAGAAAGCCTTCACCCAGCAGCTCCGTAAGGCTCTGACGCAGGCTGTGACAGCACAGGGACCGGCATCATCTATTCCCACGACTTGCCGTTCACTGAGAGCCACAGATCATCGTTTCAGGCACTTCTGTGGGCAAACACCCTGGAGAACAGTCACCACTGGGTTCCTAGACTCGAGCACTGTATAACACTGCCTACAACAAGCTAACGAAAAGCGAGGTGACATGAAAATTTTATAGCTAAATAAGGCTCTGCTTCCGTGCAGCCCTGTCCTGCAGAGCTCCCTCCCAGCGGCCCGGCCAAGGGACAGCACGATTTGCTACGATTCTTGCTATGAAAACTCTGAGGCAATAGGCATTTGCCACTCTGTTTTGCTTTCGTAACAACCATGACAAAGAACAGGGGAAGCATGACAAGAAATGCATAATTGATTATGTACTCGTTACGACACCGTGTGTTTCCACACAGGGAACTTAAAACCAGAGAGTGCTCCAGGCTCGTGAGTAATCCAAGAGTCAGAAGTGCCGTGAGGGCTCTGAGCAGGTGTGGGAAGGAGAGGTCAGCACTTTCCTTCCACTGCAAGCACAAGTGCTCAGGCATTTACAGACAGAGGTGGATAACACAGGTTTTCCACAGCTAAAAATCAGTGGGGAAAAATTCGGGGTAAAGGATACTCAGGACCCCAGTCTGCTCTTGTGATAATATGAGGCATCAGAGATCAGCATACTTAGGAGGAAACAGCACACTCGGCTGTGCTTTTTTTTGGTAAAGAATTTGAAAAATTAATTTAAGGGAAAAAAGAAAGAGAGAATACTTTTTACAGGGGCCTTGCATGACAGGATAAGTGGGAATGGCTTTACACTGACAGAGGGCAGGGTTAGATGGGATATTAGGAAGAAATTCTTCCCCTGTTATGGCAGTGAGGCCCTGGCACAGGTTGCCCAGAGAAGCTGTGGCTGCCCCATCCCTGGAAGTGTCCAAGGCCAGGTTGGATAGGGCTCTGAGCAACCTGGGGCAGCGGAAGGTGTCCCTGCCTGTGGCAGGGTGTTGGAACGAGGTTTGTCATTAAGGGCTCTTCCAACCCAAACCATTCTGTGATCCTATGATCCTATTCTTAGTGAGTGACTTGCCATACAAGAAACCCTCCCATCTCGCTGCACCTCTAAGACAGGAATTCTCACTATGGAAACAAGAATGCACAAATCACCTTTTGCAAACAGGAGGAATTAAGGTCCCAACATATGACCTGTTCTGAATTTATACTCCCTATAAGCTGGAGGATGAACAGTTCACAAAAGCAAACACTTTCATTCATACAAAGGATGACAAAAACATTATATTTATAAAGTCTGAAACTATAATGAGGATCCAGAGAACCATCCTTGTGCCTTGCTCAGAGACCACACAACAGTGTATTCAAGACAAGGCACTGGACTGCATCCTCTGTAAGTGCATCCCCCCTAGATACTGTGCTTTAAAACATATGTAGGATGTAAATGAGCCACAGCAGGACCTTCCTACAACAGGAGTCAACTGGCACAGCTACAGCCATCTGGGTCCCTGCTGAGTGAGACATGTGGGTGGGTGGCCCTGCAGCCAGGTCCAGTTCAGCATACTCCTCTCTGCACCATCTGGGGATGTGTTTCTGGATGAAGTTTGCAGGATAAACAATGCACCTTAAAGTTCAGGAAATGCCATACTGAGCATTCTCCTTTGCCAGTCCTAGGGCTGGCATTAGTAGTGTGTAGAGGCCCAAAATTAGGCTGGCTGTGCAGCAGAGAAAAATGATGTCACATAGAAGCAATAACAATTGTTACAGTAATATTAGCTATTATTATTATTACTACTACCGTTACTATTAGATATAAAATTATTATTATTTTAAGTGTTTCCCCCAGTTTTGTGGGAAAGGCAGATAGAGAAGGTATATTCTATCAATGAAGCCTGAGGCCCCAGAAAAATGTGCAAGTGTTAATGCCTTTTAGTTTGGTTTAGGAAGGAATGACAAGCAGATAATTAAACTGGTTCTGAAATATTTAACCCCGAAAATAATATCTCAAAAAAATAACCTTGAAGCCATAAAACCACTGTTTACCAGGACTTGCTCCACTTTGTTATGAACACTTGGAGTCGGTGCTAAATTAAGAAATACGCAGTCCATAAGATACGTTATCGGGCTGAAGGGAAGCAACAGGCATATCTTTCCTCCGGGAACAACAACCTCGCATGAAACTCAGAAAAACACGTCTCCAGTTTTTTAGTTTTTAGTTTTGTAAAGGCTTATTTGTGACTTATCTTTTCTGAAGCATGAACTCATGCAGAAGGGCCAACCAAACCGTCTGCTGATCGTGGATTCCCAGTAATGAAACCACGGTTTATTTTGTGCTGCCTTTATAGGATCTACCTCGTTTATGTGAATGACACTCCAGTGAGTCACCTATTTTCAGAGCTTGAAAAGCAGAATATGGCAGCAAATTGAACCTTTTGCACGTTGGTCTGAATTTCAGACTTCATAAAAACCTACGGTTCTGGAAGGGGAGGATCATCTGAACCACATTTTGAGACCAGATGATGACAGACAGGCTGAGCTTCCGGAGAAGTCCTATCAACACTTTGGTGGCTGGCAGCACAGCTACTGGGATCAATTAGGTTAATTAAAACTATATGGCACGCAGGCTCCATGTGCAATTCCTAACTTGGTTAGAAGGGAGGCAAATGTGCTACAGCATGATTTTAACTGGAATGGGTACATCCATAAAGCCTTTGGAATGCAGGTCTTGAATTCAGAGAAAGATGAGATGACAGAAAAATTGAACTGACACAATGCCTAAATATGCTGTCAACATCACTGTGAATCTCAGACTCACTGAGGCTGGAAGACACCTCTAGAGATTGTCTAGTCCAACTAGAGCAGGTTGCTCAGGGATGTGTCCACTTGGAAAAGTGGCCAAATGATGCCACAATAATTAGAATAAAATATCACAAAACTATGCAATCCTGTCTCCCTTCTATAACAAAATAATACTATACATAAATTTTCCCAAATACATAAATTACTGAGAGGATACGTGCGTGTGTGGGAAACAGGCCTCTCTTAATTCAGTGAGCTCCCATCACTGCCACACATTTGGTCTGTACTTTACACACATTTTTGTGAACATTAAAGGCTTCCCTCAATGGAGACATGAAGTCTGAGGTTCAGCAAAGTCTTTGACAACTGGTCTATCCACCTCAAATTACGGAGAATTTTGAAAATCACAGAATCATTTAGGTTGGAAAAGTCCTTCTGGTTGTACCATTTCTGGGTGCAAGAGAGACAAGGAGGTCCTGAAGCGGGTCCAGAGGAGGGTGACAAAGATGAAGGGACTGGAGAATCTCTCTGACAAGGAAGGGCTGAGCTGGGGCTGTTCAGCCCCTGGAACAGACACTGAGTGTGGACTCATCCATGTCCCTCAGGGTCTGCAGGGAGGGGGCAGAGGATGGACCAGGCTCTGCTCGGGGGTGCCCAGCAATGGGACAAGAGGCCACGGGCAGGAACTGATGCCCAGGAAGTTCCACCTGAACATGAGGAAGAGCTTCTTTGCTGTGCAGTGAGCAAGCACTGGAACAGATTGCCCAGAAAGTGTGTGGAGTCTCCCTTGCTGGAGATACTCCAGAACCACCTGGACACAATCCTGTGCCAAGTGCTCTGGGATGGCCCTGCTTGAGCAGGGAGGTGGGACCAAGTGACCCACTGTGGTCCCTTCCAACCTGACCCATTCTGTGATTTCCTAAAGCAGCCACGCTACCTGCCACAAGCAGGTGTTTCAATCCCTCTTCTCCCTTCACCACAAATACATTCCAGCATGGTTACTATGGAAGACAGATCAAGGTTTAAGCTGAGAAATGATCTTGTTACTGCTCCTGGTACAGGAATGTATACTATTTGTGCAGAAACACAGCAAATAGTTGCTGAGGTTGGAATCAATTTTGTTCACATTTGCATTTTTGATCTACTTGCTCAGTTGGTGTGTGGCTGCAGTAAAGGTTTTGGCAGTAAAAAGACATGCATGTGCTCAGTACATTTAGCATTTACATCTATTCATAAAGAATAATCCATATTAGAAAATAATACTGAGCCAAAATGTTAAAGTAGCCTCTTCCACATGCCAAAAACTTGTGTGGGTATGGGCATAAAGAATGTACATACTCAGAGAGACACTAACATCTTGTAATGCAGTATGTTTCTGTTATACATACTCCAGACTTCCTAACAGCTGCATATTTTAATATACATAAACTCATACTTGAAAAATAATAAAATGTATTAGTTTTCCACATTAAGCATTTATGACCTAATTTAGGAGAGTATTACATCTTTATAACTTTTAAAAGACCCATTTTGATAAAACATCCCCATAAACAGACTGAGAAAATTGGGGTAACAAGCATCTGTTGCTGCATTGTTTTCTTAATGGGGTAATAAACTAATAACACATTTTTATAACTTTTCACAAGAATATAAAGTATTAAAATTGAAACTGATATTGAAAAATGTTCTCATGGTCCATTTTATTTTATTTTTCCACTATGTAAAGTTTAGTACTTACCAGATTAATATTAATATATCTTAATTATGTTGACACAATGGAAATTTGCCAAAGACATTCAAAGAATGGAAATAACTTGTTATTTCCACTACTCTAATTAAGGTGGTGTATTTAGCCCATTTTATTCATAATATAGGAGTAATATGAACATTTATAAGAATGTATAGAGATACCACATACAGAAATAATGACCCAGAGTTTCTGAGGGTTTTAAAAAGGGTTATTCCATTGGCTTTTAAGAGCAATGCCCATGTTTTCTTTCTAATCTACCTGTTCTAATAAAGAATTATCAAAACTTTAATTCTAAAAACAAATGTCACAATTACATAATCAACAGCTTCTTTCCAGAAACTTACATTACATTGTTGTGATGTTTTTGGGGGTTTTTTTTTGAAAAAAAAAAATCAGACTTCGTTGTGTAACACAAAACTGAGGAAAAGGTACAGAAAATTGTAATTCTGAAGTGAAATTGCTATATTTAGCAAATTTTTTCATTTGAACATCAGGAATTCTAATTGAGTATGTTGCTGACCTGCATTCAAAGTGGATTTTCACATTTACAGTTTACCAAAGCACCAGCAAAGGATGATTCACAGCCCTTGGGGATGGACCATCTAATCTCACTGTGCTGAACAACACAGCCCACACAGTTTTCTTGAATTGGCTCTCCAGAACCAATAGCTGTGGTTGAACTTGAGCATGGCTTTTACAGAAACATCTCCTCTTGATTTTAAAATTTCCAGTCATGGATAATCTGTCACAATCATTGGTTAAGCTATTTCAGCACTTAGTTAGGTTGTTATAAATATATATGCCTTACTTCTAGGTTGAATTTGTCTAGCTTAAACGTCAAGCTGCACATTGGAAGGAATCACACACATCATCCTGTCAAGGTAGAGAAAAAGGCACTTCCACAGCATATGGTCCATTTGAACCCCTCTTAAACATCTACCTTAGGAAGAGATAAATTACAGTCCAAAAATGCTTATTCCTCTCAATTGACTATAAAGGAAGTCATAGAATCATGGAGTAGTTTGTGTTGGAAGGGACCTTAAGGACCATCTAATTCCAATCCCCTGCCATGGACAGGGACACCTTCCACTATCCAAGGCTGCTCAAAGCCCCACCCAGCCTGGCCTTAAACTACTCCAGGGATGGGGCAGCCACAGCTTCTCTGGTAAACCTGTCCAGTTGTGCTCAAAAATGTTTGCCATTGTGCTCAGATGAAAGTGTTTGTATCTAGCCAGAGGACTCCCACCCTGAATATCCTTACGACTTTGCATGTCTTTATAACTTTTCATGCTAGGACCGAAAGACCCTAAGATGTGAGAGTTTTTCCTCTTTAGTGAGTCCTTAAAGACTCACTACACACCACTTTCTTCAGTTTGATAAACTCCACTATGTGTATCTCCGTGCTGGGATTTTCTAATCTTTCACAATTCCTCCCAGATCTTTCAGCCCTCTCTAACTGTTGAGATTTTTACTAAGACACAAACTGGAACGGTATTTTAGTTGTGCTTGCCCTGGTACAGGGGAAAACTTTTCTATTTCCTATTCCCCTGCCTGACCAAGGACTGCCTCAACCCCTGCAGCCACAGTGCTGTATTGGCCCTATCACTGATTCCTCAAGACTCCAGGACACTCTTTCAAAATCCCTGCTTTGCAAGATACAGCCCCAGAGACTGTAAACGTTGCCCATTTTCTTAATTTGCAGATGAAATACTTAACATCTGGCTCCTCTGGAATGAAAATAATTTGCTTACACTTCATTTATCAAACGGTAACTCAGTAACTCTCTGTCACTACCTTGTCCTCTTCATTACTTTACAATCCTCAATTAACTTTATTCCAAAAATATTTGACAAGGAAACTAGACCCTAAATAAACTACCTTTGGAGAAATGGAAAGTTGAAGAGTTTACAATGTAAATTTTCCAAATCTGTAACACTCACTATAAATGTAGAGCTCCAGCCACTCTGCCTATATCCATACTATAAAACACAGCAGCCTCCTGGACTTCTCAGAACAACCAGCAAAGCCTCATTCATAGAATGATGGAATCGTTTAGGTTGGAAAAGACCTCTTAGATCATCAAGTCCAACACAGCACTGCCAAGTGCACCACTAAACCACGTCCCCAAGTGCCACATCCACACATTTATTGAACACTTCCAGGCACGGTGATTCCACCACTTCCCTGGACAGTCTGTTCCAATGCTTGACAACCCTTTCCATGAAGAAATTTTTCCTAATATGCAACCTAAACCTCCCCTGGCGCAACTTGAGGTCATTTCCTTTTGTCCTGTCACTTGTTACTTGGGAGAAGAGACTGACCCCCACCTGGCTACACCTTCTTTTCAGGGCATTGTAGAGAGTGACAGGGTTCCCCTATATTATCTTTACATCGGCATTACAAAGTCAGCCTCACTTATAATTGTGAAACTCAGAACGTCCCAGTATCCAGTGCTATTCTTGGGATTTATGTCAATAAGCACTGAAGCCAAATGGCTGCTGCTGACTACAGGCAGCTGAATGCTGTCACATCAGTTTGAAGTGAAATATTACTTTTTTTTGGAAAAAGACATTATTAGAAACTTTTAACCCACAATTTCTTAAAAATAAACTTTATGAAGCTGGGAATGAATTCTTTCCATGAAAAAGAAAAAAAAAAGAAATATTAGGGTTTTGCTTCAGCAACCTAAAAGGAAATTGTGCTTTGATGAATTGGGAAGTGTGTAATAAATTAGGGGAAGCAAATAATACTCTGCATTGTGACCTTTGCTCACAGACATGGCAGTAAGTGTTTCTTACCCTGAAGTACAACCGATAAAGATTCTTGGCTGAATAACTCAGGGCTAGTTAGCTTTTTATGTCCCTCTGAGAGCTCTCATGTCAGGCTGCCAGCTCAGGCTGAATGTGGATAAACTGGAATTCCTCATCTCCCGCCTACTCCAAATCCTCCATCTCTGTTCATCAAGAACCTCGTGACCACCACCACCAAGGTCTATAACATGGATATAATCTCTGATACTGGATACCCTCTATGTACACACCAGGACTGTGGCTGTATTTTATATTTTTCTTTCCAGATAACAATCCTAGTGGCAGGTAACTGCCTTCCTTACCCTTCATCCAGATTCCTATCTTCCCTCTGAGAAAGTCATGGAAACGCTTAGGAATCTAGCTTTGAAAAAAACAACACCTTCTGTTTGTACCAAGTCATAAAGCTCCTGCCAAGCTCATTTCTCTCATCCATCACTCTGATTTTCCTCCCAGCTCCTTCAGAAGATACTTTTCATTTTCCTACATGGCACATCCCCCTCCTGTGCAGCAGCACATCTCCCATCCAATGCCATATTCCAACCTCACTTGCCACTCTCTGCTGTGCACACACCAAATGTCCCAGACAGCACATCTCCTGCGTCATCATTTCGGGAGGAAGAAGCAAAGAGCAGACTAACATCCTCACCCACTGTCACTTTGTTCTTAAAACTCTTCTGTGCTGTGACTCGTACAGGAAGGAATCTCTTACTGACTGGATAATTTATATACTGAGACCACTTCCTTACCAGCTAAATAACAGTATGTCCCTTCTACTCTCCTGTTTATCTTATCAAATCTTGTAATTGGTCATGTCTCTATATTACACAGTCTACTGAGCCATCATTAACTTCTGTTCTGCATTTATGTAAGATGAATAATATATAAATACAAAAGAGTCCTGGATCTTGGCTTATGCTCTTACACTGAAAAGCATTAGTAATAAGATTTCCTCCTCTTTTTAAAGTTAAATGACAGTTTACATATGTTATAGAAGCTAAGACTCCAAAAAAAAAAAATCCCACTTTAAAGAAATGGCATCATGCACCTTTAAAAAACCACAATAAAGCTAGTATTCTTTAACATATTTCAGGCTAATATTCAAGATATCTGGTCACTTTTGACAATTTGGAACCATTTATAAAATTCTGTCTCAAAATTAGTATTCCTTGCTCACAGGAATGGCTTTCAACATGTTCTAAAAAGTTGTGATTAATAGCTTTTTATCAACTTGTTGAGCCATCCAGTTTCTCTCTTTTGTACCTAGTTAACTCTTGTTATCACCTAAATATCACTGCAGTAAATTATGGACAAAGATGGGCCTCATCTACCCCAAAGAGTATTAAATCTCAAGCTTCCTTAAGTGGCAACACGCCTTTCTTCTGTACCATCTGCTATTTAAAAAAAAAACCCAACCACCTCCATGCACAATGGTGAGATTGTTTAACTTCCTTGTTAACAGATGCAGGAACAGCTGAATGCTTTTTCTCAGAAGCACCTAATCTACACTCCAAATCTACACTATATCTCTGAGGGTAATTTAAGCATCGTATCTAAACACCAATTAGAACTACAGTTTTCTTGACGGTGAATATTAATAACTTGCCCTTCTTGCAAGAAAAAAAAATACCCAAAGCCTTCACCACCGACAAAATTAACCTCGTGAAATTAATATGTCTCACCTCCAGGCCGTTTGTATTGCAGTAATTCTGCATGGAGACTGCTTGCTTCCAGCAGTTTTATCACCTTCTGCAGTAAAACTAACACATGCAGATCTCTAGAGAGTCTTATTTTTTTTTCCTGTTGTATCAATTCTTTGCCATCAGAAATGACAATCCTGTCAGCAAATCTTTAAGACTGACCTGTGGAGGAGCTCAGTCTGGAGTATTGCATTAGTATAATTTCTCCAGCCTCTTCCCCACCTACCTCACCTGCCTGTGTTGGCAGCCCTGTGCAAACATTTATTGTGGGATTTTTCTTCTTATTTTAACTTTTTTTTTCCCTAATTATTTCTTATTCTTATTACTTATTATTCTTATTTTTCTCCCAGCATTATTGGAATTTAAATTATGTAAAATTAGAGGTGTATAATTCGTAGGCAAAGCTCTTAGCTGTGGAATTCATTCCAAATTAATAAAACCGGAGAGGATGTTCTTTAACCATTCAGGTATATTCCAGGTTCCATAGCCAGTCAGCAGTTGAAGCCTGAAGGAAATCACCTATTTCATACAAGTTCTCAGGGCTTTGCAGAATAGTTCAGGGTCTTTATGTAAGCCAAATGCTTTACATTTTCATCCATGTGCATATTAACTAACATAAATACTCAGAGACAGAAGAGTGTCCTACCAAGGAAAAACCCCTCCTCATATCCTTTCTCCTGAGACTGCCTTGGAGGAAGGGTGGAATTTCTACCAATAAGTAACTAAAGAACTTAATTGCTGTGAAGGGAACCGAATTATCCTGGTGATATAACTGGGAGTAGGAAGCTTGGTTTAAAAGCAAGAAAACCACCTTGACTGTGAAATTTTGTCACTGTAGAACAGCAGATACAAGAGGTGCATCAGAAAACCTTGGTCAAAGTTTAATCCTAAACTGGACACCATAATCACAAATACAGGTACAGTAACACAGCACTAAAAACATGACTGGTAGGTGATTAACTTTTCTGATACTCCTTTCAAGAACTTATCTTCAGTTCATAATTTTTCTCTCATTCTCCTAACACCACAATATTCACCCAGTGCTGTATCCTACTTAAGTTTAAGCACTTTACATATCTTCCAAAACTTTCCAGTGAGGCAAGTACCACAAGGCCAGAAAAAGAATCTGATCTTAATTTCATCCCATTTTATCTGGGCTGAAAGTTTTTTTTAAGGACCCTTAGCCATCTTCTCTTATTCTGGCACCTACCGATGCATAATGTGCACTCTCTCAGCTGAGCAGTGTCCATGCTTATTTGCAGAAATATAACACAGATAATTGTCTTGTTTGTCAACTCTACTACTGCCACCTTTGAGAGCACCATCACTGACAAAAGAACTACCTTAAATTAAATGTCCAGAGAAACCAAGATGCCAGGAAGAATCACTTCACATACAAATAAAAAATATTAAATCTTTTCACATGGCAGAGACTATTTTCTTAGTTCTGTTTACTAGCAGACATTTAGATATATTTATAAACTATAAACATGTATTTCTCTGCATCTCTGGTTACAACTCTGAAAATCCTTTCAAGGTTCCTTTCAACCCCAGAAGTATCCTTCTATCCTTTTCTCTGATGCAAAAAATTTTAAAAACAGAATGTTGAAATAACAGATGAATCAAATGTATATCACTAATAACACCAGAAGCCTCAATTTAGCACAGTCGTTTGTCAGACTGAAGGTATAGTTTAAAAATTAAGCAGATGACTGCTTTGCTGAATTGAGGTTTATACGACCTTAAAGCTAAAGTCAGAAAGCTGGAATAACACAAAACCTCAGGGAAGGGAAGAAACACAGAAACCCCAAACTAAAACCCATGAAATGTGTTTGGTTGCCTCAAGCGTGGTGTTTTCACTTGATTTTGCTACACAAATATCCCCAAGCAGTACCGAGTGAGCAGCCAGGCTTCCTGAAATGGCTCTAGTTTGGAGAACAGTGAAGATTTGATGTTAAAGAGATTTTTTAGTAACCAAATCCCAGCGTTGCCTTCTGATGCCTGGAGGTGTATCAGAAGGATAAGGGGAGAATGAGCACCTTTGCCACAGGGGATGGAGAGGACCGAGGACACAAAAGAGAGGCAATCAAACATAATCTGCACTGCTGCAGGCTCAGTAACTTTTTCTGCTGTTAGTGGTATCAAAGATTTAAATGAGAACTGACACCTCACTGAGCGGGACATGATAAATGGACAGAAAAAAATCACAAAGGCCCTGTTTAAACTTCAGGAATCTTTTATCTCCTCCTAAGTGCAATGCCAAGTTGAACAAGTGCTTAAGTTTGAGCTTTATCATAGGACTTCATGAATAAGGGAGTAGGCAACTAGAATGGAAAATAAGAGATTAAAAGAGTTATAAAAAATGTTTCCACTTGGTGTTCAAAGGTTATTATTTGCTCTTTTCCAGATTTACCCTGCAGTTCTAGAGATTTTACATTCTCTATTTGCAAAGTGACAAGTCAGTGATGCCAGAGATGTCCACAGGTAAGAGCTTCTACCACAGAATCACAGAATTCCAGAATGGTTTGAGTCAGAAGGGACCTTAAAGATCACCCAGTTCCTAACCCCTGCCTTGGCCAGGGTCACCCTCCACTAGATCAGGTTGCTCAGAGTCCCATCCAACCCATCCTTCTATCCAGGCTCAATACAATAGGACACATTTGTCTAGTGTTGGTTGCACAAGTAACATCTAAAATGAAGATCCTGTTCACAACTAATTGAGTTTCGTGCGGTTTTTCTTCAACCGTAGATTAATTCCAAGTCAAACAGCTCTATTACATGATCCCAAAGTTCCCATAATGTTTCATCTCGACAGCTCACATCCTGTGCTCCAGAGCTGTGCAGCTCTGCTGCCGACTCACACTCTCACAGCTGCTGCATCTCACATGTGAGCTGGCCCAGACCAGCACAGAGGTGAACTGACAGCTACGAGCAGCTCCAGTTCATCAAGCACTTTTAGATCTTTCAAGGAGAAAAACATGATTGAATGAACGCTCATTTTCAGGGGAAATCTGAAAGAATGGTACAGAATACAACAACTGAACTTGTAAGTGCACGGTATTGTCCACAACGCTGCAGATTCACACGAACATGAAACCCGCAAGGAGCTGCACTTTTATTCTGTGTAACGACAAGTAAGAAAAAGACACTTTGTTTTTAAGAGTCATCAATTTTGTTCTTAAGATTCTTCAATAACCAAGTATCTATTTATTACCTTTGTACCAACTGTTGCTGCTGCATGGATGCAATGTCAATGTCTTTACAAAAATTAATGTAAATTATTGAAGAAGGACAGACTTATGTTTGTGCAATATCTTGGAACACTTAATTAAATTACCTTTTTGTCCTAGTACCTGCTCTAGAATTATATTCACTCAACTTACCCTTGAAATACACATTTATGTATTACACATTAGATTGTCTTGAGCAAAGTACCAGAAGTCAGATTCTCATCTATACAAAGGTTTTTTAAGCCTCTCAGGAGGCACATAAGAACAAACACTTCATTTAGAAAATAACATATTCTTACCCTCGGATCCTTTCACATCAGTACAACTGAGCTTAAAATGTCTCTAGTATGTATTTGAATCTGGACACAGGGTTAGAAAAAAATAATCATATAAGGTTTATGAGACCAGGAGCTGCTTTGGTTTATATAAGAGATTCAGCTGATTGCAGACTTTATAGCTGATTTATCTTCTCACTAACAGAGCTAGTAAATTTATTTGCCAAATCGGGTTTTTTTAACTATTACACATTAAAAATAATAAAATCTTACATTGTGAGCTCCTACGTTGAGCAAGATGCACATTTTGTTCAGTCCTTCCAGTGTAACATCCTTGAACAGGAGGTGACACAATGGAGTACAAGGGTTGTACATGATCAGAGTCACCTCATGCCAGTATCTCCTACCTCCACAGAACCACATCTATGCTGCCTGAGAGCCTCACATGCTGCTTGCAACAATTCATGTACTGTGTTGTGTAGCAAGACACTGATGTATGTGCGATCCAAGAATTTTAAATATCCCCACAGGATATCAAATACTATCCAGACTGTTAGTAAATACTTTCCCAGCGCTCTGCAGAAAGCGAGCCAGTTCTTTTCAAATCTACTTAAGTGACACTTTTGTCTTATCTAAAAAAAAAATAAAAATCTATGTTCCTGTTTAATAAAATCATCTGGGCAACTTACTGCTTCATCAGTGCTGCAAGCTTATGCCTTCATTAATAAATTCTGCTTGAGCGTTAAGATTACCCCCAGTAGAGACAGCTGGGAAGCTGCAGTATGAAGTCAAGCAGCACATTTAATGACCAATGAACTTCTGGAAACTTAGTCCAAAATGATACATCATTGTGTCAGACACTCTTAAGCAATATGCAGCTTGGTCTCCCTCTTTAGAAACACGAAACCCCCTGAAACTGCTACCACAAATTTGGAACCTTTTAAATTACTGCCAAGCCACCTGCTTTTCTCCAGGAAACTTCATAAAACTCTCCAAATTAGTAATGTCATTAAGTAAAGCTTACAGACCTGTTGTTATTCTGAAGGAATATTAGCTGTTTAGCTTCAGGAAACCAACAGGGATTTTTTATGGTGGAAAGAACTGTCATGTAGACTGTATAATCTATTCCAAATTAAATGCTTTCAAACATTCTTAAATACACTATCACGTTTTAATCTTTCGGGGAGAAAACTGTATAACCATGTTCTTTGGATTAAACTCACCCAATGGAGAAGTTCAGGAGAGGGGTTGTGAAAGATTCTCAGAACGTTTATGTGTCTTCAGACGGTATTGAGAGCTGTGTAAATCAAATGTCCCATTTTACATGTTTGAATAGCACTGGAAGAAATAGTGCTGGGATGGAAGAGGGAGCCCGATTTCCCCCGTTCATTCTCTTTTTTTGAATGGCTCTACAGAGAGTGGGCGAGGATGGATTATAGGAATGTCTTCTGTTGAGGAGTCGGCCAAAACTGTGCCATCTCATCTTGGAGTAATTTATCCAATAAGATGATTTAGAGGATAGTTCAGTGGCACCATTTTTGGAAGGTAAAAGCAGAAGGGAAGGGATATAAATCAAAGGTGACTGGCAGGTAAAGGATATATGCAGCAATCAGCCAAACCATGTGCACACTGGCACAAATTCAACAAGATCATTTATAAAAATTTTAAGTCAGGAGTACACAAAAGGGGGTCTGGTGCTAACTAAATCCACAGATAGATTACACGCCACTGAAATAAACACTTCCAGATGCTGGCATACAAAAACCTTTTACAGAAAGAAATGTTTTCTTTCATAAATCTGAAAGGAGGAACCTTGGGATGGGGGTTGGGAGAGAAGAGAACAAGATTTCCAAACTGTGATTTGACTTCCTACCGGTTTTATAGAATAATAACTCATCTTTTTCAAACACACAGTGTTAACACTGTAGAATAACAAATAACTACAGACAACAGCTTGAAGTATAGACAAAGACATCAAAGTATGTAAGTGTTTAACGAAATAGAATGCCCTTTTTTACTTTCCGAATGAGAAGAAAGAATAAAAATGTCAATTTGATTTCTTCTATATCAGAGACCGAATGTGTAACTGAAGGAAAAGTTTTCAAATGCCTTTTGACATAAATACATACATTTCATTTTTGAGAACCGATTAAGAATGAAATCCTGACTTCTTCAAAATCAGTATCAATTGATTTTGAATATCAATATGGGCAGTATAAATTATACAGCACCCTAAATATCAGAGATTTTTACATTTGATTTCCATGTGCCTAATTTCTTTTGGAAACAGCATTAAAATGTTTTATTATCCGAGTGCTCTAGGAAAATTTAGATGTAATGTATCTACATTGAGTCTATTGAAGCAACTATTGAAGATTATATTCCAGAACTTCTTCTCACTACTGTTTTGGTCTGAAACATGCAAAAAGAAATTTCTTTCAGTTAAGGCTAAGTTGCAGACCAGATCCCCTTGGAGACAACTCCAGGTTGTGGAGTCTTCTTCTCTGGAGATATTCAAAAGCTGTCAGGACACAGTCGTGTGCCACGTGCTCTAAGACGGCCCTGCTTGAGCAGGGAGGTTGGACCAGATGACCTCCACTGGTCCCTTTCAGCCTTATACATTCTGTGATTCTGTGAAATGTGAAGACAAATTCTTCTTGAAGTTTAAGGCCCCTAAACCAAACCTTCTTTTCAAAATGTCCTGTTCCGCTTATCTCTGCAAATATACTGCCACACTATCCTTTGTATTTTAAAAGCTTTCCTCTCTTCTCTCCACTCCCTGAATTGGAGGATATGCAGAATTGGAAGGGACCCATCAGGATCATCGAATCCAATTCCGGGTCCCACACAGGACCATCCCCATGTGCCTCAGAGTGTTGAACTCAGACAGGGTTGGTTCCATGGGGAGCCTGTTCCAGTGCTCAACCATCCTCTGGGTGAAAAACGTGTTCCTGATTCTGCTGGTTTAGTCTCTCACAAGTTCAGCTTTCCCAGGTCTTCAGCTACTATTCCACAGATTTTGTTCTCTAGGGGAAATCATCAGAGTCAATACAATCTTTACTATATTGAAGTCACTGAAGGTATAGGATGAACTTCAGTGTTTTTTTCGCCTCAGAAATTGATTTAAGCATTTGCATAAAAGCTGAGCTCAATCAGAATCAATAACGGGCACTTTAAAAAAACATCAGAAGTGAAAAATCCTGAATAAATATTTAATTTGATTGTGAAATTAAGATTTACATGTACACATAACATACAGAAATCTACATGGGATAATTATCTAAGAACCTCCAAGAGTATAAGGAAGATCAAATAATATGGACCCAAATAATATAAGTCCCAAATCACATTCTCTGGTGTTACATGTTCTTTGTGCAGGGAACGTCACAACAGTATCATAAACACTGGTTTGCAAATATTAATTGTTTTATGCTGCACAGGCAATTTTATGAGACTGAAATATTTAACAAGAGGAGGTTTAGACTAGCCAGCCTTTTCACACTGAAATGCCTTGGAGGCTGAAGGAGCATTGCCCCCAAAACATAAATATCCAAAGAAATGTTGGTTATACCTCTGTTCATTCAATCCACTCCATTTACACACGCACACTCACACACTGCTGAATAATGGCCACTGTCTGCAGTCCGGGCAGGGTTACAATTTACATGGGTGAACTCAGCCTCTCTTAACTAAACATCTGAAGCATTTTGTTTCACAACCGGCATAAACTAGAGACAAAGAATCTGCTTTGGAAACATTTTCTTTTTGCCTGTGGTCTTTCACTGTTGTAGAGACCACTTTTTAATTTCAGAGAAGAGGATCCCAGCTGTACTTTTTACTAGAGCTGCTCTCGTGGTCGCAAGTAGTGCTTAAAAACTGTTCATGCACCACTTACAACTGCTCACATCAAGATATCAGGTAAGCACTGTACATTGCTCACAGAATAAATACTCTTAAAGAATTATCTGTTTGCTACCCCAACTGCTTGAAATACAATCAATTCAAACAACTTAAAATAATTTCTCTAGAGACATTGTGCTTGCATTCTTCCTAAGAAATATCCGTATTTCAATATATCCCTATTTTTGTGAACCCCTTGGCACAATAAATACTATTACTTTGAATATTATTTGAATGAATATCAGGATTATTCCTACAGGCACAGTTAAGGCTGCATATAATTTTAATTATACACTTTTGTAACTCAAATGCACTTAACAGACACAGATCCAGCACGTGGAATTGCATTACCCCACAAGATGGAGAGTTCCATACTTCCCATTCCTGTCTTGCAAAATTACATGTCACTACTTTTTTAACATTTCTCTGCTTCTTGCAAGTCTAGACCATGCTTTAGAGTAGGGAACACTGAGCACCACCCAACATTGTCATTAAAAATATAGATGGATAAAATGTATGTCTAAACTACCTTGGTCATGATACAGTGCAGAATAATCTAGAGTGCACTTGCTGCTTTCCATTGTGACTTGCACTTGGAGACAAAACCGAAATGCTCTAACTATGTTAGTCATTTTGACATAGCTATTAAGGTCAAAATAAATGCAAACGGATCATTTTCACTAGTTCAGTGTTAGTTCTCATTTACCATAGGACTATAAAACTTTCAAAGTGTTCTTTTTGTCCAAAGCAACATCCTCTAGCACACAAATGTTGCTAGAGAATAAATTAACCAGCTCAACTCTTCTTCCAAAACTGCCTCATTAGGAACACTCATGACCAAATCAGATGGAAGAGAGGGACGATCATAATTAAACACCAGACCAGGGAAAGATGTTGAAAAAATGTGTTGTATCTTAGGTCTGTGACACCAGGATAAGGGACAAGGGAAAGGGAAGAGAAGAAACAAAGCAAAATTTCTCCGAATATGCATCCCAGGATGCTTGCTGACTGTGAGAGACCCTTGCCATACAGAATGCCTCATGGAATATGTGGCTCATGGGTTTTTTCTTTCAGAGAAAATTGCCAAGGAGAGGAAGTCACATATTACCCCACAAATACCAAGAGGACATTTCAATGAACGTTACCAGCAAAAAGTTTGCAGTTTGAGACGTCCATAAGAAGGGTGTTATAAATTGTTATGCCAGATATTATTGCTACTAGTGCTGTTCACCTCTGCAATTGGTTTAATGCCTGAAAATACTCAGCATCTCTGTTTCTGTAAAAAATGCCCCTCTAACAAAACTAATAGTTACCTAACAGCACTGAAATACTTATTAATTCACTTACAACAATTTATAATAATTTTCAGATGGCGACATAAGTGGTTTTGGGCTAAAGAGTCACCAGCCCACCATACATTTAGGAAACACACCTCGATTCTTCTGGGAAAGCTTTTCACACATAGAAGCAAAGCACACCAGGACACTAACCCAGCAAGTGCCAACTTAGATACAGACCCAGTTAAATGCTGGATGCTGAGTGCAAATGACTCTTGGTGTATTCAGGAATAGCACCTTCCTGAAGTACTGAAAAACCATTAGGATCCCCAGTCAAGTGGATTTTAACCATATTATTTTGCTTATCATTTTGCACTGGCCAAACTGCCACAGCAGCCCTTTGTTTTCTCTCCCCCTAAGAGTCTGAAAAAACTGAGAAAAGATGGGCAAAATGGAAAATATACAACCAAAATATCATAGAATCACAGCAAATCATATCTGCAAATCCATTACACAAAAATAACCTCTCCTTCTTCAAGGACTTAACTTCCATGCAAATCCACACAGTGCACGACTCCATTGACACAATTCTCTATCCAGACATACCAGCACACAAAGCCTTTTCATTCCTTAAGTCTGGGGGGTTTTTTTATAAAAAAATGACTTTCCCTAAGTACTGTTGGGATGCACCTGGTGGCTGTCTTTCACATCACCCACCTTTGTGCAGGATAACACCCGACTTTCTTCTAGTTAGAAAACCTGTCCCCTACTGGTTTGGGTTGAGATACGAACGTTCTGAATACAACAGGCCCTTGACAACTGCCTGTCTGTTGCTTATTACAATGATCCATAAAAATATCCATTATAGTGGCTTCAAAGAGGTGAGGGAAGGGTTTAGATCCTTCTGATACAGTTCTTCCATCAAAGACTTAGACTTCTAATATAATGTCAAGGTTTTTCAGTGCCTACACAGACTGTGTCACATAGTTCCTGCCTGAGATCTGAGGAAATGGCCTTGTCTGATTATATAAAAATCTGTGGTAGGACTATTAATCTCACCCCTCATGTTTGGTTAGACACATGCCATCAGACCTCTCCATCACTGAAGTCTCTCTGTTGTGGAAGTTTTTTTATGTGAATTGCAGAGGCTACTCAGTGCTCCATCTACATTTCTTCCACATTAAGGCACAGAGGTCCTGGTTATTGCAGAGACAAGTGTGATAGCAAAGTTACGGCCAGAGCTGCCAATGAGGGCACTGAGAGAAGTGGGCAGATGGACAGACCTAAATGCATACTCTGTAATACCTCTCAAAATGCTTTCCCTGAGCTTTCTCATTAAAAGCAGAATCATATTACAGCCCTACAACCTCTCAGTGCATCCAGGAGCTGACCCAAGATTCCCTCTCATTCTTGGCTTGTTCGAGGGAACAAGATCTGCTCATCTCATCAACCACGTTGACAGTAAGTAATGTTAACAAATTAAATTGTTCAGTTAGCTGCACTGTTTGGGGAAGTTCATAGGACTGGAGGACATAAAAAAACCCCAATCCAAACCAGAGGATTTTATTATAACTTGTGGTTGCAGAAAAAGTTAAACTTTGGTTAATAATTGACCAAACCACTTCTATTGAGGGCCAGGGAAGGAAGACTCACCTTTCTGCAACTGTTTATTTGAGCTCTTTCCTTCTTTATAATAAAGTTAAATGCATTCTCTGCTTTCAGAAGCTATTGCCATATTCTTAGCTACATCTCTTAGCAAACTTCTGCTAAAGACATAGTTTTGGACTAGAAATTCTATCCTATCCTTTATATGATATTAATCTGTCATTTGTGAGAGGTAATATTATGTAAAGACAATTCATTGCAAATATGGATTGACTATCATTAACAAACCAAACATTCAGTGTCATTTTTAAAAGCATTGATCAGTTTTGACATTAGGAAAATTATTACTTCATATACTAATTTCCTTTTTTTTGTTGTTCCTCACTTCTGAGGTCAAGGGCCACTATTGCCTTGATATTTACGGTCTTCATACACTTCTGTATCATTTTTATGTAGATGAATTTCCTCCAAATTCAGAATAATTTTATTTTCCTAAAATCTCTTAAAAATTGGACAATTTCTTCCTGATTTTTAAAAGCTCAGATCCAGTTTGGTGGGTTTGTTTTGTTTTGTTTTTCCTATAATGATTTCTTTGACATTTATTACTCCCTAAATGTAGATATTCTGAGGTAAGCAGGATTTATGCCACTTAGAAGAGCAGATGAGAAGAAAATAACCCCAATTTATGACACTGGAGATGGACTCTTTCACATTTTCATCAGCTGAGAAAATTAAATAAAGAATTCACTTGGCTGCTCTGAACAATGGATTTGCAATTTGCATAGAAAAAATGATGGCAAAACCTCAGAACCCATCAGTGTTTTACCGCAAGCTCAGTTCTATTACATTTCAGTGGAGGTTCAAAGTTGTCTAAAGAAACCATTCTCTTCTTTCTCCAACTGTAAATGTGACACTTGAGAGTTCAGCTTCCAATAGGAGCAGTATCTGACACACAACTAATTTTAGAATATAAAGTGCTCTTCACCATATTGCAATACATATAATTTAAAATAACTGTAAACCTAAACTTTGGAAAAACAGAAGATTCAAGCACTAACAAAAAAGCATAATTTGTAATTGAAAGAAAATAATATTTAAAAGGAAAAAGAGAAACTTTTTTGTCCTTCCAAAAAGAGACAGAAATTACTAAGTTTTATTTCCCGAGAGAATTATGCCACTTTTATAAAGAAAATTACAGTCACCACAAATTGCTCTCGACAATTCCAAAGCTTCTTCATTCGACCACTTGAAAATCAAAGTTCTTTAAGATTATAAATATAACTTTTTTATAACTCTGTTATTACGTACTGTGAATGGGGAAAGGGGGCCAATCTTGTGGCCGTAGCGTCGAATGGCCTCTCTGATGTGGCTGGGCTGGATGGCATCACTTTGAGCCTCTATACCACAGGCTGCAGTGCTCTGCAACAGAAAAACACATAAATTGTTACTAAATCAAAAACACACAACAGACCTACAGTGCATAAGGCATGAAAATAAACCTTTATAAAATGGAGCAATTTTTGCCTTTTTTTTTTTTTCCCGAGGATACACATCATTGCTGCCACACACTGCATTAGAGAGAAAAAGCTATTAACAAATTAAAGGGGACTTTTACATGAACTTTGCTTAAGAGACCCAAAGAACACCATGTTTGTCCTCTTAAATCTTTCACCTAGTGCTGCTGCGTGTCCCAATTGAAAAGAGCAGAAAATGTTCAGACTAAAATGAGAGGGTCATATAAGTCACACTGCAATAACCACAGAAACTATTTTTAAAACATTTCAGGCTTCTCATTATGATGTCAAGGGGTGGGGAAAATACTGAACAAGCACCCTAAGTGGAAAGCAATTTGACACCAAAATCACCATTGAGTAACATCGGACTGAAATTTGAAGCTGAAACATGTGACATAACGGTGTCAGAAGGATGCAAAAAAAAAAAAATAAATTAGCTCCAATCGCAAAGTTTTCAAATTTCAAATGATTTTTTGGATTATGGACCCTAAATAGATAAAGAGAAGAATTCACTGGTAGTGGGGTCCTGATTTTCCCCAGTATTTCAAAAGAAAAAGTCACTCTTTTCTCCTTGTTAGTCCATCTGAAATGCTGTTTTAGGCTCCACCTAAACTGCCAGAATTCAGATGACTTATCAAGTGATGGCTTCTTGGCAACAAACTCACGAAAATTATATTAGTGAATGCACTGAGAATGACAAAAACTTAAGTTACACACTGAAGTTTAATGAACACACATAGACAGTCCCCTCATACATTCACATGATATACTAATGCTCTCAGATTTGGGATATTTTCTGTGAAATGTTTTATTTTCCAGAGTGCTGAGTCCACCAGAGCCTGTGTGTACACATGGAATTATTCATAATACGATGGCAGATTCTTCCCTTGCTGATTGACATTCATAAAGGGAATATGAAACTCAAATATGTTTTGCTGGACTGGGCCTTCACAGCCTAAAAATAACATTCTTCACCAAGTTAACTTGTTTGTCTCAATGCCTCAGTTATATCCAGTATATACCTAACCAAATTGGAGAAGTCAGGAGAACTTCTCATTAAAACTGTGCACTTTTTTGGAATACAATTGTTTGAAAAGGCATTAAGCAAAACACTAAGAATTTAAAATAAACTCATAACACCAGCAAAATATAATGTATCAAAAACTACATTGCCAGCTAAATTCCTGTTCCTAGGAATTATAATGGAAATCAGCCAAAGAAACAAAACATAATCAAATGTAATATAAAAAAGGAAGAGGAAAAGCAAAAGTTTTCTGAAAGGTTTTTAAGATTCACTAATAGCTTTCTAACTGGAGTATAAGGACAGACATAAAATTGAACACATTAGGAGAAAGAAGGAGAAAATAAATCTTTTTCTATCTATCACTGTAAAAATCACTGGGTTTACTCTGGAAAATGAGTATTTTTTAATAATGAAACACATGATAGAATCCCAAGTCACTCCACTGCTTTGAAGCAAAATGAGCACTCACAGCATTTTTTTTTTTCAAAACCGCCCCAAGTGACTAAGACAGGGCTTCCTATCCAGTTTATTTAATCAAATCTATTTCCCTTGTGGTTTTAAGGTACCTATATCCCTCTCAGACAGAACACCAAGACTCTACAACAGCAGAAAAGAATTGCAACATTTACATTTCACACTCTGCATATGAGACATCTGTATTTTATGCAAAGCAAACAAATATTTAACTTGAATGCAACAAACTGGCATAAAAATAAAGCAAGTCAGGTGGAGCTGTTACAGGCTGCTGGGAGTAGGAAAATCACAAGCACCTCTTCTGCTTTGCATTTGTTTTGACCCTTAAAACTTATGCTCGCTGCCACTGTCAGAGAAGGGGATGGTGAGTACGGGTGGTGACTCCTGCTGTGGCTGTAGAAGAGCAGGTTATCTGAGCAGCAGCAATTGTTACCTTAACAAAGCTCAGTTTGCAGGCGTTACTGGGCAGCTCGAGCCTAGTTCTGATGGAAAAAACACCAAACCACACATTTGGCTCTACAAAGGTCATTAATATGTGATACAGGTTAAAATTAATATTTAAATGAGATCCATTATTTACTGTGAGGGTGGTGAGACAAGGTTTTGGATGACCCATCCCTGGAAGTGTTCAAGTCCAGGTTGGATGGGGCTCTGAACAACCTGGTCTAGTGGAAGGTGTCCCAGCCCATGGCAGGGGAGTTGGGACGAGATGGTCTTTAAGGTCCCTACCAATCCAAACCATTATTTGATTATGTACTGATTTCCTGAAGATGTTTTGGTTTCTTTTTCTTTTTTTTTTTTTTTTATCCCAGGTTTATGCACCAAATACCTTTTTCCTTTTCCTTTGTTTGGATTTGGTAGAGTCCTGTCCAATTCCACCATTCCCCACGGCTGCGGATGGGGTTTTCCCAAGGTGCTGCTGTCCTGCTGATGCTGGGGGGGTGGGTGTAGCAGGTGGTGTGTTTTCAGGAGAGTCAAGACTGGTCTTCACACTTGTAGATTGCCCTAAGAGATGTGGCTATAAAAGCAAGATGTCAAACAGCCATTATATAATAAAATCACAAAAAAACACCCCAACAATTGCCTTCTTAGATTTCCTCTTAGAAGAGGTGTAATACCAAATTCGGGTTGCTCATTTCAGAAGTTTCTAGAATAACTATTATAGCAATGCAATACAGCACTTGGTGCACTTGCCAATTTTAAAAACTTCAGTCTCCAAATCTGCAATAGAGACAGCCTTGAATGCTGAGAGAAGGAATTTCCACCCAAGAAAAGAGGATTTGCATTTAATTATTAAGATGCTGCTAAGAATTTAAGATTCAGAACTATAACTTAATGTCTTTCCATCTAAATCCATAACTCCAAAGTTCATAAACTCCACAACAGAAAGTTTGTGTCAATACCAGAATCAATAACGTCTAGTCTGGAAGAAAATACACAAGAAAGTAAAACATACAAAGCATTATTATGTGAAAAAGCAAGTTTTACCTCAGTAGAGTTGTGGTACTGTATGAAGGTGGCAGATATGGCATGACTGAAGGGGTCACCAGCTTTGGGAGCCATGTCCTGTTTAACCAATAGGGCCAAGTCCACCAGCTGGAGAGGCAAAACAGGGGGGTTACAAATGCCACTGTAACAATGAGAGAGTGAGGGGTTGTGGGTTGAGGCAGAATATTCCTAGTGTTTCTCAGCTGAAAACAAAATTATTCAGAGATATTTCAGCCTAAGGAACCTTTCTTTTCCACTTCTGTAAATATATGGAGCAATCTATCTACCCAAGAGGGCTTGGCTTGGCACTAAGGTAACATTTTGTTTTCCAGGAAATCCTTCTTTATAATCCAATTGTGCAATGGGGTTGAATGAGCCTCAGCACACTGCCAAAGGTCACATAGCAAAGTATGTGGTTTCAGTTTGGACTTGAATAAAGTTCGTGCTGGACTCCACTCTCCCCTGTAGCCATCAGAAAATATTTCTATTTGTGCCTCAGAGGGATGATAACAGTGTAGTCCACTTCTGTCATCTGGGACAGACAGGATTTCTGAGCTGGTCTAATGGAAGGTGTCCCTGCCCATGGCAGGGGGTTGGAACTAGATGAGCTTTAAGGTTCCTTCCAACCCAAACCATTCTGTGATTCCATGAATCCAGTTAGCTTGGTTAGCTGGAGTAGTGACTGCACTTTTGAAGGGGCTCACAACCCTGTCACTGAGGCTGAAGTACATCCAAGAGTAACTAATTCATTTTAATTAGAGTTCAGGCAGCAGAGTCCCTTACCTGGGCCACAGTCTCGTATGCTAAATACGCCAAAATCTCCATTGCAACTGCATTTGGCTTTATTTCCATACTGCTGCAGTCCAACCAGTCACGAAATTTGGATGCTTTCTTTGCTGTCGTTTAAAACCATAGGCAGAAAAGGAAAAGTTAACAACAGGGAGGCCAAAATAATCAATTTTTTTGGGTAGCAGAAATACTGAAAATGTGGAACAAGTAGTGTGAGTGTGATTTGACTGATCAAGGAAGGAATTACCAAAGTGGAACCTGTGGGTAAAGACTGTTATTTCATACACAACATACACACATGGAGTAAAGAGAAAAAAACACATGATAATCAATCATACAGAAGATTTAAAACAATGAAGGGTGAACCTCAGAGGAGTGTAGAAAGGGCAAGCCCGATTTGGAATGTATTGTAAAAGAAATAATGACGAATTAGAGAAAGCACTGAAAGAAATCAATACAAATATGAGCCCACATAAAATGGATATAATTTTATTAACAATAGCAAAGACAAATGAAGAAGGACATAATAATTCAGCAGTCCTGGTGTTAACCATACAGGGGTTAGGTGCTGACAAGGGAGCCAAAATGATTTGTAGATGAGTGTTTTTTAAACGAGTGCTGTAGATAAAAAGAAATAAAGATAGAGGTGGATCTGCAAATGATCAACATCCATACGAGAACTTCACACTGGTAATGGATGAGATCACTTTGGAGAAAGGGCAGAGAAAAATACAGAACAGGGAAAAACTGCATTTGCTTAGGGAGTAAAAGGAGAAAAAAAAGGATGATCTTACTTAGGTCAGTGGTGGACAAGAAAGTCACAGAAAAATGGTGACAGAAAGAGCTGTTAAAGACAGGGGTGTTAATGAGGGCTGAGACAAGACAACCAAAATCAAGTGATTACAAGGTGAAGAATCATCTGAAACAGCTCTTTCAAAGAGTGCTTTCAACCAGGACTATAAAGCTACAGAAATGTCAGGTGTTAAACAGGAAACAGGTGTAAATAATTGCTATTTTTATCTAGGAGGGAATGCGAAGGCTACATGGGGTAACTAAGGAAAGGAAAAAAATAAAAAGAAAGAAAGAAATATGAGAAGTGTGAAGGTGACAGAAGAACCACAAAATGCTCCCTACAATTAAAATTTGTAATTCTGTAGTACTTGATCCTTTGTTGGATGTTTTCTTTTGCCTGTCTTTAAAAGTGCACAGAAATATCTGATGCTGTGTTTATTAATATATATTTTTAGAACAGGTTTCTTGAAGTCCCTTCCACGTTTACTCTCTTAGGACACAGTTTTTATGAGTTTATATTACAGTAAAAAGGGTTTTCTTCTTTAAACATAATAACACATTCAATTTTTACTAAAATATAAGAAAAGAAGTTAAAAAGTAGCCTTAATGTTAGTTCTGAACAAATGTTCTGCATGGCACTTACTATGTCCTATCTAATTGACCCTGTGCTATGTAATTGAATTTGTGCCTGAGTCTCTCTTGCTTTTATTTTCTAAGCACTGTAATTCTCATATTCTTTAATGACATTAAATGTTAGTGAAAAAGAACATTATAGATATGGTCGTTTAAAAACACTGTGAAAATAGCACTGAAATGTTTTTATAGATCACAATCCCCTGGTCAGCAACATTCAATTTTATTTCTCAAATTTGAAATTTCTATTTGTTCTGTGTCCAGATGGCAATTTTGGGGTTTTCAAAATTACTTTATCACAAACCTCTCATTTCCTGAAGTCACCCTAATCTGAAGTATCATTTATCTAATGGCT
Source organism: Pseudotriccus pelzelni (assembly GCA_035584735.1). Classification (NCBI taxonomy): domain Eukaryota; kingdom Metazoa; phylum Chordata; class Aves; order Passeriformes; family Tyrannidae; genus Pseudotriccus; species Pseudotriccus pelzelni. The sequence continues at coordinate 1,598,269 of JAWMRA010000162.1, read as the reverse complement.
CACAGATGTGTGGTGCCAAATTATAACCAAACATAAAAAACATATTGAATTTAGAAAAGAAATGCTTGCAAAACATGTTTTCCTACATTTGCTGACATTTGCTGATGCAGAACAGTATCTCAAATGTGTCATATTTTTTTGCCATAAATGAGTCACTCTTTCTTTGAATTTAAAAGGAAGAACAAGATAAGGTCTCTCCTTTAAAGACACCATTGTGTTCAAGTCTGCGTTGTAGGATCATGTGCTGTTTTGTCATGCTTTTTACTGGCTCCTTCGCCTCCCTTTCTCTGACATTTGACCTAAAACCTTAGTCATCACTTAACCGCTTCTCTAATGATGTTTTGCTACATGATCAAGCCCATTAATTTACAGCTCATTATAGTCGTGGCCCACAAGCACTTCTAGTAAGTTGGTTTTCAGTGCTAGAAAAGCCCTAATTCTGTCATCATGTTATTACTGTTGGAATGGCGTATACTGATGAACTTGGCTAATGCTGAGCAAATTCCACAGCAGGAGCTTACAGCTGAAAATAGAAAAGTCTCTTTAGTAAGTTCTTTGTGTCTCTGCGGATCGGGAAATAAAAGGAAAACTTGCTGCTCTTCTCTAATTTTAGATGCATTCCGAAAAACCTGCAACCATGAAACTTCCTAATATGCCAACTTTGACACCACCATGACAGCTTGAGGCAAATGGTGATTTTAATCCATTAACTCCTTACCAGTTCTATGGTCCTCACCAGCACAATGCTTGAAAACTTGGTAAATATTCAAATAAAATACTCTGCCCAACACAGCCCGAAACTGCTAAATTAACTGTTCCCAGGAGTTATGCAGAGAAAGAATTTACAGTTTTATTATTGAGGATGAAACAGAAGCGCTTTCAAAAAACACAAGGTTCTGGTGTGCTCTCTATTACATGAAATAATAATCAAACATCTCCATACAGTGCAGCCATTATAATACTTACAAAAACTCAATTGCCGACTTTCACAGAATTCTGCGTACTGGACTGAGTCCATGGCTCGTGTTTGTCTTTCTGCTCTCTGACAAAAGAGTAAAAGTACATGATGTACCTTATTCCAACAAGAACTGCATTCCACAACAGAAATTATAGCACCAAGGCGCCCCCGCCACAACCTTGAAGCAACCCTCCCAAATTAAACATGCATCGAACAAGTCAAGATGAAGAAATATAAACCACACGTGGGTTATTAGTCTTGTGAGTTAAATTTCCCACAGGAGGGTGTCAATTCCTATTTCACAAACCTGCCTGCACAGGGTTCGCCCCCAGGGATGAGGGTTGAGGCGGGAGAGGTGCTGAGCAGCCTGCCCTGACTCAGGGGCATGTTTAAACTGAAGCACGTGAGCCCTCTGCCCACGTGCTTACAGGTGATCAGACAAATACAACACTCTCCTGAATCGAGGCCAACACGTTCTGCACTCTGCAGAACTGAACCCACGCGCAATTAAATTGTGAAATGAATAAATTCCGTCACACTGAGGATGTGCCAGAAGGAGAAGAGCATTGAAGTGCCCCTTTCCACTCTCAATACACAGTGATAAGTAAGTGGTAAATGTATCTGTTTCTATTTTTTTGACTGTTAATCAATGCTTGAATTTTTGCACTTCTGAACACCTCAGGAAAAGAAAGGAAATTACACTGAATTAGAGTTTGTTCAAGAAAAACACCTTAAAATGTTCACTATTGCATTTACGAATGTATTTCACATGGAGTCCAGTGACAACCAAAAGAGTATATCTCAAAAGAGACAAGTTACGAAACCATAAACATTAAACACACCCTCCCCTCCACATACACATGATGCCATAATTGAATCATGGCTGAAGCAGCACTGAAGTTTGTGGTCAGGTTTGAACACTTGTGCTTGAGCTCAATTTACTTCAACAGAGCAGGGGTGATTTTCACAAGGTAAGCATCTCATCTCCACAAGAGATTAAATCCTTCCCGTTAGCAGAGGCAGGAAGCAGCAGTCAGATAAAAAGGAATGATTATCCTTGTCAGAAGCAGACAACTTACTCCAATCTCTCAATCAAGTAGATCATCTTAAACAACGAGGAAATGAATGCAACTGTCTTACAAACTATAACTCACTGACTAAATCGTCACACCTGGTAAGAAGAGCTATCACTATGGACACAAAGTGGGATCAGGAGTGGCTGAAGGCACCAACACTGCACTTCTGCAGCTCAAGAAACCATCCATAGAGTAGGTAAAGCACAGGTGTGTTCACACCAAGGACAGGAAACATTAGGGAAAATCCACATGCACACACAACAGAAATTTTGCTCTGACTCCCTGTGCACTTTCACATTTGACGAAATCGAAATCGCAGAGTTCTTTAATCTGATTTAATGGAAAACCAAAGGGATACTGGTAAGTCGATTTGGAGACGTATGTTGTCTATATAAGCTGCATTTGTCCCAAGCAATTCTCAAAAAGAAAATAAAATTAGTACTTCAAATACACAGTTTCCTCCTCTGTTTTCTGCCTTTTAGGTCATGCTTCTATGACAGTACAATCCATCACTTACGAGGTCAGGTTGACAGTCAACATATTCAATTTAGCTGTAAACTAAACTACAAACTGACCAGGAACATTCCTGGATAGTCCTTCTTTCTTTTCTTCCCTTCTCTATCAAGTCAATCATTTCCACTGTATTTAGACTTTTAGTCACCAGGATAGAAACTGTTCTACTTAGGTATTTTCCAGTTCTACGCACACTTCTGGCACCTTTGACTACATTTTCTGGAGCTGCCATTTCAGATTACTAAAAATCAGTTAATCCATTCCATCAAGACATTAAGGAAGTCCAAATTGAGTTTGTATCATTTAAAAATAATTTTCACAATGCATGCTGCAACTTCAACCCACCAAAGAGCTCAATTTTGCCTCTGAATTAATTCAGCCAAACTTCTGAAAATAGAAGGCATCACCAAAGTCATCTAATCTGAACTTCTGCGTAGCACAGGACACTTCTCACAAAATTCATCCTAGAAATGGCAGTCTTAGATTCCCTGTGTAATTTTACTGTATGCTTTAGAAAAGCATCTAATTTGGGGTTTTAGTTTTTTACATATTAAGAGATAACATCTTCAAATAATTAAAAAAGCTAATTTTTTATGCAATATGGTTTAAATTCTGTAATCATTTGTCTCTGTGGCAGTTAGGCCATGGCCCCAGTACCAATACTGGGATATCCCTTTTTTTTTTCCTGTTGCCACCTATATGTCAAGCCTTCACAACCAGCAGTCCCAGGGATTTAAAATCCCTTGCAAAAACAGGGAAGGCATGGAAAAATAAAACGACATGACAAAGAAAAAAGGCATGTAGAAATCTGACAAGGATACTTTAACTTTTACTGACATTCCATAAGGTAATATGGGAACTGCAAAACCAGACTCATTCCAAGAACAAGAAATTAAATGATTTAGCAATGACTACTCTCATCAAATAGACTAAAAAGCTCTGCAAATGCATACTGTCAAAGGCTACAAGTTTCATTAAAAATATTACAATTCTTTATAGGTGAAAAAACTCAAAGTTTTATTAAAAGAAAGGTGTTGAGGGATTTTTCTAGCAAAGGCTAAATTTCTCATTACAAATTGTCTACAGCAGTTGTCTAAATGCTGAACTTAATGCTGTTCTTAAATACTAAATAAATACTTACAATTACTGTCTCTGTATGAATATTTTTTATTTAGTAAAATTTCCTACACATATGTGAAATAAAACTGTTTTCTGCCTTCATTTATCTCCTTAAAGTAATTCTTTGTTCAAGGTAGATTCTCATGCGATGCTCTAAACCACCACCAAAGAAATATAGTGGTTGCCATAAATAACTGGACTCTGTTTTCTTCCTAATGCACTTTAACAAAAAAAACCCCACCACATCCTGACATGGAACCTCACAGTTCAAGGGATAAGGAGAGCCATTCCATCGGTCCTACCAGGGTTGGAATAGTCTATAAATAACCAGCTGATACAGGAGAAATGAACAGAGGGATAGCCCAACTATATCATCTTCAAGGAAACACCAGAGCAGAGGACAACAGCAGATCATCTTCCCTCTTCACGTCTCAAGATCACAAACAGTACTTATTTTGTCTTACATCATCCCTGCTGTAATGTTCCCTTACCTTTGCATTTCTAAGGTATATTTTATAAACTCAAAATGAATCAATAACATGAAATAAAAAGGGAGAAGAAAGAGTGAGCACGTTACTGTGAACACAGGATGACTCCAGGAATTTACACAGAATGACAAGAGAGTTTAAAGAAAATGGCATTCAGTGTTGAAGAAGTCACAGAAACTTTAAGTTAAAATAACTTTATCTGTAAGTAATGCTCTCTTTTAAGTCTAAAGAGTACTCACTCATTCTTTTTTTCACAGTCTTTGGGGTATTTTTTCCAACTATTTTTTCTTGAAAACAAGAAATGATACAGGATGTTCTTCTAACTGAGAAACAACTTCAATTTTATGCAAGTGAAATTTTCCAAATTCTGTTGGAAGGAGTAGCGAGTCATTCCACCAGGACTGAAGTCCTGTTTCACCAGTATAAAAGCCAGTTTGCTGGGAATCTTTCCTACATGAAGAAACAGTGAAACCCCTAATAATACACCACCTTGAAGCAATCTCAGCTGGAAAGCAGACACAATAAGTGACAGCAATGACACTGCTCAGCTAGTTTATCAAAAGAATTAAAAATAGATAGTTTTTTACTCCCTCTCTAGCAGTACCAGTCACTCTAAGCAGTTAAGAAGCTGACTTATGTGGTGTATAGCAGAGTTAAAATACTTTGCCTGCTTTCCTTGGAACATGCTGAAGGATGCAGTAGATAGGACCTGGCACAGTAAACGTCTGCTTAGTCTTCCAAAAATGTGTTGCATTATATCTTTCTTTCAGCATAGAAAAAACTAAAAAGGGAAAGGCAAGAAAAGGTAAAGAGTTGCATGTTGTCACCTCCCATCCAGGATGAAAAATAATCTTATTTTTTATTCCATTTTAAAGCTTTCACATTTGACATACAAAGCTCTTTGTGTGGGGGGAAGGCAAGAGGCCAAACGTTAACTTGCTTACCGACTACTCCGTGTTTGGAGGAAATGTGCCGAGGAGCTGCTAAGCTGGAACATTTGAGAAACGTTGGAGGCATGGCTGGACACCCCTGTGTTTGGCAACAATGTTAAGGATGAAGGCTCTGGCTTCCCAAACCACTCACATATTCATCTTGTGGCGTGATTTCCTGATTCCCTTTGCTCAAGACCTCTCATTGTGTGTCTATCACAGCTTCCAAGGAGCCAGGTGGCTACTCCAGGGAAAAGCAAAGCTGCCTTGCAATGGCTGATATTACCAAAATGGTACGTTAAATAATTTATTTTTTATTTGGACTAGAGAACAACAGGGCACTGTTTGCTGTACCTGACAGCTCTGGGGTTGGAGGACAGAAACAGCAGCGATGGAGACCCAAACTGTAGGGTGGTTGTAGGGCCACAGAGATAGTCCAAGGGATGGAGCCCCTCTGCTATGGAGACAGGCTGGGAGAGCTGGGGGTGCTCAGCCTAGAGAAGAGAAGGATCCAGGGAGACCTTAGAGCCCCTTCCAGTGCCTAAAGGGGCTCCAAGAGAGCTGGAGAGGAACTTTGGACAAGGACCTGGAGTCACAGGACAAGAGAGAATGGCTCTAAACTTACAGAGGGCAGGGTTAGATTGGGTATGAGGAAGAATTTCTTTCCTGAGAGGGTGATGAGGGGCTGGCACAGGTTGTCCAGAGAGAGAAGCTGTGGATGTCCCATCCCTGGAAGTGTTCAAGGCCAAGTTGGATGGGACTTGGAGCAACCTGGTCTAGTGGATGATCTTTTAAGGGTCCTTCCAAACAAAACCATTCTGATGTTCTGTGAAAAATTACCTAGATTAAAAAATAAAAATCTGAGAAATAAAGTAAAAGGTAGCTGGGTATTGAAGTGTTTACAAAATATACTGCAAATACACTTTTAGTATTCTGTATCTTGACATTATCTGAGATTATCACTATCTGAAGACTTCTGTTACATAAAGGAAAAAGGTATTTACTCTTCTGAGAATCAGAACTGGTAAGCAAAGGAAAAAAAGGAGTTTAAGAGTAAGCATTTTCAAAGTTCGAGTTTGATACAGAAAATGATACTCAGAGTTTGATACAGAAAATAAAAATGCCACGTGGGGAAAGATCAATAGCTTTTGTAATGTAATACTTGATTCATCTATAAAGTACACACATACAGGGAATTTTTTTACCCACTTCTTATAGAACATATCAAACATTCTGTAACAACCATTAAGCTGAACAAGTACACATAGCAAACTTGAGGCTTTTGATGTAATACTGGTTTTGAGTGCTGATGAGTTTAGTGCAAAGTTTCCAATATTAGAAGAAAAGATTAGGACTTTTTCTGGCAGACCAAGGTGATCTCAATTTTAATGTAGGTTCACAGTAGAAATAGTTCTGCTTTTCTCTCTACAATATTTTTAATCTCATTTCCTGCAATAAGCAGAGTTTAAGACCTTAAGAACCTTAAAAATCTGAACTGTTACAGAGATTTTAAGGATATACAACTGTAAATGACAAGAAAAAAAAAGCTGTGGATGATTACACATATCAAATATTAGTTAAAATATAATTTTAAAATAAAATTATAATTCTTCCTTATAGAAAATGGTGATTTTCTGTCCAGGGACAAAAGATGGGATTCACTTGAAAAACTGAAGACATCTTCAGTATCCTAATTAGTCATCCTAAGTCACTTCATAGTAAAAAAGGTATTACACACTTTTAGTGAGCAGCTTCATCCTAAACTCACTGTTTAAAATGTCAGATGAGTGACATCTGTGAATTTGTCTGAAGTTCCCCAGCTGTGGACGTCACCAGCGGAGCCCTCGGGACACCCGCTTAGGTCTGCAAGTCCACGGCACAGACACCCTCAGAAAAGCAGGATGAATCCTACTCTGGTGAGTGAGGAGTGAAGAACAACATCACCAAGAGGGCAACTTCCATTTCAGGGCCAAGCAAAAGCCAAGACTAAAGGATGACTCAGTAAATTCGGTTTCTGCTCTGAGCTCAAAGCAGTGCAAGTCTAAACAAAGGCGGCTTTGTACCCGGCCCTGTGTTAACTCCATTCATCTCCCTCGAACTATGAAACATGTAATCTAACAAAGTATGTGCAGATAAGGAGGGGGAAGGGAGCTGGCAAGACTATTTAAGATTATGTAAAAATTTCAAGGGAATCATGAAGAAAGAAAGCAAATGAAATTGCACAGACAATAACAAAATGAATGGATTAATTCCCAGCAGTCATGATCTCATTGCTTAAGGAATAAATAAAACTGACCTCCCGATAGGGACTCGCTGCCCCTGTAATACTTTGCCCTTGAACATATGCAAAATCTACACATACTGCATTTATTTGAACCAGTTCCATATCATAGCCAAATTCCTTGTCCAAATTTATTACTGCTAGTCTGAAATGTGGAGCTGGAACCTGGAAACGAAACATTTCCATTTCATGGAATACCTTTGATTTCTACAGAAAAATATTTTTTTCGTCTATAATAACTATCATACTGAATTTTGCAAAACTACGTGTTAAATGTATGGCTATCTTCTACCAGTGCTTTCCAAAAAACATAAAATAATTTTGGATAAACTATGCTCCTAAATAAAAAATGTTATGGGGGATATATTGATACATTAATCAATCAAGACTTTTCTGGTTGAGGACATTGTAGCACTTTACTGTGGTTTCCATCTGGCTGTACATCAAAAACTTGACATTCCACGTTAATATTAGGATACCTTTATATCTTCTGGATAACATTCCTCTGAAAATTTATCCTGAATCTGTATCCATTCATAAATGAGGTTTATATAAACAGCTTTACCATTTCACCCGTAAAGCTTCCAGTCATCACTGCAAGGTCTGGGAGATACAGACAGCAAAGCAGCCCCATTTGCATAATTAATTTTATCTTTTTTTATCTTAGTGGCAGTCAAAACCAGCCATTGCTCTCTATTTTTTAAATATTTCTTTTAGCTGACATGATGTTTGGATTCATGTCCAGAAATTCAGGGAGTGGCTTTTGCTTCAAGGCTTCCTTACCATCCTGGGTGTGGAACAGGGTTGTGGAGGATCCAGTCCTGCTCCTACTGATCCAACTGGAATGGCATGAGGTGAAGGGGGATGTTTCCACTCGAAGTTAACCGGGCAATCAATCCTAGACTTAACTAGCACCAGTGAAACTCAATTCCCAGACATATTCCATCTATTCACCCAGCTACAATATGTCCAGAATTACTCACTTTATAGCCACGACTATTTAAGAAATACACCCAGGAAAGTTTGTTAAACTGAGCTGCAGGTGAGTTTGAGAACAGCTGGAGATCAGCCCCCTCATTCCCTGGCTTTAACTGAAAAATGCAAGTAAGAGAATAAACCTAATTTAGAAAAAAATTGCATGGCAAAACTCTGCCCTATTAATAGCCACCACCAATACATGGTTGAAAAATGACATTTGAGAGTCTGGCTAACATTAAATGAGAAATAGAGTAGGAGAAAGTCCTCAAAAGAATTGTTCTTACATGCTTTATATTGAAAAGGAAGGAAAGGAAGGTGAACCCAAGGTACACACTAGTAAGCAGTAATTGTGATGAAATTCATCATATCACAGTACAAGTCTGTGAACCAGGACTGCTGACTGACACTGAAATTCCCTCCTGAAGCTTCACTATAAAAGGAAGATCATAACAAGATTAAGGAAAACTTTGACTGACAGAAACCTGAGTAAGTTTCAGACCCTATGAACAATATATATTCATTTGAAACCTGTTATCTATTTTTAACCATTATAATTCTGTCTTTCCTTTCCCCTTAATAAAGCAGACTCGTCTTATATTCATTCCCAGTAGAACAGCCAATTCTCACAGTATCTGCCACTCTTTGGGATATCACCATCCTTCGCAAGAAATTACCATTCTGTGCAGGACTACAAGCAATGCAATCCTATTGGCATATCCATGCAGGCATCCTTGGCAAGTGATGCTTTTTATGTTCTTTTAATCAGAGCAGAATGAAAAGGGTTTATAATTAAATTTTTTTTCAGTTATTCTGTTTTTTGATTTGAATTCTTTTTAAAAAACAACTCTCAAAATAATGGCAGAACATACATGCACAAATAAAAAATTCAAGACACAAAATTTTTGCTTTCTGTACAAGTAATTTAGTGTGCATTTAGATCAATCCAGTTCTTAAGTCTGAATTTGGCCTTACAAATTACAGATGAAACTGGTTTTATAGTCTCCCCAGCAGATCTTCCATTAACTTAACTGCTGCAGGATTGCACCCTATGAACACTCCTAACTTTAGGTTACACCTAGAATAGATGGTTATCATTCTCTTGTCAAAGAAAAGCAGAAAAATGGGCTCTCAAAACAGGATGCAGATGCTCTGTGGGATGCACCCAGCACAAGACACTGATCTCTTTTTTTTTTTTTTAAAGGAAGGCCACTCATTCATTAATTCACATAACTTATTTACTACAAAAATGAGTAAAACATTTTAGGTCAGGCATTTTCCATGACAAATCCAAACCTGGCAACTTCTATGATGAATTTATGTAAGTGCATTCATTAATGTCTTAAATGAAAACATTAAAAATAATTAGTTAAAATAAAAATACATGCTATTAAGTGCACACAGATGTTCTCTCCTGGCATGTGACCTGAAGAATGCACAGTTAGATGAATTTACTTTGTCTGTTAGGAGTCCACTGTAACCAGAGAACAATGCAGAGTGGTATTCAAAAATGTATTGCTTCCTTAACACCAGAAGCATATAGACATTTCTGTACTTGTGGTATTTACACCACTGAATCTAATTCTGTGGTTAGAGCTTCAGTCTTTTGGAAAAGCCTTTCTAATTTGATAATTGCAAGACATGGAACTCCAGATAAAAATCACATCATGAAATTCAGGGAATAAGTGAGTCATACACTGAGTTAAAGAGGAAATGCTTCCCTTACAAAAACAGTGACCACCATGAATTGCATATAATCTGCATGTTCCCAATATAAGAAGGATGTGGACCTGTTGGAGCAGTTCCAGAGGAGGCCATGAAGATGCTCAGAGATGGCTGGAGCATCTCTGCTCTGAAGACAGACTGGGAGAGCTGGGGGTGTTCAGCCTGGAGAAGAGAAGGATCCAAGGATACCTTAGAGCCCCTTCCAGTTCTATAGGGGCTCCAAGAGATCTGGAGAGGGACTTTGGACAAGGGCCAGGAGTAACAGGACAAGGGAGGAATGGCTCTAAACTAAAAGAGGGCAGGGTTAGGTGGGATATTAGGAATAAATTCTTTCCTGTGTGGGTGATGAGGCACTGGAACAGGTTGTCCAGAGAAGCCGTGGGTGTCTCATCCCTGCAAGTGTTCAAGGCCAGGTCGGATGGAGCTTGGAGCAAGTGGAAGGTGTCCCTGCTCATGGCAGGAGGGGTCGAACTCAAAGATCTTTATGATCCCTTTCAATCCAAACTATTCTGTGATTCTATGATTTCTCAAAGCAATTGATAGGAGAGATGTGTCTCAACCCCACAAGCTGAAAATGGCTCCTTCTGAACAGCCCAGACTTCCTTAACCTCTCACTGTGCCAGGTATGAAGAGTTAAGGAAAGGAGACCCTAAAAATCGCTGTCTGAATTGAAAGGCTTTGAACAAAAGCATTGTACTATTTTTGATTTTAATTGGGACTTCATTCGTGACACTGAGAACAGAACTTGGCCTAGTGTGAATATTTCCTTTGTCAAAAGTTAATGATCGTGTTTAATATTGTTATTTATTTAACTATGCAAACATTTCCATGCTGCTATTCATTATTGTTTCTTAATTTCTTTAAATACAAGCAAACTTGTCTTCATAGCAGCCTTGTGAGCATTATCTCCACTACATACATGAGAAATAGAGCCATAAAAAGATCATTTTCCCAAAGGCAGTTTGTTTAATTGGCAAATGCTTCTTTCCCACCTCCACACCCTCTGCCCCCACTTTCTCTTTTCTTTTTCTAATGCGAGAGAGGAAAAGGAAAACATGAAGATTCTGGGGGTTGGAATTAAGCTAATTTAAACCATCAGCTAATTTGACTAATTTGGAACAATCTATTTAGTTACTCCCTTACACCATGCCCATTGATAAATACACCACAAAATTATTAAGTGTTTACATAAAACCAAAGGAACATATGCTGTCATTAATTCAAAACAATCCTCACCATCCAAAGCCACTACAGGAGTTCTGTTATTAAACATCCCCATTCCCTTCTCTAGAAAAGCATAAAGGGAAAACTGAAAAAATATATTTTTGAAATGCATAAAACTCTCACAGCGATTACATTTCATTTTGTATCAGAAGTATAACTAAAGCTTTTAGATGAAATGTTACTGATGTATCACTCAAATGCAGAAAATTTGAAATTTTAATTTGTGAACACAGACTTTGCTATTTTGGTTAAGACTGGAGGAATTCTTCGAGACTTTCAAGGCTCAAAGTGAAACTCACTGACTTATGAAAAACTACACAAGCATACGCTGATGTTCTGTTCTAGTAAAACCACAGTTGGTTCATAGTGACCTTCCAGTGAACTATCTCTCAGACTGAATCTCTTAAATGAATTATCTCACCTGTTTCACAGCAAAAAAGACGACAAAGTTGTTTTGGGGAGCCTCGCTGAGCCATCAAAGGTTACATTTACCAGAAGTGATTGTCCTGCATGTCCTTCTCTCCTCCCCCAAAACTCTTTCCTAACACAGACCCTTCATGCATTCATAGAAAAATGAGGTACCGCGACAATAGTTTTGATGAGAATTTCCTTGTTTTTTAAATGCTGAGGGGAAGGAGAGCAAAGAGCATCTACTGTACGTGGCTTCATTACCATAAGCTTTACTGATAGTTTATCCTGTTTCCTAATGAAAGCAAAAAACCCCCTCCGTGTCTCTATTAAAAAGCCATCAGATCTGGTATCCTGGTGACACTTTAAAGAGCACATTATGTGGGAAAACAAAATAAACATTTATCCTGGCAAATGAAAGTGAATTTGGGTTTTGACATACTTGGCAGGAAGGTAGAATTATATTCACGTCAAGTATGCAGAAAAACTAATATAATATTTAAATATTTGCTTAAGTAATACAGAATTTAAAAAAACACATTAGAAGTAACATTTTTGCGAAATATTTTAAAGTTTTTCAGTACAGGACATGCCATGAAAGTAATATTTTCAGCTGAAATTTCAGCTTTCTACAGCCTTTGTTATGAACTCCCTTCACTTGTAGAGTGGTAAAGAGTCCAACTTCCACTCAGAAATCTTTATTTATTTTTCCAAGACAAAGGCAGTTCTTATCCTGAGGGTTCAAACTGATAATGAATATATGCAGCTTTCCAAATAAGCAACCCTTGAGATCTGAATCTCACAAATACTGATACAATGCAGCAATGTTATCAAACATTGTCCCAACCGAATCCTACAGCCCTATTCTCCCGTTCGATATACGCGTGAAATTAATTGCAAAGTCCATCAGTTTGCAACAAGACTTGATTCAGTGAAGGTAGACTTTTACATCTCTCAGAAAGAACCTGAATGCTGTATGCCAAAGATGTCTGAAATTCACAATTATACTCAATAATGTAGCATTAAGTAATGAATTGAGCTGGATACGAGGTGATAATTTTAGGTCCAAAAGTAAGGATTTTGATGTGCTGTCTATATTGGACTTCCTATTTCTAAATCTAAATTCATATTAGCTGCACATACACACAAAAATCACATTTAACAGAGCATCAGAATTATAAGTTATTAGGAAATTTCAAGTATGATATTCTGATTTACTGAAAGTATTTAAAAACACTTATTTATGATTCTACAATTAATTCTATTATTCTATTTATTTATTTTATTTATGATTCTATGATTTAAGAAAAAGCTTTGCCTAATTTTACCCAATTTCGAGAGAAATGAATAATTAGAAAATATCTTGAAACATTTTTAAGTTACCATAATTCACAGCAACACCAGACTTCAACGCAATTGTACATTGTAGAAATACGTAGATTTAAAATCTCTTGAAAATAATTCATTTCAATGTAATCTGATTTATAAATTTAATTATGAACTATTAAACTAACTGCTGGGATTTTCAGTTTTGCTAAATCAGCACAGCTCCTCAGAGGCCCATCATAAGAGAGAAGCTACTGTTTATTTCAAATCAGCAATTAAAAGGGTTATAAAGAGTATTGAGACTGTAAGATATCAACAAAAGGGGACAGTTTGGGGAATTTTACTCTCCTAATTTGCACTGCCTGACACACAAATTTTTATGCTGCATTAATAATGGCTTTTGAACATAACATTCATCCAGTCTGTTACAGAAATAAATTTAGCAGGACACTATTTCCTGTGCACATTCTTTAAATTGCTTACAGTGAAAAGAATCCCTTCCAAAGGAGTCAGCACTATTCAATCCAACATGCAAAATATTTATTCACTCCCAAAAGGGCAAAACAAATAACATATAGAAAGCATTCTCTTTTTTCTTGTTCTACTTTGATTTGACCGTTGATTTTTAAAAGGTAGAAAGCCTTGAATTCAAGAACCTCACATGAGTTCCTCCTGAAAAGGAAGCCACATCTCTAATTCCTGTTTAAAATTAGTTACAAAAACATTAAATATATGCCACAGTTAAGATTGATATTCTTATTGCTGGCCACTGGAAGCTTTGTAAATTTAATTTGATAATGAAAATTACTTAATTTTGGAATTTGGAAATGTCAAAACCTGTTCCTGTCTCTAAGGATTTCTCACATCCTACTTATATTTTCCTGGAGGTTCAGGATGAAATGGAGGATTAGGGGGTTTTAGGGAAGTGGAGGGGTACCAAAGTGAATCAAAGATCTGTGGAAAAAAAAGAAAAAAATTCTAAAAAATCACATATCCCTACTCACAGAAAAGTGGAAAAAGGTCAAAATACTATACTTAATAATTTAACATCATTAGGATGCAAAGAACAATGTCTTTAATAAGAGGATTTTGAAGCACAGCTTTGAAGGTTAAGCACGTTTGGAATTAAAGGTGTTCACAGTGCAGGAACACTGACAGCCACAGTCTGGCATCAATTACTTGACTGCACTGTTAGAAGTTGCTGTAGATTCTCGTGGCATCATACATCCTGGAGAAAAAATTACCCTTCACTGGTGGCATCTTGGCTTCCTCGGGATTCCTCAATTTTTCTGACACTTTTATAGTCAAACCTAGCATTTCGCAGAGATGCCAATGTCCCTTCAGCATTTTTCATCTCTTTCTTTAGAACACAGTTCAGGGTACCAAGGCTGACAGACACAGCAGCCACCTCACTAATCCATTTCTCTAAATACTGGAACCAGGAATCAGATTTCCAGCCTTGGGGCATACCAAGAGTTAACTCCCATTTTGAGAAGGGTGTGATTAGTAGCTGGAAATCTGTCTGACTTCAGTACATCTGAGGCTTCTATTACAATTTTCAGATATAAAATAATTAGCTGATGATATGAGCTGACAGCCAATACATCTACAACAAACATAAAAAAAGTGATTTCCAAGCGGATGTAGGGAACGTGTTCCGTTTCCAAGCTGTTTGATATGGTCTGTGTAAGGAGCGAGGACTCGATACCAGATGCTGTGTGTTCTACAAGCTTTTTCTGCAGATGTCTGCAGCCTGAGAAAATCAACAGTGCTTTGAATAACACTCCTAGTAAAAGCATCTTCTTGTCAGAGTCGCTGTATGATATAGGATATGGATCCCACACAAGTGGATGAACTGATTTTAAATAATACCATCTGACAATGGGAGAAAAAAACTCTCAGTAGGTCTGACAAAGTCCTGGAAATGGCTGTTAGCTTTGGGAAATAAAATCCAGCCCTCTGACAGAGACTACCCGTCCTTCTTTTCGTTTGATCAGATGGAAAACCAAATTTAATGACTGTTCCCGAAGTTCCGGAGGCAAAGTTTCAACAGCACTTAACGCTCTTACCAGGGAGTGTCTTTGCCCCTCACATGTGCCACTCAAAAGAAGAGTCTGGAAAAGACGTCAGAGAATTATGAGAGAATAAAGTATATGCATCAGTGTATTTTTGGTATGACCACTTCACATCGCTTTCTTACCACTGCCTTGAAAGAAATCTCTTTTAGCACACCAGAAGCACAGACACCAGTGTGGCACAGAAATTCTAAATGCCACTACCTCCAAAAGAAAGCTAACAGAGCTACCTCTGAAATCATAACCCAAACATTCAACTGAAATTTTTTTTTTTTTTCTCAAAAAGAATCCCATGGCTCCCTACTTGATAAAGATCTTCATATAAATGATTTCCCAAATTTATTCTCTGTGCAAAATCAGTATTTTTGCTAGTGACAGTATTATGATCTTGTTTTCCTTGAAAATTTA
This sequence comes from Pseudotriccus pelzelni, assembly GCA_035584735.1. Classification (NCBI taxonomy): domain Eukaryota; kingdom Metazoa; phylum Chordata; class Aves; order Passeriformes; family Tyrannidae; genus Pseudotriccus; species Pseudotriccus pelzelni. The sequence continues at coordinate 1,582,764 of JAWMRA010000162.1, read as the reverse complement.
GGTCTGGTTGTAGATTCACCTTTTCAAGCCAAAGCAGCAGCAATGCCTAGTTTTTCTCATGTTTTAAAGTTAGTTTAATGCAAATCCCAGATTATTAATCGAGTAAAATGCTGATCCTAGGAGTATCTGTAAGAATAAACTCTACATGTGCACACCATGAAGACTTTATGTAAGGTAACTATCTGAAAATGAGAACTGTTACTGTTTTTTCCTGATTAGCCAAATTAAAATAACCTTTTCTGACTAATTTAATGAAAGGGTGTACCGGACTAGGTATCCTCAATTTTAAACAAAGATGGTAAAGCAAAATGAAGGAAAACAGGAGACGAAATTTAAAGCTTGAGGGGTTAAACATCCAAATGGAAAGATGCTCCTTTGTGAAGAGGGAATAAACTATGCCAGCACAGCACCTGTGCTGCTCTGTTAGGGACATTGTGGGTCCTTTTTCCAGTGGATTGGGTAAGGATTCACCTCCCATTTTGCAACATGTAGAGCTTAACTGTATTACTTCACCGTTTCAACAGACTCTTGAGATGCTTAAATCTTAGTGCTCCTGATCCCATCGCTGGGGCACATGTGTGAGGCTCTCACCCAGTGCAATTTTGCACAGCAGCCAGATCGTATTCTTATGGAAGAATACAGCAAGCAACATCACAGATAAAATAAACCACAACGGCTGAGACAAAATGAAAGACAGAAAACCCTGTTCCTTATATACATAAAACATCTATTCCAGGAAATACCAGCAGTTACAGATTACAGAAAGTGCAGAAGCTGAAAAGTCCAATTATACGCTACCTAGATTTTTGAACAGTTTTTAGAAATTTGAGATGGTTTATCATCTATGTGTTTTATAAAAGCTCTTCTATTTCCACCCCACCTGCAATTTTAATATCTGAAATGGAAAGCTTCAGTGCAGAATCATAGGATGGTACAATAATTTACACCAGAAAAGGTTTGGGACCTTTCCAGAGATCTCTAGTTTGCTCAAAAAAGGGTCCAGATGAAGTGGTTTAGCACCCTGACCAGTCAAGTTTGGAGCATCTCTAAAAGTGAAGACTTCCTCAGCCTCTCTGGCCAACCAGCTTCAGTCTTTGATCAGTACTGTTTTTCTGCTGTTACATATCAGTTTAAACTCTGTCCTTCACCATGCAACACTGAAGCAGGGTCTGGCTCCATCTCCTCCATACCCTTTGATCAGTCAGTTGTACACAGCAATGCATTCTCCCTTTTGCATCCCCTTTTTCAGGCTGAACAAGCTCTTGCCTCCCAGTCTTTCCTCATTTGTCAAGTATCCCCTACATTTCTTGGTGACCCTCTGCCAGACTTGCTTTAGTATTTCAAAGTCCTTCTTGTATTTGGGAGCACAATATTGGACACAGATGCCAGATGTGGTCTCAGAGGTGCCAAATAATGGGGAAGAATTGTTTCCCTTGACCTGATGGCAGGGGACATTGACCTCTTGCTGACATAGCCAGGGCATGGTTGGCCCACAGGCTGTACTGGTGCAAGGGGTTACAGCATCCCACATTTACTGTTGCTGACCTTCATGTCAGCCCACTTCTCCAGTCTATCAAAAAGGTCCCTGTGAACGGCAGACCTGCTTTCCAGAGACTGGACTGCTCTGGATCATCACTCAGTGTTTATTTGCCATGCTGTGAATTACTGCTTTTATTTAGTTTATAAGATCCAACAGCTAATCATCTCTGAGTTTAATGCATAAGGAGAATCACAGATTCACAGAATGGTTTGGGTTGGAAGGGACCTTAAAGACCATCTTGTTCCAACACCCTGCCCTGTTCATGCTTCAAGAAAATAAAGTACAAGGGGGAAGCAACTACTGTGGTTATGAGATGTCCTGTACTCACTTTAATTCCTTCCATGTTAATTTATATGGGAAGCTGATAAAACTAAAATCACATTAACACACATACCTTGTATTGGTCACTGTACTTGTGTTCTTATTCTCATCCCCAGTACTAAAATGATACGCCCTATAAAAACCTGCCATAGGGTTCTATTTTAGGAATCAGGTTACAAGTGTAGTCCTATCAGAATGAGCTTAAAACTAAAAATGCTGGTACTTCTCATATACCTCTTGATTCAATAAGAAGCAATGTGCTTAGTATTGGATTATCTTTATGACCTTCCCCTTAGGCGACAGATCCTTTGGCTTTCCTTGTGACATCTGAACTCAAGTGTGAATGTAGGTGGGAAGGTTTGGCCCCTGGTGGCTTTGCAAATGAGAACATAAAATGACAACACTTGACCTGAGTAACTGGGAAATAGGTAATCAAATCTCATGGCATGCTGCCTTTTAGATTGGAATTTACTCAAAGGAAGATGACGATAAGAGAGAGTGAATATTGAGTGAATCAAGGGATCCTCCATTTTTTGCTTAAGTGCCTGTGACACAGGTTCACAAAATCCTATCTGAGTTCAATCACATATGACACGTATGACAGAGCTGGCAAACTGACCTCTTTACTTCTGCGCAGACAAACTGCACTAGTCTGGCTAATCCTATGGTCAGAAGGAAAAAGGAAAAACAAAATGCCAAGCCAAGAACAAAAGGAGTAAAGCAAAGATCAAATATACACAAGGAGGGACAGAACAAATCTCCAGTTAGCCCAGGTTCCAACAGTAAGGGGTGATGCCTAGTGTAATTTCAAGACAAGCTTACAGTAACTATTTTCCTGAATATGCAGCACCCAGTAATCTATGGCTTGAACACTTCTCTAACCAAATGCAATGTCTTTGTACTCAATAACCTTCAATAGACTTTTTTGCCCCATTACATTGTGCAATTCAATAGATCTGAGCTCATTTTGGCTATATTTAGCTGGAGTGCAGCCTGAAAACTACTTCCAGTGCTCCTCTCTATTGTCTGTATGCTGCAGGCTGGATGGAGAGGCTTTGATGACACACAGCTTGCTCAGTCTGCTATTAGAGAGTAAATGCCAGTGTGAAAGAAAGGGATTCTTAGTGATTTTGTGGAAGGTATTTGCAGGGCAAACCCGTGGGCCTGATTCAAACCAGGGTCTAGTTCACAGCTGGAGTCTAATGTTGAGAAGGGCAGCGTTGTTCCCTCAGTGGATACACAGAGCAAGGAGAGGAAAATGGGGCTTCTCTACTACACCTTTCACGTCTAGAAACAGCAGATAAATGAAACTACAGATAAATGAGCTTGACACTGCCTTAGGTTGAGGGCATGCATCAGACTCCTATGGATGAAGCAGGAAAAAATCCTTTCGTTTCCTGTAATAGAAGGAAAGAGAAATTCAGGAGTGCACACTGGAACTTGGTCAAGCAGTGGCTGACGACCCGAGGTGCTCCTGCCCCATGGAGCTGTGCAGGTGGGAGTGAGAGAAGGGGGCAGTTCTGAAGATTTATGCCAAAAAAAGGGTCTCTGTGCTGAGGTTTCAGTCTTGCTCTTACTAGTGAAGATAGAAAATCTCTTCCTTGCAAGACATGAGAACAGGGAATTCATTCATCTTACAACCCCATGGATTTTCCTTCTGAGTTTTGTGAATCCTGTGCAAAACAGTCTTGAAAACGATTTTATTCAAGTGATGAACTCTTTCTGGAAAGCTTGAGATTATATAACTGTTTTCACTGTAGACCTGATTAACATCTTACCCTAAAAAATAAACAGTTGTCATTTTTTCTTCATTCAGAAAGGACTTAACTATTTGGCTTAATAGAGCTTCAAATATTTGCTACATAAAGGTTCAAACACCTGAAAAAATAACTTCCCCCCAAAGCACCAGAATTACATCCTGTCTTGTAGAAAAATTTGCATTATTGCATCTCTACACAATCTCAGAAAGGCAAATCTTTATCAGCACCAATTTGTTTAACTACTTTAAAGTATGGCAGCAATTAAAATAACCTTCTACCAATGGATCTTTGTCAGACTTTACCACTGATCCTTGTTCCCAAATCTCCAAAGTTTACATAAACAATAACTGTATTTTGAGTACCAATACATGGTGATTAATATATCTAAGCAACAAACATGTTACACACAGGATCACAAATAAATGCAGTATTAAATACACTTGGAAGGAGAATGTTTTGTTAATCTTATATTTGGCTCCTAATCAAATGCTCCATGGAAATACTGTTTATGTGTGTCTACATTTAATCAGAGATATAAATAATATATGAATATAAAGTTTCCTTCCAAAAGTTAAGTTGAAACACAGTCATTTGGGTGTCAAAAATACAAAACACAACAACCCAGAATCTTCCTCTTCCTCAGAGAAAGTAAACAGTGGCAAAAAAATACTCAAAGAACCAAAAGACAGAAAAGCAAATAACACCTTGACCTCCCAGCAAAACTGCCTAAACTTGTACTATGACCAACATTCACTGAAATGCTCGAAAAACAACATTTTACCAGGACTGAAGACCCAAACAAATAGGTGACTTTATGTAACCATAGCAAGCAACCCCAATGTGAGAAAAAAACCCCAATAATCCAAGATTTGTAGCAGTGGAAAAAGTCGAAGGATGCTGGCTGTAACAAGACATTTTTTTCTACTCAGGAGTCTTTTCCCATTCCAACAAGAATGACACAACATTTACAGGCATATAGATAATAAGAGAAAACTGTTTCTGTTTATTTTCTGCTTACTTTTAACCAATTCAACCATTACCCAAGAGAAACAGTGTTTTCCCACTATTCCAAACATTCCCAAGCAATGTGTAATCAGAGAAACCATTAATACCAGCAGGCTTATTTTTACACCCAATAATGCTTACAAATACTTTGATGCCCAGACAGCAAATTTACAGTTGAGACTCTACTTGCTGTGCTCTCTTCACACTCATCTGGAAACACTGAATGCACTGATGCAGCAAACTGAATTCCTTCTATATTTGCATTCATAACTTCCATTTTGCAATACTGAAGAAAAAAAAAAAGAAAACATTCCCTAGAGAAAAAAAGGTTTTTGCCTTGATGATGTTTCATCTACATTGTTTTTGATCTTGGCATCTATGTATATCAAAAGCAGGAGATTGTAAATAGGGAGCTGGTGTGACCCTTAAGTCTATTATAGACCATCATTACACTTTTTAATTGTATCACCAAGGTCCCAGTGCATCCACAGAACCTGAGTCTCCAAACAGAATCACCCCCCAAGGCACCAGAAGTACTTTTCCTCACATCTGATGAACTACACTCAAATGTGACTTAGATGTTTCTAGGAATGTAAAAGGCAAAGAAAAGGCATTTTTTTCTCTCATCTAGGAAATTAACTTCTCCCTGGATTGTTTCTCTCTCATTTCTGAGTACAAAAGACAGTCTAAGTTACTGAGATGTTTAAACTTTTAGGCAGGTACAGGGAAGTGAAATTCAGTCCAACTTGTAGTGATGCACTGAGTTCTCAAAGCAGCTTACGGGGGTGGGAAAATGAGATGTTGGGTTTTTTTAATCACTGTCCCAAGAGTGTAGTGTCCTTGAGGAGGAACTTTCCCACTCCTCTTTGAGTACATTACCTAGCCACTATAAATCCCTTTTCAAATTTGAGACAGTCTCCTCCTATTTTACAGGACTCATGACTGAGTATGATATTGATTTACATTTAGGGCTGCAATTATTTAATCCATAAATAAAGTGTATAAAGTTTTAATGGTATGGCTTGTCCTTCTGTGTCCTACCATTTTGCCTATACTTTACAATATTTGGTAAAGAATAAGGAATCTTACTTTCTATTTTCTTTGTTTGCAAAACCTGATGTCTTAAAATTTAAGGCCATAACTAAGAATCTTAGAATGGTTAGGATTGGAAGGAACCTTGAAGATCATCTCCTTTCAACCCCCTGCCATGGGCAGGAACACCTTCCACTAGACCAGGTTGCTCCAAGCCCCATCCAACCTGACCTTAAACACTTCCAGGGATGGGGCACAAACAGCTCCTCTGGGTAACCTGTGCCAGGGCCTCATGATCCTCACAGTAAAGAATTTCTCCCTAATACTTAATCTAAATCTGTCCTCTATCAGTTTAAAGAAATCTGAGTTTAAAGCAAACTTGAGCTGCTGATGTAAATAACATCAGAAAGCTGCAATCCTGTATGTGGAGCAGCACAAGACAAACAGATGACAGATTTGTGAGAGTATATTTTGAAGGCAGCACAAAAAACTCCAGGGAGTACACCCGTATTCTCAAGTGAATCTGAGCAACCTCACATACCTGTAGGCATATATGCTCCATCCCTTTATTAGCTCCTCAAAACTCAAGCTTTTTCTACTTTTAAAACCTTTCATCTGAGTCTTTCAGCCTTTACTGCCCACATGGGGCCAGGATAGAAGCAGAATGGTCACTGACAGTGCAGAGGAACTCCCTGCAAGATAAATACATCCAGGGGAGGGCACAGAACTGTGTAGCTCACTGTAAAGAAGATACAAACATCTAATCAGATGAATAAATCTCCAAACTCCATTATTTATACTGCTGGGGTCTCCAATAGTGACAGTGGCAGATTTCTGCTCACATGCACAAACACAAAACAAATTTTAACATCTTCATCTGCAGTCAAATCTTACCCCGAGATACATTTTTTCATAGGGTGTAGCTGTTAAAATCAAAAAAAGGTTTAGGACTCATAAACTGTGATTCTAAAAATTAACAAATTCTTAGATTAAGGCACCATACCGTGAGATAACAGAAGACATCACTGAACAAAATGCAAAGATTCTGCCCCAAATAAAGATTTTGTCAACAAGAATCTTAAATCAGCAAGGAAGTAAAAATAATAATTCTTTCAGAAGAAAAATAAGTTTAGCATGAAAATTAGATAGCAAAAAAGATGTGCTCCGAGAATCAATACTTAGTAAAAGAAACTATCTTAGTTTATCTTCCAGCATGCATTTCCTATTAAGTGTGTGTTGTCTGTACTTCCCATATGGACTTTTAAATCAAATTCCAGTTTTGTTATTGATACACCCTGCAGGAACAGATACTCCCTAAAGAGTAATGACCCCACATAGCACTTACACTGGCATAATTTTTGCCAGTGAAATGAGCATAGTAGTACTGAAAGGCCTCAGAGCTCTTTCTAAATCATTTCCTGCTTATTTTCTTTGTACATCTTTTCCAAATTAGTACAATGAATTTGAGTACTTCAACACCATCTCTCAGATCCCCCCTGAACAGAAGAGTTCAACAGCTATTTATTTCTGAATTATGCCCTCAAATTTTCACTCTCTCAATTAAAAGACCCGAGGTCCATGTCCTCAGCCTGAGGGCAGTCACCACAGAGCTACCTGTGTCCATGCTAATGCTCTCCAGGACTCCCAAAGAGAGTGGCCACACCCAAACTGTGGGGCTGAGAGAGCTCCTGGCTCTGGTGGCTCCCAGGAGTTCATGGAGTGCTAGAACGATTTGGGTTAAAGGCCACCACGTGCATCCTCCCTGCAATGAGCAGGAATATCTTCAACTAGATCAGGCTGATCAAAGTCCTGTCCAACCTCATCTTGAATGTTTCCAGATGTGGGACATCCACCACCCCCTCTGGAAAACCTGTGCCAGTGCCTCACCACCCTCATTGCAGAAATCATCACCTTTACAGCTAAGCTAAATTGACCCTCCGACAGTTTGAAGCCATTCCCCCTCGTCCTGTCACTCCAGGCCCTTGTCCAAAGTCCCTCTCATGCTCTCCTGGAGCCCCCTTAGGCACGAAAAAGTGCTCTAGGATCTCCCTGGATCCTTCTCTTCTCCTGGCTGAACGCCCCCAGTTCTCTCAGCCTGTCTTCACAGCAGAGATGCTCCAGCCTTCATCTTCGTGGCCTCCTCTGGAACTGCTCCAACAAGTCCATGTCTTTCCTGTGTTGAGGGCCCCAGAGGTGCACATTGTTTGGGACAACACAACCTGGCACAAGTCAAAGTGTGATCAGTCAAAAGCAGACGATGCTACACTCCAGCAGGAAGGTCTGTTCCTGGTCACTGCCTAATTTACTATTACCTCCACCTTATTTCTGTGACTAAACCAGAGTGAGCTTCCAGGGCACAATTCCTTGTATCCCAAGGTGCAGTCAGGTGTGTTTAGGTGTCTTGTCTGGACACAAATTAGCTGTGTCTGAAGAAAGACAAAATTAAATGGGAGTAATTAAAAGTCATGTAAAAACCTACATATTCCAAACACACCTACACTTTAATGCAATTTGCTGTATTTTGCACAGAGTTTATTGCGTTGCTGTGAGCTCTGTACAGATTTCCCACCAAGAGAAGATATGTGAGCAGCACTGGAAAAATCACACCCATAATGAACTTCCTGGAATAAAAATATGTATCTATATTTTTAAAATATCTAATGTAATTCACAGGAAAATATACAAATCATAGAATCACAGGATAGTTTGGGCTAGAAAGGACCTTAAAGATCATCTGGTTTCAACTCCCCACAAAAGAACCGCAAAGCAGGGATAACTTAGTTTTCCCATTTTGCTGGCTTCCAGCCTGCTTTCAAGGTAGTCTATTCTTGTAGGGAAGTTATTTTCCCTCCACTGTTTATTCAAACTTGCAATGTACTATGAAAGCATTATGGTAGCTACTGCAACTGAATTATTGCCATTTAACATGTGAGTGTTGGAAATATATCCTTGAACTAGCAGTCAGAGTGACAGATGAATGGTGTTTCTCCTAATCCTGTGGGAACAAAAGTGAAACAGAGCATTCACAGTGCGATGCTCTATGCATTCCTTTGTGTCAGTCCAGATTTCTGATGGCAAGACTTTTTCTTCCTGGGGGAGGAATTGGAGCTATAAAACAAGTGATAAAAAAATGGGTCTTTACACTATTAGTGAGAATTCAGCTTTGCAATTACGCCGACTGAAGTTTTAAAGCAGCTACACTTGATTTTAGCGACATGAAATGCAGAATTTGATAGTGGTTCTAACAGGAAAAAATAGGAGAACTGGAGCTGCAATTCACAAAATAACAGCCAAACCTGCAATTGGTTTAGCCACGGACAGGAACTCAAGAGGTTCAGAGGAGCAACATAAGGACACTCAAAATTGCATCTCTACCCGAACTGCAAACAAGGAAAAGTCCAAAGATTTAAAATGAACATGTGCCTTCTTCCCACACCCATTCAGCCATATCCCACAGGAATATAACTCTCTTCTCTAGATGATTTTTTAAGAGACAGAGGAAAGCCAAATTGCAATCCACTTGCAAGGTTTTGTTTACTGTGGATTCTGCCATACAACAGGCAAAGGAAGGGAATTCCCGAGCACCATCAGCTCTGGCTATTCCACAGCCCAACCTGTGCAGTGGAAGAGCAGTGTGGGTACGCTGCCATTCATGTGTTATTCTTGAGACTGTCACCCATTACAAAGACAATTTCTATGATCCATCTCTCCTTCAGGTGCACAGTTAAATTGCAGCTATGACTGAGAATTGTTTATTCCATCTATAACTGTTCTTAACTTGGAGAACTGTTTCACTAGTGCTTTACTGCTACCTCAGAAGGGCAAAATAGAGACTGTGAGGGGTGAGACAGAGGTGCTATTCCAGTTTTTATTCTGTTTTGATTTTGCTAATACACTTGGTTAGTCTGCCACCATTTAATGTCATTATTTTCACAGTAAGTCATCTAACTGCAATGTATCGATAACATAATCATGTGTTACGACATGCAAAACGAATTTTGTTCTTAAATTCTGTCCTGTATTTTAAGTAGTCCATATTCTTTTGCACACTGTTGGTATTACTGTTTCAGAGACGGTCCCTTTGGTTCAAATTAAAATCACAGGATATACCTGCAAGTTCTATATACAATCCTAGAAGAGTGCCCTTTCTTACTAATATGACAATATTGGTGGGTGTCTTTTAGTCAAAGAAGTATAGAATTGTTTGTTCTCCTTTAGCAATGTTTTCAGCAAAGGTTTGCCTGCTCCTCCATGGTACAAGTATGAACTAGACCTCACAGTACTGCAAGCAATCACATGAAGGCTTAGTTCTAATTTTATGAAATGTTTTAAAAGAAATTAGCATAAACAATATTTGCATTTTGTATCATAACTGAAACCATACTGCTAAATGATCATATCCTGTTTAGCCCATAATGACATCAGAAATACATGTTTATCATCTGCTCTGGACAACTCAGCATGATTTTGGCCTAAGGCAAAGTGGAATTGAAATCATTTACAGTTGTCCAAACCAAGATAACCACACATTTCTGAGGTAATGGATACCTAAAAGGAATACTGCCTTTAGATTGCAGTTCATGATTTAAATACATTAATTCCTCAAAGAACACTGGTAAAGTGTCCAGTGGATTTCCTTCAAAACTTAGCATGGATTAAACAATCTACTGCACAAAGCAAATGGGATTCAGGAGATTAGCCCATCCACTAACAACTCTTCCTTTACGAATGGATCACATTTCCTACTATCTTTGATTCCTTTCCACCTACCTCAAAGTGACAACAAAATCCCAAAAGAAATAAAGCAAAAAATACATTAAACATTTTGAGTAGCAGGTTTCAAACAGTCTTTCACGTTTTGTCATTAGTTGTAGAGACTAATAAGAAAGAAAATACATAGTACTGGCTTCATGAATCTATTCTAAAATAAGATCTTTATTTTTCTTTTGGGCTTTTTCTTCCTTTTTTTAACATGGAAAACATCAACAGTTCACAAAACGTAATAAAGTCAAGCAAGAGGGAGAAGAATCACTTGAGATATATATATACACACATACATTACAATTAATGAATTAGAGTCTAGTGATAAAAAACCAAAATGTAGTCAGATGAAAGACAAATATCTGATTACAGACACACATTCCTTGACAGACAAAGAATCAGATTTGCCCTTGCCTAGAACACGGAACTTCATATTTTTATCAAATTGTGTAGGTTTTTAGGCCAGAAAAACATTATACCAGAAAGATAGAAGAGAATGTAAAGCCAATCACATAACCCATTCATTCAGATGAATGCTGTACAAGCTCAAAGGATTTGCCTGCCTTTTGCTTTCATGCAAAACAGAACATTTAGCATAAATAAATAAGTAAGAAATTAAAGAAAAAAAACCATCAGTTTCCAAAACACAAACAGTGGTTGGGAACAACTGTTTGACGACACTAATTCTCAGCTGGGGGGAAACGGGACTCGTTCCTCACCAAATTCTTAGACGGAAGGGTTTCTTCACTAGGTTTTGATTTCTTCCCATTAGAGGGGAGAAAAAAGAGGAAACGAGATTGGGAAATGTCACAGTTCTGAAAAGAGGCCCCATTAAAAAGAAAAAAATGTAGAATTACAACTTGAGCAGGAACAAACCCTCATTATTTCCTAGAATTTTCCATGGAACCCTGAAAGTGAAATGAGGCCCTAATAGTCAAATATTGAACACACAAATACTCCCAAACACATGAGTGACCTCAGCACAGAAAAGAAAATCAACCAATGCACCCACTGAAAGGATATAAAAAGCACTCTACAAATAATGAATTTCCAACAGCCATGTATACTATATTGCTGCGAAAAGTGGATGGAAATTGGCTTAAATGTTAGTCTGGAACTGTGAGTGTGCTCCCAGCACAGTTTTGCCCTTGACATCTAGTTGCCCACAGAAGACACGAAAAGGAATTGAGCAATTAAACATGAACTGGGGTGACAGACAAAACTGCTAAAAAGACAGGGCAGTCCTGTCCATCTACAGAAAATTTAGCCAAAACCATAGACTTTCATGCTGCTACAGCTTTCTTGATTCCACTGAGCTTTATGAGAGTGATGTGCGGCTGCATTCTGTAATGTAGACAAAACTTTTCATAACTACATAGATCAGAAAACAGGACTTGAAAGAAGGATGGAAAGTAGAGCTTACACTGAACATGTTTGCACAGAATATTTTAATTTCAGCTGTGTTATGTGAAAAGAGTCCTCAAAAGCTATTGAACAGTTTTCTAAGGAGAGGAATAATGCAAAAGAAAAAAAAATGATTGTGAAAAATGTGTGTGAAATGTTTATAAATAGAATCTGCTTTCTACAGGAAGGAAATACAAATACATGGCAGACATAAAGATCCATAACCACCCTTTCATAATCTTCCTTCTCAGCATGTGTGCTTAAATATGAAGGAAACATTTGAAGGAATAGGAAAAATATGGAAATAGGATTTCTTTACACCATCTGGGCAAAAGGAAAAAAACATGTACCAATGATTTAATAGGCAGCATGAAAAAGGCATCAGAGCAGCATGATGTATGAAATATTTCTCTGCTGGAGCTGGGTACCAGGGAGAGAAAAGAATTACCTCCATTCGCTCTTGCTTGACATCATCAATCTCATCATCTTCAAAAATGGCTAAGAGCTCTCCAGTCTGGTCAATGGAGTTGAGGAAGTCTTGAGCAAGCTTCTGCCTTTTGTTGGTGTTATTACTGTTGAATTTGTCTTCATAAAGACAAGAAAAGAATAACAAACTTATTTGGCTTCTCCAAACATCAACTGATGTTTTGGAATCAGCCCAATGCAGAAAAGGGCCTGTTCTTACTGTCCCCTCAAACAAGTTGTGCTACCTGACCGAGGTCACCACTCTGCAGTGACAGTAAAAAATTACCTTTAGTGTTTTCTGGTATAACTTAGCTTTTTCATGATCTAGAGAAACCTGCTGCTCATGCACCGTTACATCTCACCAAAGAATCCACAGTGGATACTCCTGTAAAAGAAACTACCCCTCTTTAGTTGCACAGAAGAACTTCACTCGTAGAGCAGAATGTACAGAGAAAATGCTCTTCCCTGAACACCTGCAGAACACCGTCGTTACCTACAGCTTAAAGCAAACCCTAACACACACGTTAGGATGCAGTTCCAGAGGTGATGGATCACTACTCTCCAGTAAAACCTGGAAAACCCTGGCAGGGTGATCTCTGTTGTTCCAAGCAGAAGAGAAGCTACAAAAGCATTAAATCCATAAAAAAACCCTAATGGCTTCAATTACCAAAGCCTGACAGAAAATGCAACTTTAATTCCAGGATAAACTGTGTTTAGGAAGCATTTCATGAGCATCTAAAAATTTTAGGAAAATTGTTTATTTGTTTCAAGTAGTGCCACAAGCTTAAAGCCCAAAGCTGTCAGGTAAGAAGTGACACTGCCACATTACTTGCATGAAACGATATCTTTTCATGTGTGGTGAAAATAAAATGCCACAGGCAAATTAAATCTCAAATGAGTTGATAAAAATTTATCCACAGCTTGATTAAATCAAAGCAAGAAGTACAATGTTTATCTAACATCAGTGTGGATGCTCAGAGGAACCAAATATAAGGAAATCATTGTAAGGGAAAAAATAATAAAAAGCTCTGAGAAAGGAAATAAGTTAAATACAAAAAATTGTGTATGGACATTGTTAGATGTTGTAACAGTATGGCAAGGTTTAGATTTGCTATGATAAATTTTAACTTGACTTCTTACAATGGAAATGTTAAATCTAATGCCAATATAAATCCACAAAACCTTTAACAGCAAATTATATGGCATAAATTAATATATTTTTAATTCAAAGAGCTTTTCCTTTAAATGCATTGCTTATAAAATCAGTGACTTGCTCATGGAATGGGGAAACAAACATGTTTCCCATTCTTTAAATTACAGATTCAAAGTATAAAATGTTAAACTACAGCAAAAAAAAAAAAAAAAAGACCCAGGTAATTTACTAGTATTGAATGACTTCAGACTATAGGATGCTTTTTAAAATATGCCAAAGATCTTTAGACAATAATTTAGCAAATGTCCATTCAATTGCAGGTGGTAGATGCTCACTTTAGAAGCATTTCAAATGGAAAAGCAGAGATTTTCAAACAAATTCCTCTAAAGACACTAGTTTTGTGCCTCTAACTATTAAGGAAGTTAGCAATACTTTGCATTGAGCTGTTTGGCACATTTATAAAACATCAAGACTCTCCCAAATTAAATAATTTTTTTTCTACCTTCGAGGAGGTCATCTTCTTCTATTCCTTTGACAATCTTAGATTTGTAGTCTCGAAAAAACATGTATTTAAGCAGCCTTCTAAGCTTCTTCTGAGAGAAAAAATACATTTACATTAATTAGTATTATATATTTTTATTTGAACTAACAGTAAATATAATTGTTGGAACGTTCATAATTTTTGATTCTGAAAAAAATCCATATGTAGAAAGTACCTCAAGGTAAATAGCAATTAAACATTAAATATTATTTATTTGAACTCTTTGGTACTTTATTGTGAGACAGAATTGGGTTTGACTTTCAGAAAGGAGAAATTCAGCGATAAGGCTTCTTTTTAGGGCTCTCCAAAATCTTTACTGAAGTTTGGAAATTCAAGCCTAGAAACACACATTTCCATGAACTTTGACATCCATATTAACTGCTCTTTTCAGTACAGCCTTATGGCTCATATCAGATAAAGAAACTGCAATTGGTTTTCACGTGTTAGTGGTTTTGAGTTTTGAAATCGTTTTGGTCATCAGGTTTCACCTATCTAATGAGGAAAGAAAAACAAAGAGGAGAGAAAAGGGTGAGGGAAAGTGAGGAACTAAGGAAGAAAGGGAGACATAGGAAGAATAAATAATGTAGATAAAAATAGCTGACAATAATTTTTGAAGAATTTTCAAATTTGAGGAAAGAAAACTAATTTTTTTAATTGACTTGTTACTTACTACACAGAGAAAGCAAGACCATCTCTAAATTTGGAGATTTTAGACGGACATAGTACAGGAAAAAATATTATAAAAGAAAATAAAGATAATTTACAGTCTAAATGACAAAACTATAATGGTCACACTGTCAAATGTCACATCTACACCCTGCATATCCAGGGGGAAATTAGAATTATTGATTTTTAATAAAAGGAACATAAAGGATCAGGATCAATAATTTTACCTAATTAACAAATTGTTTTGAGCTCTAAGGTTCACTATCCACCCTAGAGCTTTGTGAAAAAAATCTATTGATAATTGAAGTTACAGTAAAAGACAAGAATTAATTAAAATATTCTAGAATGACTGCACTGCGCACAATAAGATTCAATTCTAGAGCAGCTAGAATTGCAACTTTTAAATAAAGCTATAGATGATGATGGACTCCTTTTGCATAGGTTAAGCAAACACTTGAAAACAAAATAAGCAGCTGATTATGTAAATAAAAACTTCTGCCTTTTTACTGTACCTTATCTTTGCGCATTAAGAACAGAAGATCTTCAGCAGAGATGACTCGAGCTCCTCTCATCTGAGAAACTTCAGCTGCTTGCTGCAACTAAAATAAAGGAATAAATTAGGATGGCCTTTTCAGAGTTAAAAACTTTATTCACTGGGGTTTGTCTTAAATGGATTCAGATAATATTTTGCACGGTCCTGAATAGCAAAATACAGGCTGTGCACTAAAACACAAGCTGGGACTCTCAAAGGTGTCACTCACCCGGCTCTTGTTTGCCAAGAAGTGAAAAACAATTTCATGAAAAGCCTGAAAGGCTTTTGACAAATCTCAAGCAAAAGCTTTTTTGTTTATATTTAAAATGATTGCTTTTAAAAAGCACTGCAGCCCTTTTTTTCCTTTCCTTAGTGCAGAAAATGAACATACAATTCTCTCAGGCAATGTAAAAATGCCAAATTCTTGCCATAGCACTTTATCTGCAACTGTGGAAGGGTGGCTGATCCCTCTCCCAATTTTTTAGAATAACAAATATTAATTTTAAACAGCTTATTATGTATTTTTTGAAAGAAACTCTACCCCTACTTGACTTAGCATTAGTACAAACCAGACTCACATGAAGAACTTTTTTAGCCATGCTCTTATTTCATTTGGGAGAAAGAAAATGAATTGATAGGAAAAAACAACTCTATTAATGAAGGAATTGAAAAACCTTACTGAACAGACCAGGCCCTTCAGCTACGAAAGTGATGATGACGGGACTAAGCAAGGAATGCCACAAAAATTGGTAAGAGGTGGCCAAAGCAATGGGAAGCAACGGACTGTCCTCAACTCCACTGCCTCTTAAGGCCCTAAACACCTCAAATTGTGCTGGAAAGAGCAGAAATCTCTTTCTAAGGGACTAATCCCATCAGCCTTCAGTAGGTGTAGGAAATCAGGCTGTTTTGTACACAAATGGATCACATTAAAACTAGCATTAAAACTAGGGTCAGAAATTTTGTATGCTTGGTTGCAAATTTGTGCAAGCTGATGTTTATCAAACTGGCGGGCTGAGGAGGCTCAACCCAAATGCACAAAAGAAGTCAATGGGATTTGCTCCCATTCCCAGGATGATCATGGAATATACAACGGTTTGGGTCGGAAGGAATCTTTGAAGTTCCTCTAGTTCAATCCCCTCCTTGTAATGAGCAGGGACACCTTCAACTGGATCAGGTTGCTCAGAGCCCTTTCCAGCTTGAACCTTGAATGTTTCCAGGGATGGGGCATCCATCACTTCTCTGGACAACCTATTTATGTGTAAATCATGATGCTGTAGATATGGCGGGATGGAAAGGATGCTTCCTGGCATAGAATATACTTTATCCTCAAAATTAAAAAACATTGTCCAAAAAGCAAGATTTAATAGTAGAGTTTTTTTCTCTCATCCTTTATCCTGTGATGGAAAACTGACAACAAGCACAGTACAAAAGTTATCAAAAGGAGAGATCCCTTTAAAAATTCATGATATTAAAATTCATACACACCTGTAATATGATCAATAAACATCAATTTAATTTATGTTTGAATATCTGTATATTCTTCTTTAGAAATGCATTAATGCACCTGAAAATAATTTAAAGAAATCTTATCCTTCATGCTCACACTAGCAATGGTTTCACTCAGTATCACTGGCTGAATAAGTATATTATTAATCTGAGCTCCCATGCTGCTATGACTTGAAATAGGCCTATTCAGAAGTTAAAAAGATCAACAAAAACAGTAGCTGTTTCTAATATCCAAAGAAGGCCGGGGGGGGGGGGGGAGAGAAAGTTTTTCATTTTGGCAAGTGTTCATTGGGCAAAAGATTCAGTCCATAAATCATAATACTGTACTGCATTAATTTTTTTTCCACACTAATGACACGCACACAAAACGTTAACTGTATCTCATACTCACAACACAAAACATACTGCGTGAAGAGGTTCAGAGTTTCCCCCTGAAACTCCCTCTTGGCCCTTGCAGTCACCAAGACCAGAGAGATTTCAGGAATTCAGAAGTCACAGTAATACAATCTTACTTGAAAAATGTAAGAATGTGAAAAACGATAGTTCTATTTTTTGGCACAAGCAAAACTGTTTCTTATTCTGATTAGTTTGAGGGCACGCAAGCTACTTATATTTCTAACATAAAATATAAAGAGATGGATTAAAAAAAAAATTATCAAGTACGAGCCAATATTCCTCTCTGGTGTAAATCTATTGCAGTTAGTGGATTTATGCCAGGGCTGACTTTGGCCTCACTGAGCTTAAAAGTGTTAGAAAACCTGACCTTAGCATGGTGATAACACAACACAGCTTTTCCAAACATCACATAAAACAATGGCAGAAATATCGGATGTGAAAGTCTGCTCTAAAATGTACAGGACCATAATGACGACCTCTTGGTCCCTTCAAACCCAAACCATTCTGTGACTTTCCAAGGCATTAAATTTCTTACCATAAAATTGAGATGTGTTAATTTCTGTAGCTGAAATACGTTCTTTTTCCAAATGATAAACACGTGACAATGGCATTTATAGCACAGATTGTGTGTGAGCTGCTTACAGCAGCCTCACAATGCAGGAAGGGAGAGTAAGGAGCAGAGGCCAAATTCACGTCCCATTTGCATCTAAGTAAATCCTGAATAACACTGTTTACTTTAATGGAGTTATTCTGGGCTAAACACAAGATCAAAATCTGGAATAATATTCTCAGTTTCTACCAAAACAATGAAAACTTTATTCTCGTATTGCCCCGACTTTTGCATCTATTTTATTTTAAGGAACGGACACACAGCATTTAATTTCTTTGGCTTAAAGAAAGCAAAATACGAAAATAATTACTTCCTGTACAGTTATAAAATATGGATTATTTATCCAAACAGACCATAATGAGTTCTGCATTGGTACACATATTTACCTGGGAAACTGGGTATGCTCAGGTAAATATGTATCCAAGAAATTAAATAAAAATTACGTCCCGCGCAGCCGAGGTTGGGGGGAAGATGTATTTATAGCTTAACACACACATAATTGACTCACTCAAACCACAACATGAGTGCTCTGCTATAATTAGCATTATAACAAACTGGCTTATTTGACTGTCCCAGAGTTGCCATTAATACGCAATAAGCCCCGATTCCTTAATTTCCGGAGGGGAAGGCCTCGTTGAGTCATTACTGCATCCCGGGATGAAGGGGGATTTCAGGAAGCCGTACCAAAGGAACGATCCATCCCGGAGCACCCAGGCATTTGTCATTCCAGAAAAGCTGCTCTCAGCTCTGCAGCCCTGAAGCCAGGAGGTCTCTCAGCCTTTGCTGCAGCCTCTGTGAGCGGCGCTGCCCGTGACTCCAGATGAAGGGTGGGATATAAATGCTGCAATAACTTTTCCCAGATGAGGTTCCTATATGGCAACGGGGGAGATATGGCAAGAATTTCCCACCACCTCCCTTCTCCAAGCCTCAGAGATACTCAGTGCCAGTCACAGAATCTGGGGCAGCAGCAGTTCCAACCTACTCACTTGTCTTCTCTTTTTTTAATTTTCAAACTATTAAGCCCACATTACAAAATATTTTGTTTGGGATGATACTGAAGAACAGCAAACAATCCAAATTACTCAGCTTTTTAAAGAAAAGCAGGCTAAATTTCCTACTACCAGCAAACAATATTTGAGACTTCAGAATCTGAATATATTTTTTATTACAGCTGAATTATGAACCCCTAAAAGTGAAGTTTAAATAACGGAAGTGTTGAAATGATTTTAACTATAGGAGCACAAATGGCTCTGTTAATAATTAGGAGTTTATGAAAAATAAGTGTATTTTACAATTTTTCACATTACAAAGAAAGTAGTATATACAGTAACTATATTTTAAAGTCTAAGAAGAAATGGCTGGGGAATAATACTTTAAAATGTAATCACGAGTTTAATGACTTTATGAAGTTAACTTTCTTGGCAGGATGAACTGAAGTATGTTAACAGTCACCTTACGGCTATTTTCTTTTTGCAACTTCTGCAAATTATAGATTTGTTGAAAGGAGTATTCATTCTCCTGTGACAGAAGCACAGTTACTTCAATGGGACTGTCTGCTGCTTTTTCTTTCCGTAATTATTTTTTCTTCCACTACCTCCAAAGTCAACAATCACCGATACTTCTTCTACAAAACTGTCTTGATGGACAAACAGACAAAAAGCTGGAAAACAAACATACTGTGTTGTGACATAATCCTTCCAGTTAAACTGCAGGACAGAGTTGGAGTGGTAATGTTTGCATGCCTTGGAACTGCTGGGAGCCAAGAATAATGCTGCAGGAGCTACGATTTTGTTTTCATTATACAAGAAAATTAGATCACAGTTCACCTGGGTGAATTTTTTTTCTGAGGCAGGAAGGCTGTTTTGCTATTAAATCTGCATTAAAATGTCCCATTTTTTTATCTTTTCCAGATAAAAACTATGCAACCATAAAATTACCAGAGAATACTCTAAATTTAGATATAGTCCTGTAAATATATTCCAAATAGAGCATCCTGATATTTTTTCATAGGCAACTAAATAAAAGAAGTAAATACAGGCTTATACTTCAACCTTTCAATGTAATATCTCACATGCTATTAATGTTAACACCTGAGCTTCTCATTCTAACACACACACAGAGGAAAACCACAGATTTTGTTTCCATAAGTCAGCATAGGGATGTGCTTTCTGCAGTTAGCACATCT
Organism: Pseudotriccus pelzelni; assembly: GCA_035584735.1. Lineage (NCBI taxonomy): Eukaryota > Metazoa > Chordata > Aves > Passeriformes > Tyrannidae > Pseudotriccus > Pseudotriccus pelzelni. Next base: position 1,562,887 of record JAWMRA010000162.1, on the reverse strand, counting down.
TGGGGAGGTAATTACATTTAGGAGCCCATCAGAGCACTCTAATAGGTAGTGATTTAGGATCACTGCACAAGGGTTAAACAGCATGACTGAATCATCACAAGCTGCCTAAACCAGAAAATGTCCATCTGCACATTAAACGACAATCAATTTTCTTCATATTCAGTATCTGGTTTCAAATTAGGTATTTTTTACTGAAGACCGTTTCATGTTACACCAGGTGATTATGTGTCACCTCAAGAAGATGAAGTTCTGTGTCCCATTTTGAGGCTTTAGAGAATCATGGAATCATTTAGATTGGACAGTACCTTTAAGATATGAAGCCCAACCATTAACTCAGCACTGCCACGTCCACCACTAAACCATGTCCCCACTAAACTAAATCCCTCCAGGGATGGTGATTCCACCACTTCTCTGGGCAGTCTGTTCCAATGCCTGACAACCCTTTCTGTGAAGAAAAATGTCCTAATATCCAATCTAACCCTACCCTGGAGCACCTGAAGGCCATTTCTTATTGTCTTATTGCTTGTTATTTGGGAGAAGAGACCAACCCCCACCTGGCTACCAACCTCCTTTCAGGTAGTTGAGGAGAGTGGTAAGAGCTCTTATCTTATGCTTGACATACAGTGAATTTCAGTCCATACAAATTATGAGAATAAGAAAACACGAGTTCATACCCCTGTTCATACCTCAGTGTCTCTGGCATTTACTGATGTTTTCAAGGACACAATTTGTTATATTTGTACCTTCATAGAAACCTTACTCCTGAGTCCCTGCAGCACAACAAACTGCTTCTCCTCTCCTTCTAGCAGGTGGCAACAGTTCTTGATGTCCTCATTTCAGGCAGCCCAAAGAGCGGGGTCTGGATATAGAGAGTCTGCAGCCAGTTCCTAGAAGCTGGAGAAGAATTACCCCAAAAGCATCTCTGGCAATAAACAGGTTACACAAGGACTCCTTCCCACCAAAGGCATAAAGAGCATGTCTATAGGTCCAATACTCAACAGTTTCAACACCAGAGGTAACAAACATCCTGGCCTGCATCAGGAATAGTGTGGCAGCAGGAGCAGGGAAGTGATCCTTTCCCTGTACTCAGCACTGGTGAGGCCACACCTGGAGTGCTGTGTCCAGTTCTGGGCCCCTCAGTTCAGGAAGGACATT
>JAWMRA010000162.1:1449610-1561632 GCA_035584735.1 Pseudotriccus pelzelni | reverse complement strand
GGCACAGGTTGCCCAGAGAAGCTGTGGCTGCCCCATCCCTGGAAGTGTCCAAGGCCAGGTTGGACAGGGCTTGGAGCCCACTCAGGTGTCCCTGATCATGGCAGGGGGTTGGGACTAGGTAATCATTAAGGTCCCTTCCAACCCGCACCATTCTGGGATTCTATGAAAAATTCCATGAGGAAAATATTTGCAAAGACCATATGCAGAAGACATAAGATGACTTCTTCCTCCCCAGGCCAGAAGCATTCACCCACATGGGTTTAATGTATCCTGCCCTAAGACCTGCAATCATTCTTGTCAGAAAAGATCCAGTTCCATGATTTATGGCCTGCAGCCTACCAAAATGTTTGTGTTAATAGAGCCCACTACACACTCCTGCTGAGTTTTTACACTGCTCTGTGTGCTGCACAGATTACCAATGTATTTGTCAAAGCCTTACCTACGTTTCTTGCAGGTACGTGGCCATAATTCACCCCTTCAAGCCCAGGCTCTCTGCTGGGAGCACCAGGGTCATCATTGGGATAATCTGGCTGGTGGCATTTGGCTTGGCCTTCCCGCAGTGCTTCTACGCCGAGATCCTGACGGACAACGGAACCACGAAATGCATCGTGGTCTGGCCCGACGACGTTGGATCCAAGCACCAGCTCACGTAAGAGAAACGACAAAACCCCCAATTCAGGCAGAAGATAACTAAGGAAATTAATTCCATCTCAAACCCGTTGGTTATGGGGAGTGCTGGGAGAGAGGGCAGGGGAATAGAGGGCTGGGCAGCCGATCTGTGCTCAGTTAAAGCCAGCTATGTAAAAATCTCCCAGGTGCTCACGGTTCAGGATAAATAAGGGCCATGTGCCATCCTGCCCTGCTTTGAAAATGGGTCATAAGGTCTAGAAACCCTAAATACAGGGCTTGGTGGATTTAAGAGAAGCCAGTGCAAAAAGTCTCTAAACAAGCAATAAATGCTGGTTGCAAAAATTTTGGATTTTCTTCCTCCCTGGGGCCGGAGGAAACTGGGTATCTTTAATGCTGAGAAGCAATGCAATTAGTTAAAAATTATGCTGCTCTTTGCGGGGGGAAATGGAAAATAAATCCTGAGAGGAGCACGTTTCAGACATCCTGAGGTTTTTTAGCCTGATTTATCTGAGCACACATCTGCACTCCCAGAAGTTCCTAACCCTCACAGAGATTTCCTCGTGCTTTAAAACAAGATTGTTCAAACAGATGAAACAAGCCATACCCCACATGTAGGGGATCTGCTGTGATTACTCATTATTCAAAGTATGTGATACACAGAGCAGTTTGAGAAATTTATCAAGCAAAACATATTTATGCAAAGTAGTAATGGAAGAACTGCGGAAAGGGAACAAATTGATTAATGAAGTGGAAACAGTTTTTCAAACCAAAACCAAGTGCTAAACTCCCCGAGTTCACTCTGCACTCTGAATGCTTTTGCCCAGCTCCATGCACATTTTTCCTTGCTCAGCCTTAATCTCTGGCAGACAGCTGGATGCCTCCTAAGGTTAGTTATTACCAAACTAACAGGTTTTCACACTAATATGTGCCAAGTTCCAGGAGCTCCACATAATTTTGGCCAAGCTGCAGCGTATTCAGTCACTGATGGCCAGTTGTCCCCAGTCTCCAGGGGCACAGAAGAGCAAAGAGTAAAACCAGGCTTACAGCACGTTGGGTGATGCTCCTCCTGGTTGGCACCCCTCGGCACATGGTGTGGAGCACAGTGTGCCAGGCTCCAGCCAACTGAGAAGGTGGGAGAGCAGATAATCACTTAGAGATGAGTCACTGATGACTGTTTCACTCAGATGAACAGTGTGAGGTTTATTTCTCCCTCATCCGTGGTTTGGGAAGGACTGAAACAAGTTTCCCAGCACGCCATCAAAATCTCTGTGGGCTGGAAAGTCTGTGGTCCTGAACACGGCAAATAGTGGGGGCAGGCTCTTTCTGGGATCTCCAGCTGAAGAGCAGCAGCTCCTGACCACAACACATCGTTCACTAACTCACTCTCCCCGAACAGTCTCAGATCTGCAGGTGTCAGCACCTCTCCTAGAAAGGCAGGTGGAAGCACTGCTCCCCAGAAATCATACTGAGTGATGGATTTGCTGGCACACGGGCCTGCAACACAGACCATGGAGAAAAAGCCATGTGCAGCCATTCATGTGCTAGTCCAAATAATGAGGGACAGAAATGCTAAGAAACTCAAAGAAAACCCAAAAGAATGGAGAACTGGGTTCCGTTGTTGACTGTGGGTCCTCCAAATCCTTTGCAGTTGAGTAAAAATAGCCTTCAGGATTTCTAGATTTCAGAACAAAGGAAAATCCTTTTCTGCAGGAAAAATGTGTATAATTACGATTAGAAACAAGTGAAAAAAAAACCCCAACAAAAAACCCAAACAATGCACCATGACTGCCAGTGCCTGAGAAATATTGGATATGAAGGGAATGAATCTGTAGAAGTTTAACCAGAATAAAGAATCTTAACCACAGGGGATATTTTTTTTTCTGGTGACATCTTAACTTTGCAGTGAAGCAGTAAAGCTACAAGACTAAGAGTTGCTTTTTTGCATGCGCTCAAGCTTATAAAGAGGATGTAAGCTAAGCTTACATTCTGTCCTCCTCCCTGGATGGGAACCCTAAAAGGGCTTGGCTGCACTCCACACACATCATTAGACCTTCAAAAGCAGCACTGCTCTGAGGGCAACTGGAAAAGGTGGAAGACAGGCAGGGACAAACTTGCCACATCTCACAAATACAATATTTTTCCATATGCAGCCAGTGCTCCGGTATTTGCAGCTACCCCCGAGGAGCAAATACCACCGAGGGCCCCAACACCCATTTTGCCAGCACTCTCAAAGCAGCTGACATGGGAGTAACCCCAGAGCCTTGTCATCCTGAGAAAGACCATTTGCACCCACCCAGCCTTTTGGGGTCACTGCCAGCAGCGAGCGCCAGAGCCCTCCTGCCTAATCCTAGTTTTCACACTGTTTATGTTAATTTGACAGCTGCTGTAACTGAGTGAGCAGGTTGTTCCCTTCCCATAAATGGTGCTTGCTTAAAGTAATCAACCCCCAGCATGAGGGAACCAGCAGAAGTTTGTGGGGTAACATGGAAAGCCGGGAAGGGCTGAGGTAAAATTGGAGATGTCAGTGCTTTCAGCTGGAGCAGTAACCATTAGCCTGTTGGTGATATCTAACTGTGCACTCACAAACAGAAACAGCCAGCGACACAAAGACAGGCAATATTCCTTCCTCCCTCTCTGCATCTTTGTGCACACTGTCAGCAGCCTTTTGCTGTCCCCAATCCAGGTTTTTTCCACTGTTGCCACTATTGCATTCATCAAGTTACTGTATAATTTTTGGACTTTTCCTTTCCCATTCCTGTGATTTAAAGGCTGGTAGTTTTACAGCCATGAGCCTCAGCCATCTCTCCCTCCTGACTGCAGTGGGATAGCAAAGATCAGTGCAGGTGACCGCGGACTGTCACCCTCTGATAAAAGATAAGTTATGTTACTGCATCTTGAAAGAGCAATGAATCCAGCCCAAGGACTCCTCATCAGTCTCTGTAACAACGTTTGTAGTCAAAATTCCTGCTTTGTGGTTGAAGTTGATGGGTGCCAGCCATACATGTCCAAAAGACAATTTCTGGAAGAGCCCTCCGAGAGCCACACCAACTGTGAAAACCCGCTTGTTCTTCTCTTTCAGGTACCACATTGCCGTGATCGTGTTGATTTATTTGCTGCCTCTAATGGTGATGTTTGTTGCATACAGCATTATAGGAATCACTCTGTGGAGCAGTGCAGTTCCAGGCGACCACCTCCACAGAGTCCGCTACGAACACCAAGTTAATGCCAAAAAAAAGGTCAGAAGTGAAACTTTAAAGTAATTCCCCTCAGCACACCAGCCCCGCTGGCTCCAATTCCAAAATGGAGCTTGCAGGTGGTAACAAAATCTTGTGGGATTGGGCATGAAAAGTTAACAAAATGTTTTGGGCCGGGGGTAAAGAGCATCCCCCAGCAAGTTCGAAAAAAAATGGTGATTGCGTGCACCAGCCAGCCTTCAAGGAACAAAGGCTCACAGCAGTCCTTAGAGAGTAAAGCCTGGTGCCTAACGAGTCCACATGTTGCAGGATAAACCAGGGTAAAACTCCTGACAGAGTGAAGAGGTTTCAGCATAACAGCAGTGTTCTCATTTCCCCACACATCCCTCTGTCGGAGCTGCAAGCAACTCCTCTGCAGGGAGTCCACTCGGTGCACCAGGAACCATTTGCTCTAACCCCCTCCCTGTTCCCAGTTTCCAACACCAGGGCTGGTTTCTTTGCCATGGCAGCCCAGGTCTACGTTCCATACATTGCGCTTCGTTGAGGGCAAACCAGACCCAAAAGAAAAGCAGCACTTGCCATTGCCCCAGAAACCTCAGACAATCACCCAGAGTGACAATCACCCGGAATGACCCCCTGGTTTTGTTTTCCTAGTTTGTGAAGACCATGGTGGTAGTGGTGATCATTTTTGCTGTCTGCTGGCTGCCTTATCACGTATACTTCATCCTGGGGAGCTTTAAGAAAGACATCTACCAACAAAAGTACATTCAGCAGGTGTATCTTGCAGTCTTCCTCCTTGCCATGAGCTCTACCATGTACAACCCCATCATATACTGCTGCCTTAACCAGAGGTGAGTAGTGTGCTTGTGTGCGCACAGAGAAAATAAAAATCTCAGCCTGAAAAAGCATAAAACTCTGAAGGTGAGAACAGCTGTGATTTTCAGCTGCAGTCCATAGGCTAAGCGGACAACTTAATTTATACTTTGCTGATAATGTGAGACGGGGCACACTCTGAGTGAGATTTTAACTCAGCCCTTAAGATTTTCTGCCTCGGAATAAGATGCAGGCAAGCACATGTAAAATCAGCGCAGCCACGTTTGCACCCAGTTCCACGCGCAGACTTATCCTACTCCCAAGGGAGGAGTCTGTAATCCCTGCAGTGCATCTGGGCTGGCTCAGCCACTTGCTCCTCCCAGGCCACACACACCCCACCCCGGTCCCGGGGAAGCAGGAGCAGCCCAGGGATGTCCTGCTGCGGGTCCCACCCGGGCACGCACGAGGGAGTCCCCAGGAGGGAGCAGCTGGGAGAGCACAACCCCGTCGTGCCAAGAGATGTCCCTCTCGCTCCGTGCTGCCGCGCCGGGACGCGGAGCGTGGGAGCCGCTCCGGCTGCCCGTGCATCTCCGTGCCAAACCCCGCATCCATAGCCCGCCTCTCCCTTTCATGGGAGTTCCGGGGTAACCAAACGCTCAGCTCCAGAGGGATGCTGAGAGGCTCGTTTCCGACAGCACCCTGCCTGCAAGCTTGCAAAAGAAGGCAGTTTCGCAGCCCATCTAGCCAACCTGCGTTTAACATGGAGCACCCAAACACATCCTCTCCCTCCTCTTTCAGAATGCAGACAGCTTCCTCATTTAATTACTCCTGTTTTTCTAAAAAAGCTTCCAGTGGGTAAACACAGATATTTTCCTCAGGTGCTCTGTGTCTCTCAAATGCTGTTACCAGCATCGTCAGCATCATCTACTGAGCACATCAGACAGCCTGCCATTTCACTGATCTTACATATTTACCTAAAATAGATGGAAATCTGATCATAAACTCCTATTGCACCTTCCTCTGTGGTTTTATACATTTAGCTCTTCATCTCACTGCTTTGACTGCAATAGAAATTTTTTATTTCCATGGTCATCCACAGGTAGAACCAAGTCACGAGTTTTTTCATTCTCCGGGCAGTTAAAAAGATCATTTCACCACTGAATTTCTTTTCTCACATTTACAGGTTTCGTTCTGGTTTCAAGTTGGCCTTCCGGTGGTGTCCGTGCATAAAAGCAACAGAGAAAGACAAACTTAAACTTTCGTCCCCGTCTCTTTACCAGACAACCCACAGGAAGTCGAGAAGTTTCAACACAGAAACTCAGCTGAATGAGAAAGAGAAGACATCATTTACCCTCACCCAACTAAAGCTCTGATTTCCTCCTCCTGATTCTGGCTCTATCCTCACACACCGCGTCAGGGCAGCAGATTTGCAGAAGCCCAAGGCAGCTCTTTTTTTCTGGAGCAACTGTTTCCTACAGGACTTCTTTAGATGCCATCAGTATTAAAAGCAGCCTGCTCGGTAATACTTCTGTCCACGTAGGTCCAAATATCACCCAGCTATGGACGTCAGTTTAGCTGTCGCTTACACCAACAACCGCAATACAGAACAGAGACCCTGCCCACGAGGTCAGAAGAGCAGCAGACCTGAGGCTGCGCCCATCAGTGGAACAGCAATTATTCTCTTCCACATAATCTCCTGCTTTCTCTTTCACCAAGACACTTAAATCTGGAAAAGAGGTGCTGGAGCAGCAGCAGAGGTGCTGGGGCTCATCTGGCCCAGTTTGGATGGATCCCCGGGGCTGTGTGGGCAGCTAAGTCCCCTAGCTCAGCAGCCCCGAGGCGGGTAAGACTGTGGATCAAAGCTTGTTTATAACAAAGGCAAATACTAACACCTCGAGACTGAAAAGCCAGGCCTGCCCTGAAAATTTTATGAATTCTGGGGTTTTCATGCCTGCAATTTCCCCAGTGCTCTCTCTCATGAGTCAAAAGAGAGAAACTTCCTTAAGACATCGTCATTGCACGTATTTCTAGAATTCTGTACCAAAATACGATGTCATTTTCCTATTAAACTCCTATTAACAAGTGATTCCTTCTTCACATAGTTAATTGTGGAGCCTAATTTGGAAAGTGAGTTTTAGTACTAACACCAGCCTGACCCATCCCTCTTTTTCCAGATAGTCCCTTCATCTTCTCTTTCCAGACTTACCCCATATTTATTCTCACTGCTCTTCTCTTCTCAGATATGAAAATAAAGGCTGAAACATGTCATCTTCCAAGCCTGAGGCATTATGTGCAGGCATGCAAAACAGGAGGAGCTGAAATATAAACAGTACATAAAAGTAATACAGCATTTAATACTGGTGTGATAGGTAGCACCTCATAATCACCTTCACCTCTCCCACAGCTTTGTAAAGAGTATCACAAAGCCAAACCTTAGTGATTAAAGAGCTCCCATATGTCAACAAGATCATTATTTGAAATATTCCCCTTTGCTCTGTGAAAGCAAGACTGCAAAGTGCTGCCAAGCTTAAATTCTGCAGTAAATCCAGAGAAAAGATTTGTGACTTCAACGGAAACAGTACTCGGGGATATGATTTTTCCCAGGCCTGTTTCAATACAGGAACCAGTAGATATATCTTCTGGCTGCTGTGGAGAACAATTATGTTATGCAGAGGCCCAACAAACTTGTCCCACTAATGGGACAACAGAGCCGGGGCTGTATGGCCTTCTGGGGGAGTTCACTATTTTATGTCGTTCCAGCAGGTAATTTCTAGTCCAGATATTATCTATCCAGCCCTCCTACCTGGCCAGCCCGCTCCTCCCAAGGCTGTGCTGCTGGTGTGTGCTGGGGGCAGAGGGGGAGCAGGAAGAGGCACTTACAGGCAGCCACCAAGTGAAAACCAGCTGGGAGGGATGCTCTGCCAGGCACACATCTCTGGGACCAGGCTAGAGGCGGGCAAAGACTCCTGCTCTGAGGAAGTGCAGGACACCAAGAGGAGTTCACTATCTGATAGACTTAAGCTGTACCTCCCCCCGCCCAGCTGATGTGATTCTAAGGCAGTTTCCTAACGCAGAGCTTTTCAGACCAAACAGCCTTATCTTAAGCATCCCCCCCCCCTTCCCCTCCACCTTCCATCACACCCGAACAGCCAGCCAGAGCCTATTTCAGATGTCACACGTGTGCTGCCAGTGCAGCCCCTGACAGGCACCAGTGTCTGCTGACAGCTCAAGGCATCTTTCTCTTGCTTGGTGCAGAAAGCAGAGGGTGATTTCTTCAGGTTGCAGGAGGAATTCCCCATGCTCTGGCAGACTCCCACAGCAGGTCCTGAGGTTTCATCCCATAGAAACAGCAGCCGTTAAGGGAGCAAAGACACTCTGAGCCCCTGTTACACTGGACAAAAAAGGCATGCCAAGGCAGGCTACATTATACCTGTGATACATGAGGTAACCGGAACACGATGCTCCACAGTAAATACATGCAATTCTTCATATAAATACAGACAGGATTAAAAACCACGCAGCAGTAAAGACCTCCAGGGCAGCACTGAATCCCCCCTCTGCATGGTTTCTTGTGCTCTAAGGAGCACAGCAGTGCCTGCAGTCAGTAAAGAAAAACATTTGAAGAATCTCATTTTTAAGGCAAAGGAACGAACAAAAAGCACAGAACGGGGTTCAGAAGTTCAGAAACACTTTATTTTGCCTTCTGCTATTTTCTTAAGAAAACAAAACAAAACAAGGTCTGCTTGTTTTAAAACTCATTCAAAAGGCTTCTGAGAGAACCCCCAGAGGAGGAAGGAGCAGATGACATTACAACAGTGGTATGCAAATGGTCTTTTCCCCAGGAAATATAAGATTTTTGTGTTCATATTGCAGTAATTACAGCTTAACAATTAAGAGGACTGTGATTTTATTCACCAAGCCTAAAAGCTTTAAGAAAGACATCTCAGTCATTGCTTGGATAACATTGGAGACATTTCTTCAGACAGTTATAGCGTGTGATTCACTTGGAACAGTTTCCTAGGGGTAAGAAGTAGTCTGGAAATGAAAATCCCACCAGGTCTCCCTTTGGAAAAGAACTGCTGTGTCTTATCAAGCACATCAACTATGGTCCACGGTAGGAAAAGTTGCGCTGTTAGAAACACAAACTCACTCCCTATTTGTTATGAGCTGGATCCAATAAACAAAATGACCTATGCCAGCATCTCCAAAATTCAGAGTCACCCTGAGACCAAGTTTAACTTCCACTTCTCATTCCCCGCTACCCTGCACTGAGCCTAGCTCTCAGATGCCAAAGAGCTCCAAACCCAGGTCCCCAGGCACGGCTCACACCACCCCTACAGCACGGCCCACGACGGGCAGGCACAAGGTTTGCAAACCTTCAAGCAATTCAAATGCAACATGTCCCCTGTGCCCAAAAAGTTTCTCACCTTCTTCTGTCTCCTGTTTGGGGTCATAGCTGCACATCAAGGGTGTCAGAGACTATTCGAGCTGTAACGTAAAATGGGTTATTGGAGAAGCACAGCTCTAGTGTATGCAAAAGGGGCTTTCACCTACAACAGCTCCAGCACGGGCTGTGCCAACCAGCGGTGTACGAGCACCTGACACCAGGATTCTGCAAACGTTAACCCTTTGCACACAGGGAGCTCACCGACTCTGGCACGATGTATCCATCACCGTGTATCTGATGTAATCACACCGCCCTCGGTGCAGTGGGTTGAGGTTTTCCTGCCCTGCAGATCCCCCTGCACAAGACAGGGCATGAGGTGCCCCCAGACAAGCTAGGTGCCCCCTAAGATTTGGGCGTTGTCAGCGCTGTGCCTCTGCTGAACTACATTAGGAAACACGAGGCATGGGGGACCTGGGTGAAATCCACCCTGTTTGAATCTGACCCCGAATGCCCGGGAATAAAAACACACACACAAAACACAGGCACCACTGGGATTAGGTTGCAGCTCTCCCTACACAATAGCTCTTCCCAAAGCACTAAGCCACCAGCCAACAGCACCTCTTCCAGAAAGAACCACTAAACACCAGTTAACGCACATCAAAAAAGTTTAATATTTTCACAAGTATCACGTAACACTAGTGCCAGAGCTACTAGTGTGCAAAGTAAAAAGACCCTCTACCTTTGCAAAACCAGTTAGGCATGCAATTTTTCAGGTAGACACACACTTAAAGCTGCAATGACTGTTTGTGACTCACATGTTACTTTACAACATTCACTCACAGTGCACCATAATGCATATTGAAATGTTATTGATAGGTAGGGCAATCCAAATCTTAGCAGAGTGGAATGAGGACAAAGAGGAGTAGCCTGCAAATTTCCATCTACTTTCTGCAGGAAAAGGCGGAAGGGAAAACCATGCAGATATCTCAAATTCATTTTTGGTAGAAGAGTGAGAATTAAGGACTGCTGTGTGGCCTCCCTCTTTGCAGAAAGTGGTGTGACTTGCAAATGTTACTCGACAGTTACCTTCCTAACTGCTTCTCGATTTCAGTAATGCAACTGGTATGCAAGTATAACAATGGCATCGACTCGACAGAGGACAGGGGACACCACGTGTATATGATCTTTGCTGTTGCTTTCATCCTCGGAATAAGCTGCGTCCAATTTTGCCCACCTGGTGGGTTGTCTACACACCCAGGTCCTCAAAGGCAAGATCAAAACCAAACCCTCCTATTCCTTTCTGAGCACTAACTCTAGCTGAGTGTTTGTGTTCTGAGTGATTGCTGAACAGTATTAAAGATTAAAGCTCTGTGTGGAAGCAAATACCCATTTAAGGCGAGAGAGACGGAGGTGCCGCATCCGAGGGACGCGGGCGAGCTGCAGGTTCCGTGGAAGGGCAGCAGCGGTGCCCTGACCCAGACTAACAAGGAGAGATAGGAAATACTTTTTGTAAGACCTCTTAGACAGGAGAGTACAGCACAGCCGTGTAGGGACCGTGAATCTGCCGATCTCGCAGGTCTGGAGGTTTGGATTACCCCAATCACCAACCACTTCATTTTACTCTTTGGGGATTTCTTGCCGAAACGTGACGGATTTCGCCCAGTAACACAACACTGCTCACAGAAGCAATGGGAAATACCAGTGGAACCAGATCTGTGGGACAAGGGCGTTTACTTTTACCATGACAGAACAGGCATCAAGGAAGCGAGTAAGTCGCGGTGTCAAGTCCCACTACAGAGTTACGTGCGTGCACAGTGCTGACACACCATAATGTTTTCACAACCGCTTTAGACGGAACAACAGCAGGTAGATAGGCAGGAGGGAACTGCTGCTTCCCCTTCACTAAAAGCATCAACACCCAGGTCTGGTGGTCAGCGTGCTGGCAGTGCGCTCACGGGGATGCTGCAAAGGACACACTCGGTACGATGCAACGGTAGCTCTCAATGCACATCACTTGGGGGCAATTTCGTCTCAGACAACAACCGAGTTTTTGACAACTGCAGAAATTATAGACTGATTTTTTCCATGACCTACAGATGGGGAAGGTACCAACAAGGTGAGTAAGAAACATGCAGATTGGGGTCCAGAAACAGGAGATATTATTAACAGCACACATTCTATCTTGTATCCTATTTTTTTTTTTTTATGTCATTAGTCGTAATTTATCTTTTTTTTTTTTCCCCGATAAAGCAGTGAGTTCTGGGTTTTTACCAGTTCTGACTACGCAGTCGCTGCTTTATGAGAAAGTGCTCACAAGAAAGGGCTGTGGAGTTCAGTTCTGCTCGGCCTCGCGCAGCCGGCATCCCACGGCTGTGATGAGCGCGGCCCCCTTCCCGCTGCCGTCCTCCGACAGCAGGAAGGTCACGTCGCAGTTGGGTGCCAGGTCTTTGACTGTTTGGTGCATGATCCTCGAAAAGCTGCAAAGGGAAAATGGGCCGTGGGTGAGGGAGGCCCGGCAGCACCCGCAAAGAGGAGTGCAGCCGTGGGCCTCTGTGCTGCACCCCCTTTCACAGGAGAAAGAGCCAAAATGCTGGAAACTAGGGGGGATTTGAAGACTGGGAGCAGTAGGAGTTAAAGGAAAGAAGCACTGGCATCCCAGGCCAGGCATCCCTGCCTCTCTGTCTGCGGGGGGTTAACTCAGATCACTGGCACCACAGCAAAGGCAAGAGAACAGCCCACGTTAAGTCAGCTCCTTCCCACCCATCTCCCTCCATGCACACCGGAGGTGGGCACTAGTCCTCCTCTCCTCCTGCGCCCCTGCTCTTTTAAGACTCCTGCCCTCACCTGCGTTGCTCCTTAGCAGCCCACCTCCGCTGCACCCTGAGCAGAGACATCCTCCCCAGAGGCACCAGGCACTCCAGCACTGCTCTGGCATTGCCTGTGCACAGCCAAGAGATCCTTCCCTTGCTGTACGGCTTCCAACTCATCCAGCAAAGGCTGCGTCCCCTTCAGTTTGTCACCACCCCAAGAATCTTTCACAAGCCTTCCTGACCCTCTCGTTGCCCTTCAGAAAGCCCTGAACCCCCCTGATTCAGACTTTTTCTTCCCTGGCTCTCATCCTAGCAAGTAGGAGAGCCCAGTTCAGCGTGCGAAGAGAAGGGATGTACAACGCAACGCGCTACAGGGAAACAAGCGCTGGGAAGGCAGATACTCACTGAGGATGTAGTTTGTACAGAGTGCCATCCACACCGACCGTTATCTCCAGGCGCTCCAACCCTCTGTTCTCCCTAATTTTATCTACAATGGCAGCCATTCCAGCGCCACACAGCTGAGCCGCTCGCCTTGACACCGCCCCGCAGACGGTCTTGACGATGATACTGTCGTCGCAGGTGCTGTTGAGCCCCAGCTGCTGCAGGATGGTTCTCACCTGCAGCAAGGCCAGCCTGTCACTGCAGGAGGAGAGCACACTGGTAAACTAAAGGTTCCCCTCAGACCAGCCAGTGCCACAAACCCCACTGCACCCATGGCTGCATCCGTGGCAGCAGCCCCACCAGGCAGCAGCTTTTCCTGACAGCACTGGAGACCTCAGGGAATGCAAACTCATTCGCCCCAGCCCCGTGGCTGCAGTGTAGGAGAGGGGAGCAAGCAGCCACAGAGGTTCCAAGTCCAGCTCTGCATTGCCTCCCCTTCTCTTTTCTTAACATGGGGCGTTTCAGGAAAAACATTTTTCATGATGAACTTGGCGGTTTTTTCCCCCCCATAAAGACTCAGAGATCGCTTTAAAATACAGAGCCCAAGCAATAAAAACACAAAAACACCCAGTAAAAAGTGCTCATTGAGCCAGTGTTCATTCCATCCCACAACTGTACCTACACAGACACAAGGGGCCCAGGAAAACGGCTTGATTTCCAAACAAGCAAATAAAACAATACAGTGAGGGAATCCTTGACAGCCTTTCACAGCATTTAGCAGTGAGCACTGATAGAAATTCAGATGATGCTGTAAAGAGTCCTTCTGCACACACACAAAGCCTCTTACTGAAACCAAAATAATCTCTAGAGGAAGAAGCAATGCTCTCCAGCTGTCCCTTCCCTCCAAGGGTATCACCAGCACAGCACCACCACAGTATTTCACACCGAGCAGCCTTCCATGCTCTTACCTCTCAATCTGAGAAAGGAACTTGGTTTCAAAGATATGCCTGGTCTTCAGTGTCTCTGAAATCTGGCCTCGGAACAGGAATCCCCGTTTGGTGAAGTCGATCAAAATATTACGGACTATTTCCCCCAGGTACATCCCACTGATCATCTTCTCATACCTGCAAGGAAAGGCAGCGGTGCAGCTCAGAGGGAACTTGCTCATGTCTGCAAAGGCAGTATCACAGGTCTGTCACCAGCCAGGCATCCTTGCCCACACACTTTGGGGACATAAGATACCAAACCCCATTCACACAGAGAGGCCATTTACTGGAAAAAGTAGGCAAGAAAAAGCATGAAGACTTGGTGGGAAGCCTCATGAGCCCATCTACAGACACCTTCTTCTATTCCTCACTGCCATGTTCCCCTGCCCAGGCGTGTTAATGATGGCTGGTATTTCTCCCAGGTGGAAGAAATGAAAACCTGTCACCAGAGAGCAGAACGGTGCCCAGTCGAATGGCACATTATCCATGCATCCCACAGGGACAGCCCTGAGTGGACCCCAGGGAAAACTTGTTTCCACATTCAAGAGCCCTCTTGAAGCAAGGCTGAGACCTCCAAACAGAAAAAGCTCAGTGGCTCCATGCAGCAGAATTACAAGAACACCGCAAGGCACAGTCACTGCAAGTGCATTTAAGAGAGTCCTATGCTGCAAAAAAAGATAAAGGATGTGAAAAGGTATGTCTGGCATGTTCACAGGACCACTGACCTATAAACCAGCGAGCTAGAGGTCCAGGGTTGGCTTGTGCTCTTCACTGAATTCCAACACCTGGTTTCCAGTAGGAAGCCAGTAGTCCCAAAACCTAAAGGGAGGAACCAAGCTGTCTTGAACCCCACTCTGCACACAGGACCCAAGTTTGCCCCCAGGCTAGAGAGAGGCAGCATCTTCCACCTGTAGACCTCCTCCCTGCACACGACAAGGAGTGGTCCCGGAGCGATGCTCAGCACTGGTACAGGGCAGCCCTGCTTTGCATTCCTGCCCCTCCGGCACCATCCTGCTTTGAACGGAGCTTCTCGAGGTCCCTGAGTTGTGTCCTCACCAAAAAACTGAACGCTCTTCCATTTCCCGAGCAGGGCCATTCACTGATGCCTCCTTTATTTCACCTCCCCAAGCTCTACAGCAGTGTCTGTGCCCTGGACTGTGCGGAGCCCAGCACACCACCCCGCTGGAAGCAGGCCACACAGTCCACTTAATACTGTGGACTCCCTCAGGCTTGTACCCAGCAAGAGTTCTCCCTCTTGAGTGCCTAACTATCTCTGGAATAAATTATCCCCCCTGGCAGTCTCCATGACTGCCTTTGGCTGCTTACTCCATGCCAACTCTGCTGCTGCATCAGGCTCGCCCAGCATCTGCCTCTCTGGGTCTGTTTGAGCCTCAGCTTCTAAACAGCTTCCCACAGGACCTGCCAACTTGTCTGTATTCCTCAGGTTTTTGGGCAGATTTACTCTAATCACAAAATCTTTTTAAAAGCTCCTGGCATCAAAGCATTGCTGCAGAGAAATGATGGAGAAGTCTAGTCCCAGCACGCAGCAGCTTCAGCCCAGTTCCGTCAGTGCTGGGTACACCTCCCACCAGCCCTTTCTTGAAGGGGACAGAGAAGCACTTGCCTGAACAGGAGCTGAACCCCAGAAGGGGACCAAACTCCAGGACCAAGAAAGACAGGTCCTCTAACATGACACATTTCATCCAGAAAAATGGCCTGAAATAAGAAGCTGCAACTGCCAGAAAGCTCCTGACTGCTCTACAGCAACCAGCTCCAAGCTCCGACCACACCAGCTGGATTTCTACAGGCACAAAAAGAGAGTTCAGCTAAAAGAGATTAACCTGAGACCAAGAGCAAAAGAATGACAAGCCATCCTAACCCCTCAGTACAGCACAGGGTGAGAAAAAGCATTTCTTTGTCATTTCAGGACTTTTGAAGTCCTCACAGCAGCAAGTAAGTCACAAAAAGCAGGGACCAGGAAAAGCACAGGAGGAGGAGATCCCAAAGGACAGCAAGGCTGCAGTCATTTTCCATCTCTCCCTTCTCCGACTGGGAGAAATCCAATTCTCTCTTAAAAGCATTTCAGGCAGCCTGGCTTATATCCACAGCACGCCATTACAGCACTTGTAGCAAAGTACCTTTGCTTTCCAGCATTCAGTGAATAGTCATCAACTGCTTTGTCATATATCGTCCTGATGTCGTCCAGGCATCCGTTATCCCCGAACGCTCCCCACTCCGTGTTCACGCACATCCGCCCCTGCTCGCCATCCACCATCTCTATGTTCCTCATCTCTTCCATGTAACAGGCATTGCTGCCCGTTCCTGGAGGGAGAAAACACTGACATTGCTCTTTGTCGGGAACAAAACAACGCCGGGACCAGCAACCACAGCCCTGAAAAGCCTTCCGGGGGATCACGATGGTGCTTTTCTTCTGAATGACAAAGTCAAATCACCGTTTGAAAACATCAGGGGGGAAAAAAAACCCAAAAGCCCACTCTTTGGTAATGGTAAACTGAAGGAGAACATTTCTGCTGTGCTGCACAGCTCAGGGTGACTCAGAGAAGAGGCTCACCCTGGCCACCCATGAGGGTTCCATGCTACAGGGCAGCACTTTTGGTCCATGAACCCTCACAGTGTTTCTGAACCCGAAACCACAGCAAGCAACCAGCTGGATTTTGCAGTTAGGAACCACCCTTCCACAAAAGCCCATGCACCCAGAGAATCCAGGGAAAAAGGTGCTGAACTGAAAACCTCAGCAAGTTCTGAGGCATCAGGGCTTTTACCAGCTGATTGCTTGAGGTTTTTTCTGATTTAAATTGCTTCTATTCTCTGGCAGGAAAGTTACTTTCACGTTGAAATGATGCAATATCTGATTCTGCTTAAAGCGGATCCTAAGAAGTGTGGCAACTGCTCCGTGTACACAGAGGTCTTGGGGAGCAAAGCCTCATTAGCAACGAGAGGCAGCTTTAGCTGCTACTCAGGGCAAAAGTTGCCTTAAAGGTAACCTAAGGAACTCCACTGAACCCTGCACCACAGATTCTGCAACAATTATATCAGCAAGTCTGTTTTCCTTTGCCGTTTTAGTAGGGAAATACATCAGTACAGTCTGAGCTAAAATAGATCCTCCCACAGCACTCCCTGCTGCAGGAGAGCTGAGCCACAGCACGGGGTTTGGGGGGGACGTCTCGGCTTGCAGACTGAGACTCAGGACTGCAGAACCAAACCAGACCAAACCCAGTTCTGTGGGCCACCACCAGTGTCCCAGCTCCCCCAGCGGGTGCCACCAGCCGGGCCCAGGCAATCCAGGCAGGCGAGAGGGAGCCCATCAGAGCCCGGGGCTCTCGCTCCCATTATCCCAGAAGTACCCCGACCGCCTCTGACCCCCTGCTCTGCACACAGACACGCTGCTGCAGCAGCCAGTCCTCAGAGGGTGCTCCCAGCGCCCCAAGGACACGCTGTCCTTCCCGTAGGGAACTCTGGTTCCTGAAAACACGCCACCGGCGGAGCTGCGCAGACACGACTTCCTACCCACACTGCTGACTCATCCTGGACACCTTCCAGCTGTCTGGAGGAGAGATTGGGGGCGTTTTACTTTCCTACAAGCCACCTCGCAACTCAGAGCTTGCAGGCGCCCCGTCCCCTTCTCTCCCACAGGACACTCATTTCTCTGGAGAGCTTTGGGAATTCACACCCGCCCCGTGTCTCAGGCTCCCCGGGCGTGTGGCATTTGCACGCCACCCACGGAATTACTTCAGCTGTCTCGCTGCTGGGGAGGGAGCTCTCAGTCACTGCACTTCGTCTATCAGAGCTCTCCATCACGTGCCGTTCGGGAACCGTGGCTGTGCTTCGCAAGTTTATTCTGAGAGACCACACGCTCGAGGGAAGCTGTGGGCTACTGGAGCACCCCGGCAGGGAAACTCTGACAGGCTGAACTAACAGGAGCTCCAGGAGCTGGGGAGGCTGCCCGAGCCCACCTCTGCTCTCTTCCCAAGCAGCACAGTGCCTTTACTAGATAAAACAGGCAGGATTTGTTTGGCGTCACAGCCTCTGCTTATCTCAACTGACTGTGGGCAGAACTAAGCTGGCTGTTGAATTTCACTCTTTCACTCCTGAACACCCTGGCTTTATTTTCAGTTAACCACAGGGATGCCTCCAGGAGAACACAGACAGATGTGTCGACGTGCTGTTTAATAAAAAGCAGCTCTAACACATACCCACAATGAGCCCGATTTCACAGTTGGGGTCTTCATAAGCACAAGTCATCATCGTGCCCACCGTATCATTCACCACAGCCACCACATCCAAGTCAAATTCCTTTGGGAGAGAGAAACACAACAGTGAGAACTCTGGGCTTGGGGCAACCATCACACCAAAGGGGACAGGAAAGAAGATATCAAAGAGGATGCTGTCAAAACACACTGGAAACAAACAACTAAAATTACCACCCTGATTTCACACACACAGAAATAGGAACTTAATCTACCAGCAGGCAGCTAAGGCTCCTCACATGTTGTACCCATGACAGACTGTCTTCAGAAGAAAGAATATTCCTGGCTGTTCTCTTTGGCTTCGGTATGTTATCTACAGATCTTGTTCAGAGGCACACGGTAGAGGACTATCAACATTCCCTATTAACAGCAATGAGGTAGCAAATCCAGTAACAAAGGTTTTAAGACCTCCTTTTCACTGGCTGACAAAACCTCTGCAAAATTAATGTCCTCCTCAGGCTATTTTTCTTCCCTTCCTAGAAAGTTTTGGCTAAGCTGGTTGAGGCATTTTAAAGATCAAGGAGGGGAGGGAGGAAAATTGCCCTTTAGGGTGCACTGAGGTGCATTCCTACAATCAGCATTTTGAAAACTCCTGCTTTCTCCATGCTCTGACGGATGTGAAAATTGCCACAGGGTTTGAAAGAAGTTTTGAAAGCTGGGGCAAATTTGGACAGTTAGAAGCCTCTGAGTTAAAAAAAACAACCTTCTGTGCAGGACAGGAGATACCGCTCACATCCGTAAGGCACACAAACCCTGTGAGAGGGAGCCAGCCTGAACCACAAGGTCTGTCAAGTCTGGAGGGGAGGGAGGAGCAGGAGGAGAAAAAGAAAAAAAAAACAAACAAAAGAAAAATCACCTCTCTTCTTTTAATTCCTTCTCTAAGCAAATATACCACATCTTCTCCCTCGCAGTCTGTAGCTTTGAAGCCTTTTGTCCAGTTGAGAAGGATACCCTAAAAAGCAAGAAAATAGGTTACCAAGTTGCTAAGACTCAGACGTTGCACTCCATATTTCAAATGGTTTAGTCTGAGGTTTTACAAAAGAGCCTCTGTGAAAAAGATACGTGGAATTTGCACGTAAAACCACTAATCGTGCTTAGACTCTGAATTTCCAGAGCAATGCAACGAACTAAAAAAAAAAACAAAAACAAACAACAACAAAAAAAAAACTGTGCCAGAAAAAATGTCTTTCTTCAAAAAAGACAGCTAAGAAGACAGGAAAGCATTAAGAGGTGCACAGGTGGG
Organism: Pseudotriccus pelzelni; assembly: GCA_035584735.1. Taxonomy (NCBI): domain Eukaryota; kingdom Metazoa; phylum Chordata; class Aves; order Passeriformes; family Tyrannidae; genus Pseudotriccus; species Pseudotriccus pelzelni. The sequence continues at coordinate 1,542,920 of JAWMRA010000162.1, read as the reverse complement.
GTTGGTGTAAATCTGTGGCAGTGAAGAAGTTAAACATGTAAAAGAACCAGGGCACACCTGTCAGGGACATGCTGCAGGCCACACTGTCACCTTAGGGTGATACAGCCCACAGGCCCTGCTCCATCTGCTCCATCCCATGAGACAAAAATGAACTAGGAATAGGTGCATAGGGATAGACTTCTGCTTACTGCTTGCAAAACCAGGGAGGTATCACAGACCAGCAGGTTTACATGGTGGGAAAAAAGCGTAACGCCTTAAAAAAGGGTTATCAGCACCACGGAAAATTTAAATGCTCTTATCTTCACAGCCATGGGCTGAGCAGCATTTGCATTACTACCCTTAAAGGAACTATTTATAGGAGCAGCTGTACTGGTGAGGGTGAGAGCATAAACCTTCCCCTTGTACAACCTTCCTGTAAGTGTCACGCGGATGATATGAAGACCGAGAAACCAGGGCTGGCACGGGCACAGCAGCAGATTCAAGACACTAAGGAACTTACAGCATCCAGACTGGTCTGCTTGCAAGGGAAGGAAAAGGTGAAGCCGAGAGGAAGACGTGCACCTTTTATCCCCATATAATCCAGGAAGTCAGAAATGCAGGTAACGATGTGATCAAACAGCTTTAAAGAGAAAAGTCATAATATTTGAAGGTGTACATGTTACTTGCTCTTAAGAAGTTATTTAAAAAGCAGCACTGCAGCCAGAGAGAAACACAAATACCTCTTCTCCTGTTCCCTGCATCACCTCTATAGGAATGGCATAGATCTTGTTGTGCATCTCAACTGTTCTCCTTTTACCACTGCGGATTTTCACCAGCAAAACTCTAAAGTTTGTCCCTCCGAGGTCAAGTGCCAGAAAGTCTCCGTTTTCTGTAAAAGAACATGTATATTTGAAGAACCATAAGCAAAATCTGAAAAAGTGCTTTCCCCAAAAAGTAGTTTGATAGAAGATCTCTGAGAAACTCAGCTGGGAAGATCTTCATCAAAGGAGGATTTTAGATGCTGTTCTCATTATTCCACCTCCTTTTGTGTGTGTGTGTGTTTTTGTTTTATTTTTGGTTTTGTTTTGCTTTAAACTGACAAGGAACAAAGAACCATTCCCTGAGAGAAGTCAGAAATGTGGCCGCGCTGACGGGCACAGAACCGCCCGGTTAGCGCGAACAGGGTTCGTGCGGGTTTGGGTTTATGAACCCAGCCTTGGCTTCATGAGCCCAGCTCATGTGGTTTTACCCCCTCAAGCTTTGGCTTTGCTTGCACCCTGGGGTAAGGACGTGGGGCCAGCAACCAGCACAGGGCAGCGCAGGCTGAGATCTCCTCCTTCTGCTCCATCCAACCCAAACGCCACCGCCGGGAGCAAGTTTTTAGGGCACCCCATATCCGAGCCAGTGTCCTCCCCTCCAGCCAGGCCATGCCCCTACCCGTCCCATCCGGCGTGCTGCGGACGAAGGTGGGCAGCATCTTCACTTTGGCCGTCTCGTGAGTCTTCTTCCTCAGCCCCGCTTCCATCTCCGCCCTCATCCTCTTCTTGACCTGCAGCAGCTGCTCGTGGGTGAGCTTGAACTCGGCCAGGGTCTCGTCGATGAGCCGGTGCTGCTCCGACAGGCGGTAGGCCACGGCCGTCACCATGGCCGCCCCCTTCCCGCTGCCGCTCTCCGACAGCAGGAACCGCACCTCCGAGTCGGGCACCAGGCGCCGCGTGGTTTTGTGCAGGCGCCGGGCGTACCTGGGGGAGAGTAGTGAGTGAGGACACTCGTCCTGCCCCAGAGTACCCACAGCCTCCCGAGCAGGAAGGCTGCCAGGGAAGGGCAGTTCTTCCCTACGGCCTCCTCGCTCCTGAGTTTCTAAGCAAAGCCAGCAGAAAGCAAGGGAGAACGTCAGAGTCCCATCCCCTGACCGTGACTCCAGGTGGCGGAAATCCCCTGGCTCCCCTGCTGCTCTGATCCCCCCCTCCCGAACTCACTGGTTTAGATGGTGCGAGGAAATAGCTCAGAAATTGCCCAGAACATGCTGAGTCGGAAGGCACCCACAAGGATCACTGAACCCAACCCTTAGTCCTGCTAAGAGTCACATTCTGTGTCTGAGAGGATCATCCAAACACATCTTGAGCTCTGTCAGCCTTGGTGCTGTGCCCACTGCCCTGGGGAGCCTGGTCAGTGCCCAACCATCCTCTGGGGGAAGAGCCTTGTTCTAATATCCAACCTAAACCTCCCCTGACACAACTTCAGGCCATTCCCTCAGGTCCTGTCACTCCCTAGACACCTGCCCATCTGGAAAAACCAGTCAAAACAGGATTCCTGGGAATTCTTTTGTTTGCCAAAACGTTATGGTTTTCTTTAACTGAGGAAAACACTGTTTTCAACAAAATAATGAGAAACTGGAAATGAAACACCAACCATATTTCTCCTTTCAGAAGTTTCCTCAAAAATGACACTTACTGATTTCCACATAACTCTAAACAGCTTAAAAATTAAAAACATTATTTGATAAAAAATATTATTTGATTAAAAATATTCACTTTGAAGATGCAGAAAAACAAGATAAAGCCAGTTTTTTAAAGGCCCCGGAAATGTAACGACCATTTTTTCCCCCCTGGTTTCCAAGTGTATCTTCAGAAAAGAGCGGAAAAAATAGGGTTCAGCACGGGCATTTTAAAAGCAATTGAGTTTAAACTGGAAATGGATATGAAGGTGAATTTATGCGGGTCTCTTCATAGCCCAAACTGAGGGCATGAAGTAACATTTCCCACAAAGAAACTCTTCTTCTGAGAGGTCTGCTGAGATGCCTTAAGGTATCTGCTCAGACCACTGTAGCCTTCCCTGACGCTGCAGTACCCAGTTACTCAGGGGTCTAGTTCTTTTCCGCGTGGGTTTTAAAACCCCACGCTGCTCCTCCGCTTAAACACATTCTCGGCTTTCCCCCTGAGCTCCCCAGCTCAGCCCAGAACGCCCACATTTCGGGTTCCTTATCTCCCTTCCCAAACCGGGGGAACTCACTGTGGGTGCATCTTGTAGAGGGAGCCGTCGACCCCCACGGTGGTGCGGAGGCGGCCGACCCCCTTGTTGTCCCGCAGCTGGTTGAGGATGGCACCCAGGGTGGAGGCCACCAGGTTGGCGGAGCGGAAGGACACGATGGTGCAGACGTGCTGGACGGCGATGCAGTCCTCGTGGGACGGCTCCACCCCCAGCCGCGTCAGGATCTCTTTGGCTTTGTTCAAACCTTCTTTGCTCCTACAAAGAGACAGCGGCGGAGGGGACTCCTCAGCGGGGATGTGCTGAGGGCTGAGGTGCATCCAACCAGGGTGCATCCAACCCTGCCCGGGTTTTGACAAGGTTAGAAAGAGCATTTCTCAGAGATCTGGACCGGGAAGCTCTACAAGGCTTGAAACAAAACGCTCTAAACATGCGTTCATTCACAGATAGAAACAGCTTTCCGTTGAAGTCTGGTGGAAATATGCCACCTACAAACGGACCTGGAGGAATTAAATGCTTTTTAATCATGCTGATGCTTTAAACTTCAAACAGCTTCTCTCAGGCACAAAGCACCAGCCCCATATTTCAGCATAGGCCTGAGCACACACCCAATCCCACGCTCGCTCACTCTTACATCTCGATAAATTAAGCCCAGCGTGTAAAACAAAACCCTGAGTGAAGGCTGCCTAAGCAATTTCATGCTAACAGGTCTCTTTCCAGGCTTTTACAACCTCACTGGATCTCTGCCTCTTGCACTGCTTTTTCCCTCATTAGCATCCAGCCTGAGAGGAAAGCCTCTGGCAAAACTTCTCCACATCCAGCTCGGTCATTTCCCGGACAAAAACGCAAGGAGTACATCTTGTCGTCACTAACTGCACTCCATGCGTCTTTTTAAGGACTCTTGCATCTTCCTAGCACCAGCCAGAAATGTGAAGCTGCCCAGGGATGTGCCCTCTACTTATAACCAAAGTGCTCTTCAGGAACTGAGGTAGGATTTCAGGGCAAATTTTACTCTTAACTGAATTTCTCAAAAACTGTGTTTCTCTCACTGCTGTTCACAGTTACCTCGGTCCATGACACAGACCTCTGTGGTTAAGACAAACGAACACTCACATTTAATGGAAAGCTGTTCCAATAAGACGGTCTGCAGGGACAGGAGTAAAAGGTGGCAGGAGGAACAGGCACTGTAGAAGTTACTGGCTGTTTTCAGAAACAAAAGCCAGACCAGTGACTACAGCACAAACTATCCCAGTGATGTGAATTTTAAAAACACCAGGGAAAGAGCCTGTAAGCACTGACCAAAGGGGTGATGACACCCTAAGAAACCAACTGGCACATAGCTCAGAGGTCACCGTGCGGCACCCGGCACTGCCTACGAGACTGATTGCTCTGCCTTGTCACGCTTGTTTTCCTTCTGCCCAGCAATCCCAGGGATACAGCAAGGAGCGACACAAGTATTTGCTAGGAGGCACTAAGCCAATTCACTCCCATGTTTAGCTGTGGGGTGACAACTTTGGAGATTTCGTGAGCAGGGTGAGAGGTAGTACAGCTCATACCCTGAAGCTGTGCGGACTCGGCAGACTTTACAGTTCCTCCCAACACCGAAAAACGGAGAAATCTTGGGGAGAAGGGCACAGACGGTCTGCTGGGGGTCCCCACATGCCAGCCCTGCACCTGCACTGGAGGATGGCAGCCACCCCCAGGGCAGCACATATCCCCACAAAGCAAAAACAGATGCCGGAAAATTGACATTCAGTGTCACTGTGAAGCCCAGGAGAAAAGGGCTGGATTACTCACTTTTCTATGGCAGAAACATGCTTTGTCTCAAACTTCCCTTTGGTGAGAAGCTCAGGGGTGATTCTCCCCTCAAAAAGCAGCCCCTCCTTGGCCATCTTCACCAGGATGAGCCTTACCAGCTCCCCCATGTACAGCCCGCTGACCATCTTCTCAAACCTGCAGGAGAGGACAGCAGTCACCCACGAATCCATGGGCAGCACCGGGAGGCAGAGCCCAGCTGTGCCACGGCAACACCCGGCCCAGCCAGAGGTTTGCCTCACCACAGGCAAGGTCAAGCTTTCCTGAACTGCAAAATTCATAACACAGGTGGAAAAGGAGAGCACGGAGCAGAAAAGAACAGAAGCAAAGTTCCCAAATAACTGCCTCAACTCACAGCTGCTTCCCTGGGTTAAGGGATCCACGGTCGATCTCCCGATCAAACTCAGTCCTGATGTCTTCCAGCGAGCCGTCATCTCCAAAGGCCCCCCACTCGGTGTTAATGCACATCCTGCCCTCGTCCCCTTCCACCAGGTCGATGTGCCGCATCTCCTCCATGTAACAGGCGTTGGTGCCGGTGCCTTGGGGGGAAAGCACATCAGAAGGTGCTGACCAGGCAGGCCAGGCAAAGGGAGAAAAGCCACGTGCAGCAGCAATGTGTGTTACCAATGATCAGGCCAACTTCGCAGCGCTGGTCGTCAAAGCCGCAGGTCATCATCGTCCCGACGGTGTCGTTCACAACGGCCATGATATCCGCATCGTAGTCCTGAGGGAGCAACACACATCACTGGGGCCCTCTGGGAAACACTGCTCCTGTCCATCGCCGGTTTGCACTCACGAGGAACAGGAGACAAACACCACTGCTCAACTTTCTCAACATCCCCTGCTCCGCCTGCCAGTTCCCCATCTCACGTACCCAAGAAGCCAATGAGAGCAGGCTGATGCAGTTAGGGAAACAGTAAAACAGCACTAGCATCATTCTAGACAGCAAAGACCTGCTCTCGCATAAGCAACCTCAGCAGTAAGGAAAAGGGCTATACACGAAGGAGGAGGAACTCTGCGTGGAGTGATTTGAAGCAGCTGCTTTGAGGAGCCAGTCTGGAAAATATTTCTCCTAGGATTCACTTAAACCAGGAGTTTTATTTCCAGTGAAGATTTTAATACAGAAATAATGCAATTAAATAAGCTAACCACACGACATGCACCCACTCCTTTCCAGATTCCTCAGTGCGTGATTCTACCAACTCCGATGACAGTAACTGACTACAGCAATGTCGTTTGGTGACAGCAAAACTCAGGTGTGCTTAAGAGTCCACAACTGCCCAAAGAAAGCAAATACTCTCAGTTCCTGATGATTATAGACGCTGAGTAATCAACATATCACCCGGCTGCAAGCATTATGCAAACCCAAATTCATGCGATCTCACGCTCAGTGCCTTTTTATTTGTTTAAATCAGCAACCTGGTCACCTTCACTCTCTATGAAGTCAGCAGTGAGAAACTGCAAGGAACAACACAGTTCACTGAGCCTGAAATCCCCCTTCTCTCTGCTCCTCTTCTGCTCCCTGGCACAGCAGGTGCACAACTGAGCTGAGCCCAGTCCATGAGACAAAGTTTCTCGGGAACGGGATGCGTGGCTATCATGGAAAAGCCACAGCACTTTCTTAGTTTTTGGAGACTGATAAAATTGCTGAAGGTTGCCAGCAAAAGGACAAGACACGACATAACAGCTCAGATCTGTGCTGTGAGGAAAATCATGGCTTCCACATAACAAGAACTCTGACGTGGCTTCATTTTTCCAGCAAAGGGCAAGAACACGCCTTTTCATGCAGGAAAGCAGAGCTCCACCGTCACTCAGACCACCCACCCAAGCAAGCCACATGAGGGGTGGTCCCTGACTAAGCTGAGATCCAGTTAAAGAGAAATTAAGTACAATTTACCCCACGTTTCTTGATGGCCTTGTTAAGCAGCCTCACGACATCTGCTCCCTCCACTCCACTTGCTTTGAAGCGCTTCGTCCAGGTTATCAGAATACCCTGATAAAACAAGACGGCAACACTCAACACAATACAATAATAAGAGACACACTGATTTATTTTTTTCCTTAAAAACAAGATTTTATACTGCAAATGGATCTTCATGTCTCTTTTTCTTATATGGCCTAACAACCCAACCCAACGTGAGACAACTGCTGGTCGTTGAGCCTAGTCACAGTTTGCTGAAAGACGGAAAATTGTTTTCCCCTCCCATGCTAGAAAGTGGTGTGTCCGCATTTTGTATTTTCAGCCTACTCTTCTCCCTGTTACTCCTCGATAGTTTTTCTTGGAAAACCATTTAATCCTTTCTGGCCATGGAAATAGACCGCTTTCAGAAAAAGCTGACTGTGCGGGACCGACCACAGAGCAGGGATGTGCTGTTTGGTATGTCCAGGACTCAGTGCAGTGGGGATCAGGCTACTGCACAGCTCCTGCCTGGCTTGTTTAACTCTGGGATCACGTTTATGGGCTGAGGCAAATGGAAGTACTGGAAATGTAGCAATGCACGCCCCCAGGTTACAGCATGGATCAAATAGGAAATCCCGGCATTGAATTCCTTGTCTGCAAACTGCCACCGAGAGCCTGCAAATCCCCCAAGGTAAGGACTATATCTGACCTTTTGCTATTTACATAATGACTGGCTGAATCAGAGCATTCAGTATACAAGCAAACGGTAATAAAAGAAAGAAAGGAGCACTGACAGTAGTCAACAGGAAAGACAACTCAAACCAGCTCAGCCTTCCATACCCACAATATTCACATCTGTCACAACAGGAGCCCACGAAGCTACAAACCAGAAAAGCTGAAGCCTGTAGGCACAAGCAGCCATTGCCCAGATGTATGTTTGCCCATATCTCAGCTTAAAAATCAAATTTGCCCTCCAAACTGGGATAGCTACAGGAGACAGAGGGCCAGGACAGCTCTTTATGGACTAGAAAGTATTCTCCTACCACTAGACCACAAACTCAGGTTATTTAAGTTTTGCCACTGTGCTGCCCTCATTTAGAAACCTCATTTGGCATTATTTAGAAACACAGCAAAGCCCTGTTCTGCTGTGCAGGGAAACCATGGGCAAAGCCCTCTCTGCTGGCACAGCTTTAACGGGCTAAAGGGCACCTTGTTCCACACAACCTTTATAAGAAACTGGCCAAACCACACTGGCAACGAGCAGCTCCTCTCAGCTGCCTGTGACACTGTGCTGGAAGGAGTTTTTGCTCTACCAGCAAGGCCTTGGCAGCAGGAAGGAGCCCTTGGAGTGCAGCAGGGTTGAGTGGGACCCAACCACGCAGAGCACATCTTGTCAACCAGGGACCACCTCGCCTCCTTCTGCCCACCAAGCACAACAGAACAGCACCCAGGCAAGCACAGCCTCACAGAAGCAGCAACCCATGAACAAAGCTGGCCCGCAGAATCCAGAAAAATGTGTTTTTCAAGCAGCCAAAACATCACAAAAACTCTCAGAAAGAGAGGTGAGGGGGTTTATTGGATTTGTTGTTTTTTTTTTTAATTAAGAGACACCCTCCCTTGTCTCTTACTACCCCACTGCACTCTGCCCCTGCACCCCACATGCTGCCTGCCTGCCCCTGCCCCACACAAGCATCATTCCATCCCAGCTGGCTTCAGCAAACCAGTCCACAAACAAGTGCCTTCCATCGCGCAGCTTGAACAAACCTCCCCAAGGGCAACTCAGCTCCACAGCCGCACGCCAGCACGGCTCTGCTGTGGTCAGGAAGCCCGAGCCTTACCATGCACCCCTGCCAGACAGGAGAGCTGCACCAAGGTCAGCTCATCTCTCCTGATCCAATGCAGGGAAAGGCAGCTCTCTGTCCTGAGGCCCTGAGGCAGTCGGCACCCTTGGGCTCAGCTCTCAGCACCGCTCAGCAAGTATGAAATGGAACAAAAACAGCGCCTCACCTGGCCCTCAGCACACCAGCATCTGGGGGGGCTGTTGCACCAGGCTAACCTAGAGACCTGCAAGCTGGAAAAGCAGGTCGTGCTTTAACAGGGCAACCTCTGCGTTTGGCGAAGGTTTAACTTTCCTGCACTCTCCACACCGTTGCCATGGCAATGCTGTGCCGGGAGGCTGCTGAGTCACTTGTGACACAGTGAGCAAAAGCAGGAAAATCCCACGGCATCCTTGTGGTGGGAATCTCGTCAGTCACTTCACAAAGCTGGTTATTCCCACCCTTTTTTAAGCAGGCTGGTCCCAGGTGACCTGCCCGATTGCCCTCAGTGCACCCTGCCTGTGACGCGGGAGGGACACCTGGATCCTGAAATCCGTGGGCGCACCCGTGAGGGTCGGCAAAACCTGAGCAAACCCTGCTGGGCTGGGTCCCTCCCAGTCACACCCCACGGAGGGGTGAAAAAGGCTGCACAGGAGGCAGGAAAAACCGCCACCGTGTGTATGGGGTAAACCGTAACACCGAGGAGCTCACGCAGGGACAGCACAAAACATCAGATGCCTCTTCCCCATACGTCACCCAGCTCTTTCAAGCAGAAATATAAACACAAACACAGTCTGACAGTGAAATATAACACTCATTTATCCCCAAAATGAGCTCTGTCTGGGATGCTGCTTTCATCGCAGTGTTTTAATAACACAGCAGCTCTTCTGCATATTAAGAGAATTGCGAAATCTTCTTACCTCATCTAGCTTGGACTGTCGACAGGGGAAAGAAAACGTGAACCCAACTGGCAATTTCTTGTCTTTGATTTGTTGTTTCTCCATGAAGTCTCCCAGGCACTCAGCAACATGATCAAAAAGCTGTAAGAAAGGTAATAAAACCACCGTGATTAGAGATACAGCTTCAGAGAGAAAATGTTTCAAGCTCCGTAATGAAAACTGCACGGAGTGAGGGGAAAGGGGAAAATAGCTGCTGCTCCGGGTTTTAAAGGATATATAAATGGCATAGCTATGAAAATACTCTCAGGCAGTGCACATTAACATCGTAATAATTAATAAATCATAAAATACATTGTCCTTTTACACACCTAATTCTGCAGGCATCTATTACACCCGTATAAAAACACTTTTAATGAAACAAGGGGCTCGTGGCTCCCAAGCCTGCTGTAACCCTTCCACTTAACATTTGATGAGATCAAAAATGTTCTTTTAACCTTTCAACAACAGGAAGGAGAATCTCAAAAGAACACTTGGGATCCAGACCCACAGGGGGTTCAGCACTTTTATAATGACGCAGAGAAGATAACATCTGCTTCACTCGAGCATTGCTGAGACCAGAGAACCCAGCTCTCTGCAGGAACCACCCAAAAAGAACATCCTCTCTCAAATCTATTCCTAAAGCACACAACAAACAAACAAAAAAGAACACCCAAGGGATTTCATCTAAATATTTTACACGCTCTGAGAAACAACCCAACATGGGGACATTTTCTGCATTTTTTTGAACTGCTGAACCATGCAGGCAGCCTGCACTGGGTTTGTGGGTACCAATTCCCACCCATGACCACTGCATGATGCGTCCCTGCCAGCCAGGTCTGGAGCCAGGCGGGCACAAGGGCCTCTCACACCAAGCCTTTTGGAAAGCCCCTCAACACTCAAAGCTGAAATCAAGCCCAAGCAGTTGAAGCAGCAAACATACACATTTGTATTTACCAACACCAGAAAAGCCAGGCATGCCTCGAACTGACCCATACCACAAATGGATGGCAAACTATTAACAAGCTGCTGCCTGCCCCAGGAGATAATTGGGCTTCACATTTTAACTCCCTGGAAGAAAAAATAAAACAAGCAAACAAACAAAAAAAAAAAACCAAACAAAACCCCAAACAACCAAAAACCAAAACAAACAAACAAAAATGGAGCAGCGTTGATGGGACAAGACCAGGTAAACTGCCCAGGAGGCTGGGGCTAACTGGGAAGGAGTACAAAAAGCCATCTGTTGTGGTTCCAATTAGCCCACACAGCTTTATTAAGAACAATTTAGAGTCTTGGAGAAGTGGGAATGCACTACAGACAGGCTGCAGCAATTACAACTGATGAATAAGAATATTCTGCCCTTCGAGGCAGGTCAAGAAGTAGTGTGTTTAATGTTACAATTAAACTGAACACCTTAAACCCATTCTTTAATTGAGGTCAGATTTGATTAAGCAGAAGAACAGTAGTTTCGCAGAGAGAATGTTGCCATTCATTGTCCTGGGCAAATCAAGGACATTTTGCTGAGCCCACGCAGTGAAACAACATGGGAAAGAATGCACACTGCTGCACTTCTGGAAGACTCCTCTCAGCTATTCAGATTAATGAGAGAGGAAGAGAAGTTATGAAAAGAACTATAGTTAAGTAACAAAATGTGAGAACTTCTCCAGGAGGAACACAGAAAGAGCTGGAGCGTGTGCTTTGGTTACGCTCTCCATCTGAAAGTATCCTGCTGAACACTCAATACTACTAAACTTTCAGCTGCTTCCAGGATTACAAACAAAAGCCAGGGGCCAACATCAAACCCCCGGCGAGTTCAGAGACCGGGAAGCAGAAACGTTGACTTGTGTGCGTTGCTACAAAAATCCCTCTCACGCAAACGAACCACAACTGCCCAGAGAAGAGACGGGATCTGCTTTGTAAGACAAAAGGCAAAAAAATCCCTGGGCGCTCCCCGTGGACTCCGAAGAGTCCGTGCACCTGCTGTGTTTGCCCAGGCAGAACCTGCTGAGGCTGAGCCCTGAGCTGGCAGTGCTCTGGGAGTCGCTCGGGCTCTGGGCTGGCAGCGGGCACGCGAGCGTAACCCGGGCAGGAGGCGCAGCTGACTATCAGCCACGACCTGCGCACCACGGGGGCTGCGTCTGCTCACCGAGGCACAGCCTGGCTGGGCTGCTGTTCCTCACACAGCACAGAGGGAAGGCGCCGCCCGAAAGCAAAAAAACAGACAGGCGCTTATTAATTTTGCACCATGGATGTTCATAAGACTTCCCCTAGGGAGACTCAAGGAAGTGCCTGTATCTGCCCATGCCCGCACCAACATCCAAACTTCCCAGTGCCAAATGACTCTGACAGGACGGTCTGAGGGAACACTGCAAGGCTCCTGTGGATTTCAATAAAGCAGGGCGGGTGGGCTCAGGAAAAATCCAAATCCCCACTCCCCATACAGGTGTGTGGTAGGGAACAGTGCGAGCCAAGTACTTTATCCAGTGTCTGGGACGGACAGAGCGAACGCCGCAGCCAAGAGGGAAGGACCAGTCTGATTTCACACATTTATAGACCTGAAGCGATACAACCATGAGATGCTGAGCAATAGATCAGGCTTCATTAATTCCTCGGGCCATGAAGCTGCCTGCTCAGGCTGGGCTCCAAGAGGGCTCCACAAGGACACATTTAGCTGGCAGACAGGAGATTCTGGCAGGCAACCGAAGATCCAAGCTCAGGCTCAAGCTCCCAAATGGGGATGTTTTAAGGAGCAAGGAAACCACAGTTTCAGATCAGAACAGCCACAGATCCATAACCTACCTCCAGTGGCAGCAGAACACAAAAAGCAACAGCAAAATCAAGCCTCAGGTACGCTCCTGTTTGCTGAGCTGACGTGGGAGACAGGCTTCTTACAAATTTTAGACCTGCTATTTCACCACTGAAATCAATGAGAGTTCTGCCCTTGATTTTGACAAGGAATTGTCTCTGACTGGCAAAGCTGTCAGCCCATGCCTAACAGATGGGAATAAAACAGAGGTCTGAATGCCATGAAGTAGAAAATATCAAAATGAACCACGCTAGTGAGCCATGAAGCCATAAATCACAGTTCTGCAACAAGCTGATTATGGACTAAGCTTCAAGAGTAAAACTCACCCAAGTTAATGACACAGCTTGCTAGAAATCATTAGTAGCCTACCCCGGGCAGGCAGTTCAGTCCAAGTATTCCACAAATTTGGCTCAGGGGTTTCAGGAAACCTCCACCATATCCATCAGTCAGAGGCAACAAACCATCAACCCGCCTGTGCCTCCTGGGCATCCCTCATGCTGCCCTGTGAAGTCACACAGCAAGCACTGGATCCTGTCATGGGACAACTTCAAACCTGGCTGTAATTCTGATGATGCTTCCAGTTCTCCTTCTCCTGCTTCTCAAATACCGGGAATGACTGTGCCCACAGGGTCAGCAGAAGCCTTGCTTCCCTCTCTTTCAGCTTAAAAGCCATGACAAAGCCTATTAGCCTGAGCTGCTTCCCGACAGCCAAATGGCCTTTGGATATTTAAAAATTAAAACACAAGCATGACACAGCCGTGGGAAGAAAGCGGACCTGATGTCTCCTTTCCTGGCTTCTCCTGATCACCCTTATCGTGTCTCCATCAAGTCTCCCCACACCCATCCATGGGCACACAGCCCTCTGCTCCCAACCTCCCCACCTCCACCAGCACCAGGCAGCTCAGCTCAGCTCAGCTCCCCTCCAAAACCACTCTGTGGGAAAGCCTCTGCATTATCTTCTGGCCCAGAAACAAAGCAGTAAGGTTAGGTAAAGTCTTTACAAGAAGGTTATTTTATTGCTGTAGTTCAGATATCATAGGAATGCTCTCACCAGTTCTACTGACAGGCCATGAATGCCACCTTGCACTCACTACTGCATAAGAATGCAGCAGAACTTATTAGATACAGACATTAAGGGTATTAAGGTGAGTACAGGAAATATATTAAAGGTAGAATTTTTCTTTTTCTCCTCTTTTGTTTATTCTTCTGAAACAAGCTTTCAGTTACCTGCAGGTCTCATACTCCTAAGCAGCACCTCATTCCAGTAAAAAGTGTAAAAACCTTGCTGTTTCCAACAATGGAAATTATTTGTTTTGCCTTATGCTGACACGGAGACGAATCCGTCAGTAAAATATTCATTGTAATCCAATTCCTGATCATAAAAAGAAAATAAATTCTTCCAAAGAACCCAATCTGAAATCCAAGTGAATGGATCCAAACATTTTCTACTCTTAGAACAGGAGAAAATTAAAAAAAAAAACCAAAAAAACAACAACCCTTCGAATTATTCGGCAAAACTTAAGTTGAAGCTGTGCCAAAACATTCTGTGAGCTTCCTGTAATTTTTCTAATGCACTTGTACTGTTCATGAGTGCTGAGTGGCTCAGACTGCCAGCACAGATATTTGGCTGTCATGGGGCTTTCTGTCCCTCACTTAGCACTACAATTGCAGGGCTGGTCGTGCTCGTTGCTTACGAAGACTGAGTTGTTTTCCTGCTCTCCATTCGTGCTCGTGGAAAGTAAGTTTACTGTAAAAGGCAGAATTTCTATCTCCTGGCCATTTTTTCCCTAACTCATCCAAGAGTCTCCCACAGGATGACAGCAGGTTTGCAGCACCCACACATGCTCTGTTACAATAAATACTGCTTATTTATGTTCAGTATCGACACAGAAATCGAGTCCATGTACGCGATAGGTACAACTGTTAAGATGCTACGGTCATTCCGGGGGGGCTTTCCTAAAATCTAAGCAGCTGGTCTTTCCAGAACCTCCCAGGGAAGAGGAGCTTACCCGTGTCCCGCTGCCATGCATGATATCTTCAGGGGTGTTATAAATTTCGCTTTCCATCTGCACCGTCTGCTTCTTTTCATGCGACACCTTCACCCGCAGAATTCGGAAATAAGAACCACCAAGGTCCAGTGCGATGAAATCTCCTTTCTCTACGTGGAAAACAAGGCACAGGTGATTAAAAACTGTATGCGGCGCAAGCCTGGGAAGAATCAAGCTCTGATAAGTGCAACACAGAAGCGAATGCCCAGCGCCTACAGCAAGGAAGTTCTAGCCATGGGGCAATCCACGCGAACATCAATCTGATTCCCCACAATTTAACATGAAATCGGTGGAATGGCAACGCCAGCCACCACAGGCAACTGCAATGAGGGTTCATCCAAAAAGACTGGACTAACAGTGGACAGTGTGTATCCACATCTCATGATGAAAGCTGCCAGATCAAAGATCTCAGGAGAAAGCCAAAAGAGACGTAGAAAACAGACAGTAAAATGAAGGGATGCCAGACCACTGACGAGCAGCTTTTTGCTGTAAATAAACCTGTGTCATTTTAGCAAACAACCCTGAATAGTGGCTGGACTGTGCTTACTCTAAAATCAACAAATTACACACAGATGTAATTAAAGTAGGAACCACTTACTTTGCACCCAGAAAAGCTGAGATTCACTGCAAACTGCAGTCAGATAACACAAGCCAGAGAAACGACAGCCTGAAAAAACAGCCCTGTACTGCTGCAGGAGCTGTTCACAAGTTGCGATGCCTTGCACAGAGCTCCTAAATACCTCCCTAGGAGCCAGGGAAATACTTAGAATACCTCCATCTCCCTCTGTGGTGGAGAGGTCTGAAGGCAAATCCACTACCCTCCAACCTCCACAGACTTCAGGGTGAAGTTCAGACCTGGCTATCTGAGGAATGACACTTCCAGCACCCCCAGAGAGCAAGGCAAATATATCTGACTAAACAACTCACCTTATCAATATTATCTCACCTTATCAATGAGAGAGCAAAGACAGCGATCATTGAAGTCCTTGAAAAGATGGTATTTAGGGAGGCAGAGTGCACAGTTTATCCCCCAGGAGCGTGTGCCCAGGCTGCAGGGAATCCCTGAGTTTTCTCATTCTGCTTCCTCATCAGCTGTGACTTTTAGGAAGGCCGCTCCTAACACTACTATTTTTCCACTTCTACCTAAATTCAACGCGGAAAGACCTCTGGCAGCTGGGAAGGCCGTTTGGATGTGTTACCTCGAACAGACTCCACGAGGATTTCCAGAGCCAGACCTCCCTCTGAGATTACTCTGTCCAATCTCAGATCAAAACTCCTCAAGCCTGGCTTAGTGAGCTGTTCCTCCTCATTGCCCCATGCACCTCTGGGAGCCTCATCCCGCTCAGCAAAGCCGATGAGCTGGACAAGGCGTCCCTCAGGGCAGGATCTTTAACAGAAACAGACCAAGAGAGGCAAAAACACTGCAAATGCCCTTATGATTTTCCAAGGTGGCAGTGTAATACGGAAACAAAACACTGCCACAAGAGAAACCACAAAGAACAATAAGCTCTGTACAGAAAAATGTAACAAAATGACAGTGGGAGCCCAAAACTTCTAATAATCTTCCCAATTTTACTGCACTGCAATGCAACTTCTCCTGCTTGCTGCTTAAGACATGGGCAAACTCAGCTTGCCAAAACACAGACCTTGCAGTGCTGCCCTACCTGTTCCTGAGTAGTGTGGCTTTAAACATCACTTTTTTTACGAGTACAAATGTCATTTAAAACGTGAACGTACCCAAACTGGAGATGCAGTTCCCTTTACTGGGCTCAGCATAACAAATTCAGCAACTCATGACCCCGTCACCACGGCAAGTCCACCAGTCAAACATTGACCACAAGTGTCTCATTAAGCCAAATACTCATAAGATAAAGCTTATTTGAATATCATCTGTTGAGTGCAAGCCTCCTCTAATGGGAGAATCAACGCTGGACCAGATGGCCCTTTTTCAAGCCTCAACGCACATCAGTACATACCTCAAACAAATACTGCACTTCAGAAATATCTCCCCTGTAAATAAATTAATGGGTTAGCACGCTTGATTTCCAGCACCATCAAGCTCATTGCAAGGTAAAATTTATTAAGAATTACCCTTGTCACTCGAAAAGATCCCTGTACGAGCGTGTAAAGCTTTCTGTATGCAAAGTAACAGTTTTCTTTTAGTGTGTTTCAGGAATTAAGCCCAAGTAGCAGCATCTAATCTGTGCTTTGCAACACCAAGGTACAATCAAACCTGCCATGAATCTATTCAGGAAGAGCCTCTGAAAGCATTTTGAATTAGCTTAAGGTACCATTCTGGGCACTCTGGACAGAAAAAAAACCTTGTGGCTTTTGTAAATAAAACCAACTCTGAACGAAGCAAAAAAACCCCTGCTAACACCAACACCTCCAGGGCCTCCAGAACTATTGCTCACAAACTCCTTGTCAGAGAAGTACACAAGCAAAGATCTGAAGCTAAACAACAGCATTTTTCTGAACAGTCAGCTCCCATAATAATAATCGGACTCAGAGGAAAGAGCTTACAGGGCAGTAATGAGAGACAGCCCAGAGAAAAGGGCAGGCTTTCAGCCTCTGGCTTTCACGGAGGGACAGCTGAAGGCACAAATTGCCATCTTTGGGCACAGCAGCACGGCCACATCCGCGAGGGCCCCCCAGAACCTTCTGGAGGAGGAGGGCAGGGGGCTCCCTGCCTGCCCCCGGCTGCACCCGTGCGGCGGCTGAGCCAGGCGTGACAGGCACACGCGGGTGAGTCAGGGAAAGACACACCACGACAGCCACCCACAGCAAATACTGCTCACACCCGGGGCTCACAACGTGCCCTCTCAGGGAAAGCACGGAACGGTTCTGCCCGCTTCACTAACAGCTGTATCCAGAGATACCCTCGCCACCGGCACACATGGATCACTGTTGTGTTCTACAGAAACTGCCTGGGCAAAGCCCTGCCTCGCTCTAATCCCTGCTGCAAAGCACTGCCCACGGCCTGCCCATCCTGCAGAGGCTGGCAGGAGCCAAGCGGGCACAGGATCAAGAACTGAGCACCCTGAACGCAACACACAAGGCTGCTTTTTTAAGTAGGTGTGTCAAACACGATCTGAAATTAATGCCTTGGCATACACGCATGCCTATGCTGAGCCAGGGCTACCCACTGCTCTGCCTTGCCCTCAGTCCCAGCAGCGTTCAGCAATCTCTCACACCTCTCTTGGCCAGGTGCACACGCCCTTTTTCCTGTGCCATATGGCACCTCAAAGCCTTCCCAGTTCATACCACAGAATTAATGTGACTCGGCGCCAGCAGCTCAGACCTGCAGCCCTGCAGTGGCTGATGCAGCAGGATAGGGGGACTCAACTAAACTCAAACACACAGGGATTTCTGAGCCAGTAAAATTGCTGGGATTCTATGCAAAAGCCCTCAAGTCGCCTCACCTCACCTGCAAACCCTCAGTGCAACCCCTGCCCGTGACCCAGCTGCGTGGGGCAGCTTTTGGCTTTCTCAACAGGCTGCACATTTCAACACAGTATTTCAACATAACAGCCAGCAATGCTGAATTAAGGGGAACGCAGTATTCAAATTCATTCTCCCTTTGTGTTTTTTTTCAGACAGAGACTCACTTCTCAACTAGAAAGCTTAAGGTGGCAAAAAGCAACAGCAAAGCAGAACTATCATAGATTTCCACCTGCCAGACAGCAGCACCGAGTTACACAAAGCACCAAGTCTCATATTCTGTCACCAACAAATTATTGATTTTAACTAAAAAAAAACAAGAAGAAATACTCAAAACACGTAACTCTGTTATGTAGTTCTTGCAGCCTTGCAATTTCTGCACACAGGGACATGATCTGTGGTAGGCACCAAACTGGTTAACCTCCTCATGCTAAGTGAGAAGGAAACCCAGTGTCACTACTAAATAATAAACACTATTATATAATGTTTATAAATATATTTATGCACTCTATATATTGTATTTATTTTCTACAGACACCAAGTAACTTATAAGTAACAACGATAACTAATAGAGGTCATCTTGGTCTCAAACACCAACACAACAGCTTTTTGGTTTCTGACAGCTCTTTGTGCCACCTTTATCAGGTACAGTGAACAAGTCCTACAGCTGGATGGAAAAAGCTGGGTAAACCACAACAGCAGCTTTGGAGCCACATGCTGCAGCCTCCTTGAGTGCAGTGACTTTTCCCCCAAGACAGTCTGTAAGAGACAGCTACAAAATGCAAAATGAATGCCAGGAAACTCAAATTCAGACTTCCACTGGGGAAAAAATAAGGAGAAGAGATGTTGAGTGACCCAGCAAATGACTAAAAGCCACCGTATTTGTTAAGATCTAGATCACATCAGTGTAAGCTGCACAAATCAAAAATCATCCTATGTGAAGTATTGATTGTTGGCAGACAAATCTCAGAGTACATGTATTGACTGACAGTGAACTGTTTGCTAGGAAGGGCTCTTCCATTGGCACCAAAATGGCTTTGACACAGATCTTCCAGCATCTGCGGGAACAGACCTGCACACGGAGGGGGAGCTGCCTTCAAAATGCTGCCTGGGCTTGCCAGGAAGCAAATCCCTCTTGTTCTTGGTGGCGACTGGTGTATTTCTAAGAGGTTTCCATGAAGCACATCACTTTTAACGTGGAAAACAAACACTCAGCTCCTTACCTGAACCGTCAGGAATGGACCTGACAAACGTGGGAAGCATCTTGACTGCAGCCGTGGGGTTAAAATCCCTGGAGAGGCCGTTCTTCATCTCCCTCCTGAAGCGAGCCATGACATCCAGCAGCGTTTCATCGGAGAGCCGCATGGCGTAGAGGTACTTATCAATCTGGGGACAAACACACACCACCACAGGAGTGGAAGACTGCCCCGAGGCACCCAGGTGGGGCTACACCTCTCTCTAATGGCAAGGAGAGTGTACAGCCCCAGCTCAGCCCTCAGGGCTCCGGCCAAGCTGACAACAGAGCCGCAGGCTTTGTGCCTTGTCTTTTGTCTCCAAATCACGCAAAAGAGGCACACTGCACGTGAGCTGGAGCCCACCCCATCCTACTGCTTCCCAGGGCACGGCCCAGTCCCACCCACACTGCCTCCTCTTTTCCACACCAAATGGTCTGCCCACAGCCCTCGCTACCTCCAGCCCTCGCTCCACTTCTCAGCATTCCTGACTATCCATGAGCTGAGCTAAAAATCCCTCTTTTTGGCACCTTGTCCCAGCTGGGGCGATGGGGACGTCAGAGGTGCTTTATATTTAAAGCCTTACATCGGGAAGGACTTGCCACAGCAGTTTCGGGACTACATCCCAGGCTGAGAAATTATTTCAGTGCAGCAGACCAAAGCTATCACAGCCAGAGGGTCAGGAGAGGCAAAACTTGGCTGTGGGCAGGTGGCATCTTCTTCCATCAAATTAAAAGTTGTTGATTTCTCCCTTGTGGCTTCCAATGACAGGAACTTTCTTTACCTCCTTGGAAAAAGGAGAGGGTTCTGGTTTTCCAACAGTATTGCTTTCCATAGTATCACAACCACCTTCACCATCAGGGAGACAGAGATGCTTTGATGCCCAAAAAATACAACTTGTCCTTGGGGGTTCTTGCCAAACACGCCTCCCACTCCTTTTACCTCAGCTGCCAGTCTATTCTCGCCTCGTTTCTTTACCTGCCTTGGAAACTTGGTTCTGCAGATGGCTCAGACTGAAGCCACACCTTCAGGATCACTTCTGCTTGCAGCTTAGCAGGACAAAGAAAATAAAACCCTGCCTATGTTTTCTGTCCTCAGCAAAACTGGAAAAGCCACCTCGTTTTAACCCCCAGGCCAGCTCTGTGCCAAGGGTGCTTTGGATGCCTCAAGAGCAACTCATCTCCAAGCTGGCATTATATCTTACAAGACCAAGGCCACAGTAAAACACTCCTTGCAACTCATACGTACGCAAGTGCTCCATATTCCAGGGACCTTGAGACAGGAAGTGATGAACAAAAGCCATCCACAAAAGAAATGCAATCAAAATGTAATTAAACTCTAAACTGACCATAAAACCAGCGCCAATTTAATTGCCGGGACAGAAAGTACACCTGCCACACGGTACTCCAGAGCTGCACCAAAGACAGCGCGTCTCCCTGAGCCAGACACCCTCTGTGACCCAGCAGTTACGCACACAGCCAGGCAGGCACGGATGGTGCTGCGGGGCACAGCTACCCAGCCCGACCCCAAACCAAAGCGCTGGCGCCAGGCAGGCCTGGGCCACAGGGGACACAGCCGGAGGCTGCACGAGCTGCGAAGTTTTCCGTGTCATTGCTTGCAGAGGAGGAGCAGAAGGGGCCGTAACAGTGCAACAATACCGTGATTGATAACACCGCGATGAAATGAGACCGTGTGTTTTCCCCACGAAGCGGTGACGTGACAGGGCAGGCGTACAGCTGAACGGCAGGAGAGCTGAGCTCAGGTTCTCTGAAACACAGGCCAAATGCAAGACCCCAGGGCAGCATCCCCACATCCCAGCTGTGTCCCGTGATGCCCTGATGGGCTGACAGCCCCTTCATAGTGACAACTGCAGCCAGTCACCAGTGTCATTTCACTCCAACAATAAAATCCTGGGTGGGATGTGCCCTTTCTGCAGCCCCAAATGCTGTGGGGATGGATGCAGAGGCTGCTGTCAGGCTGAGCAGGAAAGTCTCTCCTCCATGGCAAGCGCTGACATGGTTTTTTTTAGCAGAGTGTGTAAAGCCATGATGTTCAGAGCATGAGGCTATTCCCTTTTAAAAGAGGGGGGAACCAACCTCTTTTTCAGGCTGAGCTTTCAGCAGCCCACGCTGCCGCTCAGAGGGGTGTTTCCCCAAATCTTCCCATGAAAGCTACACTAACACATCATTCACACAGTCAGACCTCACCGTGCAATTAATACCCCCCTCTACAAAGCGGCACTGCTGCATCCTCCTCCAGAAACAGGGAGGAAGGATTCCATCCCCCCACCGAAAGTCCTGTCGTGAACGCAGGTTTTGGCGTTTGCACAGTCAGGACTGACAAGCCCATTTTCCCCACCTCTGCCCCTGTGCTGCCCTCAGCAGCGAGGGAAAATGGGAGGGAGGGCTCTTTTTGCTCCCGTGGAAACCCAGTGAGCGTGTCAGTGCCCTTATATAATTGGGCTGGACCCTCCTGCACTCGGGAGCATCGCGTAGCACCAAGGCCATCCATCTCCACCACTGAGACCCACGGGGCAGGAAGGCAGGGGACACTGAGCCTCCGCTTGGAAAAAATCACTCCTGTGTATTACAGCTTCCAAAACAAAACAAACAAAAAAAAAAGCAGGGTTTTTTTTTTTCCTCCCAGGCAGGAAAAGGGCTAGTCATTCCAGCAGTGTGGCGGTAAGGGAATCAGCGCTGCTCTCCTGCGCTGGCAGCACATGCTCCTGTCTTCCCTCCGAGGGAAAACTCCCAGCAAATAGCCATAAATAACCTGGGGAAGGGAGAGCTGGAGGCTGGATTATGGGATGGAGATTTAATAACTCCCAGCTCTGTCTGCAATAAAAGCCGATCAGAGAGCAAATCTCAGCCTGATCCACAGGAGAACTGTGGAGAGGCTGGCAGGGACAGACGGGAGCTGCTGGCAGCACCCAGACAGACCCACAGCCCCACTGAGGCTCCCACGGGTGAGACAGGTGCCAGCCGTTCCCAAGGGATGGCAAAGGGCAGGAACAATTTCAGGCAGGCAGTTGTGTGGGCAAGGAGCAGAAAATACTCCCTTATTTAGCTGCCACCTCAGAGACACCCCCCAAGGAAGGGCATCTTCCCGGAGTGCCACTATAGAAGTCCTCCAAGAGCTCTATCACTTCTTTTTTTTTCTCATTTGCTTAAAAAAAACAAAAAAAAAAACAAAAAAAAACAAACAAAAAAAACAAAACTAAAAAAAACCAACCCAGACAGACAGAATCTATGAGCAATTTTTTAAAAATAGGATTTCATAATCTGACTCACATTCACATAATTTTTCCTGGTCACATAGGAAAGACGCTCTTTGTAATTGGGGAAAAGAAGTTTCTGAAAATCCAGGCATTGCAGCAGTTGTGAATAATTACAAGTGCATAATGAAACAGGCAGCACTTAATGAAACAGGCCATTCCTTAAACACATGCCTCATTCCAGGGACACTGACAACAGTCACTGGTATCCAAGAAGAGAGCACTCCCACAACAATTTCAGAAATCATTAGCACCTATTTTACTGAAACAGCCTTTGCACCAAAACCCGTCACCAATGTAAACATATTTCTGCAGAGCTAATCCTTTCAGCATGAATAAGATCCATCAGGAGACAAGCATGTTAAAACAAGTAGTTTAAGACACTCTGAAACTGTTTATGCTTACTTATGATTTATCATCTGATTGGTTCCTAAAAAGCCTTTATAGGGGCAGGTCACTAATAAGGGCTCTTCTTGATGCCAGTTGTTACATTCCGTCACTTTTTTTTTCAAGGTTAAACAACATTTAAACGTGACTCCTGGATTGCAAGATTTTTTTCTTCCCTCTTCAGGGAGGACAACAAAAACATATTGTTCCCCTGACAGGCAGAAACCAGGCAACACCTAGAGGCTCCCTTTGCTGGGCTCAGCTACTGCAGGTACAAACCTGTTGGAAACAAAAGGTACTCCAAGGCAGTTTTACAAAGCTCTCCTGCACACAGGCCAGGG
Source organism: Pseudotriccus pelzelni (assembly GCA_035584735.1). Classification (NCBI taxonomy): domain Eukaryota; kingdom Metazoa; phylum Chordata; class Aves; order Passeriformes; family Tyrannidae; genus Pseudotriccus; species Pseudotriccus pelzelni. Next base: position 1,519,957 of record JAWMRA010000162.1, on the reverse strand, counting down.
GCACAGCTCCCAGGGATGCTCCGTGACACCCTTGGGACACCCTGAGGATGGGAGCTGGCCCTGGAGAGGAAATCGGGGCCTGGGTTCAGCTTGTGCAAAGTGCAAGGGTGCTGCGCTCCTGCTGCTGTCCCCGCAGTGTCACAAACGTCCAGGGAACAGATGTTTTCAAAAACATTTGGATAATTTAAGCTGCTTGGAGCAAACCCACACACGTCTTTATACGTTATATACAGGGCATCCCACAGTGCCAGCTTGCTGCTGCACAGTGAGGTGACAAGCAAGTGCCTTTACGGGTGGATTCATTGGAAAATGCCCCCTTGCAGGGGCCACAGGGCGATGAACAACCCCCTCCATGGACACAGCCATCCTGCCTATTCCTCCTGCTTGCCGCGACTCATCCTGGAAAACACTACAGGAACTACAAATTTGAAAAAAAATTACACTCAAATTTAAGGGGGTGCAAAAAAATCCAGCACAGAAGCACTAGTTCTTAGATCCAGGGTACTCCAACGGCCTAGAACCACCAGCCCTATCCACATCCCTCAGCAGGGCTCCCATCATGGAAAGGCAGCGTGGAGCATTAGAGCCACACAGGGATGGGAACATGAAAAAAAAAAAAAAAGCGAGGACGGGAATACAAAACAAGAAGAAAACAGGGTCACAAGGGAAAAACAACGCTCAGCCTTGGCTTGCTGGTACTTTTAACCTGTTCACACCCCTCCTGTGACCCAGAGCAGCATCCTGAAGGTGGCCTGTCACCTGTGCCACCAAACCCCGAGCCGATGGCTGCGATGGACCAGCGAGGCAGAGGAGCTGCCACCACGGCCAGGACACCCAGGGGACAGCGTGGGGAGCAGAGACAACGCCTTGGGTGGCAGCCCTCGGCCCCAGGCACGTACCAGCAAAGTGCTGCCCTTCCGGAAGCAGAGAGGAGAGGGAGGGACCTGAAACGAAGCCATGCAGGCACGTATCCCTAAAAGCAGCACACTGGTGGAGCACAGACCTCGCAGGCAGCGCGCTGAGATGGAGCAAAACCACTTTTGCCCCACGGGGAACCAGGGAGCGGAGCCCACCAGCCCCCAGCAGCCTCTGGCTGCCACTGACATCCTCCCTACAGACCAGCCAAAAGTAAGCGGCTCGATGTCCATTCCAAAAGCACACAAACAGGAAAAGATGTCTTACGTCCTCCAAAACCAGTAGCCTGCCTTTTTTTTTTTTTTTTTTAATTGGGTTTTATTTTTTTATTTCCTTTTCCAGACAAAACCAGATCGATCCATTAGAATGCTTTACAGCTCCCCGGCCAAACCATTTCCCGTGCTGTCAGACAATAGGAGCCCCACGGTGCCAAACCAGCCTGCAATAAATAACCCCCAGAACACCACAGTTTCCCTGTGCTCCCTCCTTGCCTTCCCCACAGCCCTTCTGCCACTCCTGGGCCTCCGTGCTCCCTTGTGCTTATCTTGGCTTTCTAAATATAACCCACACAGCGAGACAGAAAAGGCCTTACCCAGGCATGCACGCCTGGCACAGCGGCAGCACTTACAAATCCTGCGGGAAAAGGAGCATAATGGGCCTGGGGCACAGGGAGAGCCACATCCATGGGGCCAGAAGGTGCAGGACGGTGCAGGCTGGGCAGCCTCCAGCTCCTCGCCAGAGCCACTGGGCGGAAAAGCAAAAGACCCAAACCACGGAAGGAGACGTGGAAAAATACGGGGCGCTGCCTCGGGTTTTCTCCGAAGGAGGAGTGGGGCAGGATGGGTCACCCGCACAGGGGAGCTGAGGTGTCCCCTGGCACAGCCGGAAGCCCAAAGGGAGGACGGTGCTCTCCTCCTCCCGCCCGGGGAGGTTCGCAAGCCCCGGGAACAGTACAAATCAGCGCTGCTAACGTCGCCATTGAGGCTTCCCCAAAATATTTCAGGGATGCCCGCAGCCACGCGCCCAGGTGGGTCACGCAGCACGGCCGGAGGAGGTGGCAGAGGGGAAGCCTCCGTTTCCCTGACGTCAGCCCGGCTCGGGGGATGTTTGCAATTGTTTTTCCCAATCTGTGTCCCCACATCCCTCGCCCCAGGCTCCCCGCTTCCTACAGCTCTGCAGTATGCTCAGCGGGGCCCTAACTGCCATGTTTTTATTTATCCTGTGCTCCGCACCCTCTTCCCTGTGCCAGTGCTCAATCCCAGGGCTGCGCCAACCACACAGGAGCAACCACCTAACGCTGAAGGAAAAGACAAGAAGCCTATGGAAACGCTCCTTTTTAAGCACAAATGACAACCATTTCCTGTAAATTCTGAACCTGCAGTGGCACGTAATTCAAAAACTACCTGCTCCTCGCCTGCTGGAGTGACGATGCCCACAGGCACCTTCGGAAAGAAGGGGAAATCCCCTCCCCAGGGATGCTGGTGCCTACCAAAAACCCGAGAAGCCACCACCCCTCCGCTCAGCGCCAAAGCCCCCCCAGCTCCTGCCTCGCCTTGCTGAGCTCAGTCCCGAGGCCTGACCCGCCGCTGTGCATCCATCACCCACGCCCCGCTCCCATCTCCAGCGGGGATGCTCGGGGGGGGGGGGGGGGGGGAAGCTTAAAACGGGGGTTATCCCCCTTTCTCCCACAGCTGGGTGGCTCTGGGGACAAAGCAACAAAACCAGCGGGAGAGGGGGAGAAGCGGGGGGATTTTAGAAATTTAAAATAAATTAAAAAAAAAAAAGGTTAAAAGAAAAAAAAAAGCGGTGCGGGCTGTGGGGCAGCCCTGGGGCGGGGGGAACGTCCATCTAACCTTTTTGACCTGGTCCTCCTTCAGCTCCGTGAAGTAGTAGGCCAGGAGCTGGGCGGCGATCATCCTGCCGGCTGCGAGGCGGCTCCGCGCACGCAGCGATGCGGGGCCCGGGGATGGCCGCGCCGAGCCCAGCCGAGCCGAGCGCCGCCCCTTCCTCCTCCTCCTCCTCCTCCTCCTCCTCCTGCTGCCGCTGCTAATGCTGCAAATGCTGCCGCTCCTCGGGGCCGCCCCGGCCCCGCCCGGCGGGACGTGCGGGCGGCGGGCGCAGGGCAGAGCTGCCGGCCCGGAGGAGCAGCAGCATCAGCAGCGGGGCAGTGCCCTGCCGTGCCCCGCAGGGTCTGGGCAGCAGCCGTGGGGGACAGCCCGCGGAAGGCTGCCCTGAAAAAAAAAACACACACACACACACACACGCACACACACACACAAAACCTCCTTCTTGGTGGCCAAGGGCATCCTGGTCCGTATGGGCAAATAGTGTGGCCGGCAGGACCAGGGCGGTCACTCTCCCCCTGTACTATGCGCCGGTGAGGAGGGGTCGCACCTCGAGTGCTGTGCCCAAGTCCCGGGTCCCTCAATTCAGGAAGGACACGGAGAGGCCGCAGCACAGATCGCATGAGGACCAGCTGAGGGGGCTGAGCCCGGAGGAGGCTCAGGAGTGCCCTTATCGCTTTCTACAACTCCCTGACAGGAGATTGTAGCCCAGGTGGGGTCAGTCTCCCAGGCAACAGAACAGGAGGACATAAGCCTTAAGCTGCGCCTGGGGAGGTTCAGGTTGGACATCAGGAGGAATTTCTTCACAGAAAGGGTGATCAAACGTTTGAATGGGCTGCCCAGGCAGGTGGTGGAGTCACTGTCCCTGGAAGCGTTTCAGGAAACACTGGACATGGCACTTAGTCCGTAGTTTGGTTGATACGGTGGTGTTAGGCATAGGTTGGACTCGATGACCTTCTGTGACTCTGTGAAAATACTCTAAACCGAAGCGTCAAATCTTTGAGAACATAGCAAAACTTCAGGAATCTCTGCTAAGCCCAAGTATCCCCTGCCTGGGTGTGATCCTGCAGCTCTGGACAGAGGGCTGAGCTGCCAGAGACCTGGAGGGGGGACCCAGAGTCACTTTGACAGTTGTACTTTCAAGGACCTCACATTCATATTCCATCAGCAAAATCCCCACATCAAAGGTGCTCTCGGGCACGAGGTGTTGATTCTTGGGGTGTGTGGGGCCAGTGGTCAGACTCGATGATCCTTGTGGGTCCCTTCCAACTCAGGATATTCTAGGATAATACGCTGATGGAGAGAGCCTCTCCTGCCTGCGTGTGATGCCCACGCTTTTGCCACATTGGAGGGTGTTCTTCAGCACCTGAAGAGGCATCGCCCGCCAGGAAGGGTCTTAGGGCCCACACACAGGTAAGTGAAGTGACACAACGCCCCTCCAAAAGCTGAGGCCAAGTGCAGATGCCAAGTGACATAGGTCAGCAGCCCCAGGGGCTCCTGCCTGCCCTGTCCATCTGCAGGGACAGGAACAAACACACCCATTGCAAAGGGTGGTGATGCTGGAGGCGTGATTTGCATAGAGATTGTCTACCACAGTCTAAGTGATTAAAAACCTGCTTCTTGAGCTTCCGGCTTCCTTTTCAGTGGTACTTTAATTAAATGGTTTCACTGGCCAAAATCAAGAGCTGCTTTGGCAGACACATCCTCCTTCAGACTGCCCTAGTCGCTGCAGGCAGGGTGGGCAGGATTTCCTTCTCCGCCTCCAAGCTCGGGGAGATTTTCATCAAGCGTTTCACTGCTCTGCACGGTGCTACTCCTGCTCATTTGGCTTGGCAAGCTAATGAGCAACATTCCCGGGCTCCCTGGCACAGGCAGGCTGCCTGTCTGCAGGCACAGCGGCATCGCCCTGCGACCAGGCACAGCTGGAGCTCACTGGCAGCACAGGAACGTGGGGCTGAGCTGAATCATCCCAGTGTCCAACGTCACCCAATCCCTTACACAGGCTGACCAAGCTCTCACTCAGATGTAATTCGCTGCTCAGTCACGCTCCGCCCCTTCTGCTGGTCAGAAACTATTTTTAATTCCCAGCCAGGCTCACTCCTGTTTTCAAGCCATCTGTCATCTGCTAAACCTTGTCTTTCATCTGAAATCGCTCTCCTCGCTCTCGAGTGTTCACTTTCTATAAATACACTGAAAGTAACCCTACACATCCCCAGCTTTTGCTTCACTAGGTGAGACAGACTTGGCTCTTTTTGGTCTGAACGCCGCCTGACACTGCTCACTTCACACAGGTTCTGTGTTAGTGGAGCTGCCTCTACACAAGGTTTACAAACCCTACTATCTATCTGCTCCAGCTCAGATGCCTAAACACCACCTAAAACACAATCCTACCTAAACACAATACTCCCCTCAGTTACCTTGCTGCAGGAAGGCTTACTCCGTTAAAACACTTGGACAATCACACAGGTAGATGCTTGAGCAGGAGGTGGTTCATGTAACAAAGTCAAAAGCAATTAGAGGATGGCTGAACAAGTATTGCAAATAATTGGGTTTGTCTTCAGCTGCTCAGTGTGGCATTCAGGAAAAATGAACTGAGCACCCAAAAAGCCACTAAAGAAAACGTAACAGTCCATCCAAGGCAAAACAGGTGTAATATTTAAACATGTGGTATTTTTAAACTCCATGCAAGGATAAGAGTGCATGACCAGCTTTGATGCTGTAACCAGCGCTGGGACGAACGAGCTGCAAGGACAACTAAACACCCCTGTGGACACCCCAGCCCTTTGCAAGCCCTCTTTGCATTGCCAGGCCAGCAGTAAGCACACAGGTGTTATTTTGGGGGGCCTGGGAGGAGCTGTGCACAGGCTGCCAGGCAGGAACAACCAGCTCTCCATCTGCTGTGGGAGTCTCGTACCACCGAGCCCTGGGTTTTCCCTTCTGCTTCACTGGAAGGGATCAATTCAGCAGCCAATTAATTACCGGCACCTCCCGTACTCTGCCAAGCATCCAGCGGGCTGTTTTGAAAGCCACTGTCCTTTTAAAGACAAATTACTGGAGGCTGAACGTGACACCTGATGACTTGCAGCTATTCTGACCGCGCTTTAATCTCATTGTCCCTATTTAACTGTACTCAAGTGTTTCAAGTGACTCAAGTAATTCTGTGCATCAGCCCTCCTGAATGTGTTTTGGGGGGTTTTTTTCCCCCCTTTGCCTGTTTCTTCATTCTCTATACAAGTCTGCATTCCAATCAGACTCCTATACAATGTGGTTTTTTTTTTTTTTTTAAATCATGTCCATCAGGTAGTTTTGATGCGCACAGCTGCTAGATGCTTTCTACTTTTATAAGTGAAAATTAGGTTGTAGTTGCATTTGTTGGCATTTTTTAAGTATCTGGAAAATGACTGATCCCCTTTTCCTCCCCATTACATTTTCCTTTCACAGTTCTCAAAACAAAGTGAAAGAAAGCACCCTCTCTAACAAGTTTCCAGCTTGTGACAGCACATCTGATTAACAAGGGAATTTTTAGGTAGTCTTTAAAGCTCCCGTTCCAGGGCAGGAAACCACATGCCTGCACTGAAGAAATCACCCTTCATTTCTGCTGAACTTAGGGCAGAAGCAACAAAGAAAATCTAAAAGCAGCAGAGATATCAATTTGATGAGCAATTCGGCCGAACAAGGTTAAACACATTATGCAATTTCACCTTGCTAGGGGGCACAGCAAGCAGGCACTACCACACAGCCAGCCAGGATGCTTTAGTTCATGTTTCCCCTGTGAGGAAACAAAATTAGGTGGGAATGCCTTGCGGGGAGCTCACCCCATGCACGGGAAAGGCCACTCCATGTGCGGACAGAGCGGCGCGCTCAGAAAGGGGGTTTTGTGCTCCTGGTACAGCACACCAGGAGTACGTTTCCAAAAGATGTTTTAGGCACAAGGACTAGCAAGGGGTTTTGGCCTGTTTTGTTGGCGATGCTCCAAGGAGAGGGTGAGCTACTTTTTAATGAAGTCCCTGTGGAAGGATTTCAGCACCATTCACCACACGGAGCGTTTGAGGGCCAGATTGCAGGGCTGTGGGTTTCGAGACTTAAACCCCTCCAAAGACACGGCAGGATTTCTGTAAGCTGTGTACTAAGCAATTAAGGATCACGAACAGCCGTGTCTAGATTCTAGACTGTGGCCATGGTGAGAGGACAGTGGAGGAGGAAGCAAATCTAGCAAAGGAGGAGTGTTGCCTACTGGTTCACACAGGAACAGAGACTCCTGGGGCTCAGATGCATCATGTCTCAACTCCCCATACCTGAACATCAGGCAGATGTGTTGGCTTTTATTTATTTAAACTGATTGCTGTTCTTCAGCATCAGAGGAATGCAGAGACCATGACCCCCACAAATCCAAGAAAACGAGAAAGCAGATAAACACATACCCAAAAACCACGGCTTACAATAAAGCCCCACTAGTTGGAAGGCCTAGAGGATAATTTCTTTTTAAACCTCTTAGTGACTGCAAGGTTCATTAAATTGGGGTAAAACCCCATTATTCCATCTTTAGTTAAATGATACTTCCAAAAGCTATGGGCTGCGTGAGCTGCGTTGCAAAGGACTTCCCAAATCTGCACATACGTGGGGAAAAGAGGAAACTTCTCCCTGGAGTCACACCACCATGAAACTTAACCTCCAGCTCCCGTGTTGCACAGCAGAGCTGTTCCATGCCACTTTCCAACCCATCCAGCCTGCTGACATCCCCTGGCATGCAAGTCCACTCACTTTGCTCTTCCCTAACACACTGAAAGTGAAACACAAGCATAATCCATCCAAATTCATCTCTTTCTTCTTTCCCCTCCTGTCCTAGGTATTCACCACAGCACCTTCCCAGTGCCGGAATTACAACTCGTATCACATCTCTGCATAGGAAAGCAATAACCATCCCAGTTTTCTGACTCAGCTGAGGGAGTCCTGCATTAGTTAAACGTTTTTTTCCATTGAGGTGAGAGCTGCTGCATCAAGCAAGCAAGCACCTTTTGCAGGGCATTGGTAGTAAGGCATTATTGCAGCTCATACACCCATAAAGCAGACCATAAACACACACACATTTACATGCACACAGAAGCATATCAAGAAACTCAGTTTGTAAGGCAATAGAAGGGCGTTGGTCTTTGGGTAATGAACCCAATGTCAATAAGTTGCCTTTCCTGACCAGGAGATGAATCATTTGTTTCATTTCATAAAACATCTCAACTTCAGCAAACTGAAATGAGCACAAATGCACATTTCTGATACCCACTAAAGCTCCAGTGCTAGTAAACAATGTTAAAAGAAATTACATTGAAAAATATAGGGTGCAAACTGGTTTGAAATTTCAGAAGGGATAAGCATTTTACTTTACTGATATCAGAAGAGGCAGTTCAATACTAGTTAAAGAATGTCTGCATAACCAGCAATTCACTTAAGTGATGATGCAGTTACAATGATTTAAACAAAGGAAAATATAGCCTGATTTATTGTACTATATAGAGACAGCTTTCCTAAGTATGCTTTCAGCAACTCACAGATCACTGAGGTCGTTTGTCAAAGTTCAGCTCTAACACACCCACTGTGTTAGAGGACATACCAAACCAGAGGCAGTCCTTCAGCCCTGCAAGAACCAGTGGACCTCAGCAGCCATCTGGTTTCTGTGCCCTGGTGTGCGCTGTCCCAGGAAGGGCTGCTGGCAGGGTCCCAGTCGGTGCCCTTTAATGACAGTGCATCTTTGCTCTGTGAGCAGTAAATCCATAATGAAGGGCCCAGGCTTCCAGCACAGGCAACGAGACCTGCCCCTCTCTTTCAGCTTTCCACTGACACGAAACAAGGCCACACCTCTCAACCCGGAGATATCCACTCAGGATACACCTTTCTCTTTGATCCAACATTCAATGCCAGTGCAAATCAGCTCTCATCACAAGCCCCAAACCCACACGCTGCCAGCATTAACTGAAGAGGCCTTAGGTTTGTGCTCCTTTTCCAGCAACACCCAGCGTAAGAGACCCTCCTGCCAGGGCAGGTTAATACCCTCACAACATGGGGCTCTCCCCAGTAAATGAAGGACCTCCACCCCTCAGCCCGGGAAGGGTGAGAGGCAGGTACTTACTTTGCACGACGGGGAGCAGCAGGAGCCAGGAACGTCCACGGCATTCGGCTCCTCCTGCGTGGCCATAGCAGGAGCACCTCTTGCCACGTCACATGGTCATCACAGGGGGCTGCCAACAAGAAAGGAGGCAGGACTGTAGGTTTTCACATCTCCCTCCCCAACCTCAAGATGCCTTTGAAAGCCACACTCCCCACAGACAGGTGGTCTCTTTAAAAACCCGTCCAGCGGCTGGGATACAGCAGACACAGGACTCAGTGTTGCCATAACCCCAAGAGAGGGGACACTGGGGACGAATGGGCTGTGGACCACAGGTGGGACCCAGGAGAATGGTGGGAATGGGGTACATGTTGGCAAAGCACTGCCCCTCTCGTAGCTCCCAGATGCAGCGGTGCTGTGGGGTTCCTGCTGCACTCGGGGAAGGAGGGCTTAGCATGCAAATGCTGTGTGGTTAAACACCCGAGTCCTGCTACAGTTTGTTGTTCTAATTAAAAGAACCCACAAAGCTTTGAAAAAAACCAAAATATTCACATTAAAAAATCAGTACAGGAAGACAGTTGCAGATTTTGGACTTGCAACTAAGCATCATCTAGGAGCAACTGCAGATTTTGAGCCGCTCTGTGATGATCTGGTGATACCTTTTTTTTTTTTTGTCCGAAGTCCACGCTGTCTCAACAGACGCTGGAGGAAGATGCAGATAACACCTCTGAGCAAAATTCTGGCTTCTTCAGCTTTGCAGGCTGTTGTCATGACACATTTTAGAGTGGAATCAGAAACCCAGTGAGGTCAGCCCTGGCCAGGTCCTGGGGCCTCTGTGCAGCCTGCTCGGGGTTGCCCTCTCCTCCACCCCAACATCTGTTCCCTCAAGCCACTCCGTCTCTCTCAGGCTTTTCGGGGTGCCACTGCCCAGGGGTAGCAGTGGGACTGAAGAGTCTCTGTGAGGAAACGTGGGAACTGCCCCAAGCTGAGCTGCCCTGCAATCTGCAGGGAGTCTGCAGTGGGGCAGGTATCCATCCTGGTGGGCACTGGTGCACGCTGATAGCACTTCTACACTGCGGAAGGTGTTGCCTTAATTTTGTCTTTGTTTCACACCATCCAAATCCACTGTAATTAATATTCCCCAAGTGGAGACAGTTTTGCCCGTGATGGTCATTGGTGAGCCACCTCCCATCTTTTCGTCCACCCATAAGCTTCTCCCTCCTATTTTCTTCCCCTTCTGTGAGCAGGCTGGGTGGGCATCAGGCAGTCAGATACAACCAACCTGCCACACCAGGTCAAATGCAAACCTAGAAAAGACTTGGACCCCTATTTTGATTCTCAGATTTTCACACAAAAAAAACCCCATAGAGAAGCAATAAAAAAATTTCTAAAGTTCATGTAGGCATCAGAAAGCGAGTTCTTGTTTTAATTAAGCAGGTTTCTCCATCCCTCTGATCCATTCCAGGTAGGAAGCCTGAGGGTCTAGCTTCACAGCACAGCTACAAAAGATGGGTGATGGAGACTTTCTTTTTTCAGTATTAAGAAAAGAATGTTTTTCCTGTCATCCCAGTGCTTTAAGTGGGGAACCCAGCACGCCAGGCTTCCTGGTCGACAGCTCTGGCCCCAGATTTCAGCACTGGTCCCCAGGACTCACTGCAGCAACAGATAACCCCATCCTGTTTGTCCTTCCCTTTCTTCCCTGAAGAAGATACAATTTTTAGGAGAGCAAAAGTATCCTCGCAAGAGCCCCAAAATCTGAGGCCGCTATGACTCGTCCCCTGCTGGTGCTTTGACAGCTGCTGGCCCAGCATGGACAGACCTGTGCTCCCCACTCCCTGTCTCCCCGCAGGGTTACGGGTATTTCTACTCTGACATTTGACACGGACACAAACACATGTTCTAATCACACGATTTATCTATAATAACCATGTTTTGGACGCATTACTGCAACAACAGCCCGTGGCAATCAGTCAGCATTCGAGACCCAGAAAAAGCCCTCAGCTGTTTTATCACCTGCCCTCAGTATCAGATGCTACGGAGTCAGGGTCGCAGCATGAAGCCGCAGGGATGGCACAGGTGAGCTCTCATGCTTTTCAGTATCAGCCTGGTCTCCTCCTTCCCTCCGGTGTCATTGCACGTGGTCCAACAGATGCTTCCCTAGGTGGTGGGATGAGCACCCTCCTTGCAGAGCTCTGTCAGCACCCAAAGTGCCCTCAAGGGATGTTTTTTCCTCTCTCTGCAGCTCTGCACATTCAGAACAGCAGGGTTTGACTCGGGCTCCTTAAACTTTGACCAGAGCTGGGACAACAAATCCAAATGATTTCCAACTTCGAAAGAGGAATTTGCTTAAAAATAAAACTGAATTTTTCACATACCCTTGGCTTTATCTGGAGAGCAGTCTGGACAATAAGATACAACCACCAGCACAAACGGGATCCCAAATATATTTGAAGAGCAAAAGAGCCTCTCTGCAGTCGGGTGACGATGGTGCTTCATTTGGATCTGCTTTCCAAACACTTCCACAGCACCCCCTTCCAATCACAACATGCCACTTTGAAATGCCAGTACCACTTAGCTCCTGAGCCTATTAGACCATGAAGCAATAAACCCAGAGAAACAAAAATAACCCAGATACCTACTTTAGCACCCAGTTGAGTAGACAGGTGTTATCCAGAGGGCTCCATGGCAAAAGCATCCTCAGAAATGCCACACCTTGACCTCTGCACGACGGGCAGCATGAAGCTGGTCTCCAAAAACCGTGGTGTCTTCCCAAAAGGTGCTAGTATTAACTATAGCCCTTTGTTTCTTTGCACTCAAGGTTTCTCCCCGTCAGCTTTCTGGCATTTGCCAGCGTGGTGCACGCTTTATTGGGCAGATATTGAGCTGCAAATTCCTTCATACTTCTCTATCCGCAGCATTCTGCGGCTAAAGCTCTCGCCGGCCAGCAGATGAAAATGCCACTTACTGCTTATTCCTGCTGCAGTTTGTTGAATTAAAACCTCTTTGTTTGCGAGCTGTAAACAAATTCTTCTTAATCTTTCAATAAAAAAATGCCAATTATGCTCTCTAACAATGTAACTTCATTGTGATGAAAGAAGTCATTGCTATTGCTCTAATCGCGATAACATATCAGCTGCTTTTAGAGTCAATTCCTTTTTGTGCAAAATTTAATGACCAGGCAATTATTCAAATTTCAGACTAACAGACTGGGCTTTAGACCTACAGCTCTGAAAACCCTTTGGATATTGCTCTGAAAACACACACTTGAAAGCAAGAGAAAGGGCTCTAGAGCAGAGTTTCCGAGTTCAGAACGCAAAACCCCTTTACAATTCATTCAGCACAGCCGGCCTGGGGCCCACGTCAAACACAGCTACTTCACTGGAGAGCCAAGGAAAGAGAGCCAAACTCTCAGCACGCTACCACAGGCACTTGCCAGGCCCATGGCTTTCATTTGGCTTCACTGGGAGCCGTGTTTATGTCCGGTTTCCTTGCCTCTCCCTGGTTTCAGTGCATTTCCTGCAGAATCGCTGGCCGCAGCAGATATGCCCTTCAGGCATTTCAACTTGTTTTTTGTTTTGTTGTGGTTTTGTTTTTTTTTTTTCTCTTTTCTTTCTCACGCCAGTATTTATCGCATTTGTTTCCAGAATCAGCTGCTGCTCCCAAATCAGCGTCCGTAACTTTCCGCTTTGAAGTGTTCAGGACGAGCCTGCTGGGAAAGCACCTTCCCTGTTTACCTGCTCGGACCCTCACAGACTTTCCCCTCCACGCCTTTCTGCCATCCATTTTCTCCTCCTGCAGAGAGCTCCCCACCACGACCCAGTTGTCCATCACCACCGGCCAGTCGGCTCCATTAACCACTTGCATCCCAATTCCCGCCCTCGGCATCCCAGTGGCGCTTTATTTGTGCATCCAGGGACGGCTGCTGCCCCAGGACCTCGGCTCATCCCAGAAGGTGCCTTCTGCCCTGCACAGAGGGGAAGGCCTGTGCTAAACTCAGCCCCAGCATCTCACCCCTTCCGCCTTTCCCTGCTCTGACTCCCTGTGGCAACACAGGGCAGCCTTTTTTTAGCTCCCGGGAGCGGACACAGCCTGCAAGGATGAGGATGAGGACAGTCCTCTGCAGTAGCCTGGCAGTCCCACAGCTACACAGATGGCCAAGGCAGCCCTACAGGAATGGGAGCTTCCCAGGGTCAGAGACCTTTGGCAAGCTGGACATCCAAGCAACAAACTGAGAGCAACAAAACCAGAACTCAGAAAAGTAAACTGAATCGATAACACCGGTGGGTTTGAGAACAGAACCCCGGCATTTCTGCAATGCCTGGGGCTGGAAGCTACCTCTTACCCCCAAGTCCAAAGGAAATGGATGCCACTAAGGTTGCAACCCCATTGCCTCTCTCCTGTCCAAGAACAATTAAGAAAATGAAGCAGTTAACTCAGTGAACATCCTTGAATAGTCCTTGTAATTAATGGCTCCTAAGGTATCACACCTGGCATTGCTGTCAACACTTTGCTCCACTGTTAAGATTCTACAGTTGTTCTGATATGCAGTAATGATTTTAGGGGGAAGCTTTCACTCTTGACTCTTCACACATCTCTCTCCTCTTCTCCAAACAGTGGCAGTGAAACAGACTTAGTCTTCCCTCATCTCTTTTTTTTTCAATCACTTCGGTTTTCACCTGGTTTTAACTCAGGCTTTTCTAGATAAAAATAAGAATTTTGGGGTTTTTGCAGGGGTGGGTTGTCTTGAGTTTGGTTTTTTTTAATAACCAGTTAGGAAAGATCAAGGGTGCAAGGACCTTCTTCCACTCCTCCCAGCAAGCTCCTGCTTGCTGAGATTCCCCAGCATTTGGTTCTTCAACTTGTACACAGGAATCCTCCCACACGGAGCCCTTTGTCCATTTTCCTGTAGCCAATTCGGTGTGCCAGCGGGGAGAGCTTTCTGGAGGAACCCCCGTTTCCCAGGTTTCTTACCAAATCTGTTCTCTCTCCACAGAACACAGCTTTTACCAACTCTGGGGGTGCCTGGGCTGTGCAAGGCCCTGGGACACAGAGTGCAGACAAAGGGTAAGGCTGGGGAGGGAAGGGCATTAAGAAAAAGCACACAAGAAGATCCAAATTATTTCGGCATTCCCCTCTCAGACAGACATGACCCATCACGTTCACAGCACCTTCAGTGTGCACCTGCAAGGTGATAGTATCAATGAGAGAAAGGAAAGCATTAATTAAACTTTTGGTGGTTTTCTATCTTGCTTTTACACATTGGCTTTACAGAGTGGATGCAGTGCTGGGACAAAGCAGATATCTGCCTTATTTCCCTTCCCACTCCCACCCCAACAGGCCACCCATACTCACGTACAGGAACAGGTTTTTTATTATTGTTATTTTACATATCTATATATCTATATATATATGTATCTATCTCAATCAATATCCCTTGACAAGCTACAGGCTTGACAAGCACGAGAAACTCTCTGGATAAGCCCCTGGTGACAGTTCAAGGCAGTGGAATTCCCTTCTAAAGAAACTGGAGGCTTACCTGGAGCAGGACAACCTTCACCAAGTCTCCTTGTGTCCCTGCCTCACTCCCTCTCCACCTGTTCCTACGGTGACCTTGCATCTGGGATCCCCGAACCAAAGCCAGCTCATTTCACCCAACGCAAAGAAACAAATCAAGAAAGATCAAAAGAAGCAATACTTTCGTTTTGGTATTACCTACATTTCAGGCTCAAAGTCCTTTACACTAATCTGGTAATCCTATATAATATTGACTGCCCAAGAAAGCAGATCAAGCTAATCAGGCTTTCTGAAGGATTTACACATGATCCTACACTTACTTTTAAACTTTGTCAGAGTGACAACAGGAACGTGTCACCACCAAGCTGCCACTGTGTTTTCTCTGGATTATCAGTCAAGCACCAGCGCTGTCCAAACCTACAGCCACCAAAATGTGTCTCTAGCAGGCAAACCAACATGTTTAGGACTCTCTTTTCCCCATAGATGAAATGGTAACTGCAACCATCTGCGGAGAGCTCCTGAAAAGCACAAACCTTAGTTCCTCCACCCAGTAATGCTTCTATCACACCTGTGATTTAAAGATCTTTCAACTTTCCAAATCAAATGCATGACCTAGGTCTGAAAAAAAGATGTTCATGTCTTAAAGAAGCATCAAAACAAAAACAATAGATTTGAGCACTAAATGTATTGACTGGAGGGAGAACAGGCAGAAATGAAGCATCACAAAGCTATCCAAAAAGCAGTAGAAAAGAAAAAGCAGAAAAAGAAGAATCTCATTTTATTTTCAATTGACTAACAATGTCATGTGATGAATTGTACCACGTTTTTCAGTGTATGATAGGCTGATTCAATAGAAGGCCTCTACTTTTATTTTAAGCAAGGGCTTTAAACTGAATCACCGCATATGATGTGCAGAGAAGGGTTTTGCTTCAGCAGTTTAACGTCTACACAAGGGAGGTGGCAAGTTTGCAACAGTCTGAGTTTCCACATGAAGACAGAATCAGGAACATGATGCTGCATCGTTATCCGCTTGGAGAATGTTCTGGTTTAGGGACAGCCAAAGCATCAGGGTGTCTATGGGATCCCTGGGAAACTGCAAGTGGAGTGTGTATCTCTGGTAAAATCCCACAGGAGCCAGTCCTGCCCCTCTCCAGGGCTGCCCAGCGAACCTTTGCTCGTTCCCTTTCCGAAAGCAGCTGCCTCCCCAGCTCAGGTGCCGTGTCCCTGCCCAGCAGATGTGTGGGAGCTGCCTGGCTCCAGAGCAAGTCAGCTGCCTGCAGGAAAAGCAGGAGTGCACGTGTCCTGGGCCTCGGGGACCTCGGAACGGCCGTCGGGCACTGAGCACTTTGTGAGCGCTCCCAGGTTCATGTGATCGGATTCCACAACACCCACAGACTCACTGGGCAAAAAAAAAAGACAACGCTGCACAGGCAAAGAATTATTATTGTGTGGGCCGAGTCTACTGCAGGAAAGGAACAGCTGCAGCTGAGGTGTGAACTGCCCCATGTGAATATTTCATTTCTCAAAGAGATTAAAAAGAAAAATCAAAGCAATATGGGACTTCTTTCTAAATGCAAGGGGTTTGCCTTCTTTTCTTACTGATTTGCATTCCAATTGTGTAGAAGAGGCTTTGGAAGAGAAGTACAAAAGGAACTCTTGCACCATACTCACGTGGCCATGCTGGGGCAAGTCCACTTCCCCTCCTTCCAGAAATACAGGGATGAACATCCACAGATGCACTTTTGCAGATGAGCACAATCCACTCCCCCAAAAGGGTCCAAACCCACCCAAACAGTATACAAGATTTCAGGTGCTGAATGGAGAAACAGTCAATGCAGAAGAGCTGTTCTAGGCCCCGCATTGCCTCAATGACTGATTTTTATTTTTTTGGCTTCTATACCCAACCCCTCCAAATTTAACCTGTTCATCACCAGGACCAAAACTTCTGTTCCTAATAACTGCCCTTGCTACACAGGAAGCTTTGATTCCTGGGGCTCTGTGGATTCTGAAATATAAAGAAAAACACTAAGTTTATTGACAAAAGGAGAAAAACATTAAATGTAATATGAGTTCACAGCTTGCCTCTTCCCAGCTGCTTAGTACAGTGAGCTCAGCACCACACCTTCAGAAGTTAAAACTATTCTCAAGTATTACTTTTCACCCATCCAGTAACTCCAACACAGACACAGCTACTGAGATGTTTTCTTTTTCTTGTTTGTTGTTTTTGGTTTTTTTGTTTGTTTGTTTTTAAACTACAAAACAGAAAGGGTCTGTAGCTTTCAATTTGGAATCTGTGATTGCTAAATTTAAACCCGGCTGCGGCCTGGTTACAGATTATTACATAAAACTGCTGATCCCCCCCCTGCACGACGGTTACTTTTGACCTAACTAGGCTTAAAGCACATTTCTTGGTCCCACTTTCTGCTGCCAGCCTGGAAGGAAGCAAATAGCCAAGAAGAGAGGATTAAAGGGAGATAGAGGAATATTTGAGAACTGAGGCTAGGCGGGATGCAGATTTGCTGCCTCTCTGTGCATATGATTGCTTTGGTTCATTCTGGGTAAATCAGGTGAGGGACACTTGGTCGCACAAGGCCATGGGCTCTATCCACAAACCACCTTCACAATAACTGCAGTGCTGCTGAGCACTGCTAGACATTCAGGTTTAAAGAAAAGTTTAGGTTGCAAGATTTACGTTCTAAGGAAGCTCCCACTTGCCTGCATGTTCTTCCCACAACTCAGAAGAGGCACCAGACAGAGAAGCTCACAGCACCCCAGATTTATTTACAAGCAGACTACACGCAGGCAGAGCAGCAGGCAGCAGAAAACGAAAACCAGGGATTAAACTCCTTTCCACACAATGGGAACAATTCTCTCAGGAACAGGCAAGGCGATAACAGAGGGAGAACAAAGAGGAGAATTTCAGAAATTCAGGTGATTTTTGTTTCTCTCTACACAGCTATTTGGTGGCCTGTTTGATCCTCTCTGTGTACCCTGACACAGACATAGCAGACTCTGTAGGTGCTTGTTTCTACATTCTCTCTTTCCTCCAGTATCAAAAGAGTCAGCCACAGTGGGAATCCACCCAGCGCTGGTTTAGCTTTATGTGCACTCAGACGCACCAACATATTTTGACACAAACCGATATTCTGTGGAATCATATTTTTATCTTTACATTCATCTATTAGCCATGCCTCTGTACTCAGGAAGCATTACATCACAACACACTTGCAACCAGTGTAGTGGCAGGGGAAGCATCACTAACCAAAGTCCATTGATTTATTTTACCTTCAATTTTATTGTAAAACCTGTGAAGCACTGAACAAATATGTCCACTAGATAGATGCAACATCAGGATCTCAACATTTCCTTGAGCCAGGCCAAGCCAAAACTACAGCACACAAATCCTAAGGAACTGGTGATAAACCCAGCTGTGGTGCAGTAGCTTAGTTAAGACACCATAAAAAGACACATTGGGGGTGGATTGTGTTTGTTGGTTTGTTTCCTCCTGTGCGCATTACAGATGCACTGCAGGAGGTACAGAACTGAGGAGACTGTGGTATGCCAAGAATAATGCCAGCGGGGAGCAGAAACACCTGTTCCAAGTTAGCAAAGGGCAAAAATCCGCAGTCCTGGTCGGTCAAAAGCAGCTGCTCCCTGAAAACAGGTACCTGTGTGCTGGTGCCTGGCACAGCTATCTGGAATCACCACTCAGCAGATCCCCAAGCCCACGCCTGGCAGCGCTGGAACCACTCGGCCGCTCATTTCTACTTCTGCCCAACATTATGCAACCGTTTTGCCACTGCAGTGATGAGGGCAGCTCCCTTCCCACTGCCGTCTTCAGAGAGCATGAAGGTCACATCACACTGAGGTGCCAGTTCCTTCACTGTTTCCCGCAGGACCCTGGAAAAACTGAATGGAAAGGGAGAGAAGAAGATCAGAGCATTTTAGCAGCTGCTTTCTGGTCTGAAACCCATCCAAACACTGGTAAATAAATACCAGAAGAGTAAGTTCCCTCAACACCTTGGGGAAAAGAGCCTCCCAGTGGCAACTGGACTTGACTTGGCAAGTTTTGATCCTTTAGCTAGGCAAGGGAAAGGACAGGATGCAAGGAAACGAGTTAGATGATCCCCTCTCACACTTTTTATCGTCTCAGTAGAAAGCTGGTACAGCTGTGGATGTTTCCACATGAAAATGAGCAAAGAGCAGTGGTACCAAGGCACTCACTGTGGATGGAGCTTGTACAAAGTCCCGTCCACTCCAACGGTGATTTGCAAGCGCTCCACACCTCGGTTCTCCCTCTTCTTCTCCACAACGGCAGCCAGCCCTGCCCCACAGAGCCGGGCAGCTCTTTGTGACACAGCTCCACACACCTCCTTCACGATGATGCTGTCCTCACACGTGCTGTCCAGGCCCAGCTGCTGCAGGATTCGCCGCACCTGGAGGAGGGCGAGCCGGTCACTGCACAGAGGGAAGCACATGGACCAGCAAGGCATTAGGGAAAGCACCAATCCAGACTGAAAACTGCTCCTGCCATGCCCTTTGCCACGTCAGACTGTATTTCCAAGAGGCACAAGCAGTAATTATTCATCTAACTCCCAAAGTCGTGAGGCAGCTGAGCCAGATCAGCCACCTGACCGTGTTATTTTTGATCTCAAGGCTGAGACACTACTTTCAAGGGCGTTCCACAGCAGAAAGGGTTTCAAACAGCCTGAAGACCACTGCAAACGTGCACAGATATGTAGGCAAGGACACCTTCATCTATCACTGACTTTTTACTTTCTTTGATAACTACTGTTTTAAGTCCCACAAGAAACACTCCAAGTATAATCACGCTCGGCTTTTATTGTGGGGATGGGGAGGAGGGAGGTATGCAAAGAAGAAAATGCTAATTAACCTCTTGAAGGAAAGGGCTCCACGCACTTGTTTTCTAGGGGTCCCAAAAGGCCTTACGGAATTAAATCATGTAAATAACCTTACCTCTCGATCTGAGACAGGAATTTTGTTTCAAATATGCCTCTTTTCCTGAGTGACTCCGAAATGTGTCCTCTGAACAGCAGCCCTTGTTTGGTTAAGTCGATCAAAATTTGCCTTACTATTTCACCTAGGTACATTCCACTGGTCATTTTTTCATACCTGTTAAGTTATAAAAGGGGGAAAAAAAGTGTATTTAAAGAGATGGCACGTTAGCTTTGTTCAGCATGAGCGGTATGTACATGCCCTGTGAACTCCCAAAAAAGAAGCCCAAGTTTGCAGAGCAACAGCCATCGACATCCACCTTTCAATCAGCAAAACTCTGCTGCAGTGAATTCCAGTGCAAACACTAATTCCAATATATTTACCTAAGCCAAATGGTAACAGATATAGAAAAAATCCCTTGCAATAATAAACAGAACACAGTGTTAAAGGCAGAGTCCACACTCAGGCGAAACACTTCCCTGTCCCCCCCACGCATTCCCCATTGAGTCACACCTGATCGATACTGTCCTTACTGAACAAAGAATAGTCAAGTTCAGCTTATCCTCTTGCTTGAGTTGTATTTTACCTTTGAAAATTCACCCTAAGGGAAGGAACAAAGCATGACCTAGACCTTGCAGGGAAATCTTAAAAGCTGCACCATTTGGTAACTGCCCTAAGATGAGAACAGTGCTGTGACAACACAAACAAGATACCTCTTTGGTTTTTTTCTGGATATTTAGGTTACTTACCATGCAGCACAAGACATGCAATATTAACATTTCCTCTTTGATTATTCATTAAGCGCATTCTAAAAACCACCCAGTGTCTCTTGAAGACTGACTTCATCGGCCTCTTGGCATCAGGACCATCACATTTACCTCTGTTTGCCTGGGTTCAGTGACCCTTCATCTACTTCCTTATCATATTTTGTCCTGATGTCGTCAATGCAGCCGTTGTCACCAAACGCTCCCCATTCCGTGTTAATGCACATTTTTCCTTCGTTCCCTTCCACTATTTCTATGTTTTTCATGTCCTCCATGTAGCACACGTTGCTGCCCGTTCCTAGAAGGACAGACATGACAAGGCTTCAGCCAGAAAAGTGAAGCAGCACCTGAAACTCACGGAAGATGACTGCAGTGGTCATGTTAACGTTCTCTGAGCCATATCCCAAATTTCAAAGATTTCTCCTTTATCTTACAGAAGCAAGTGCTAGCCAGTGATGGGAAGAGTGCTTTAATTTATCCCAACAGAATGTTACCAACTAAGACAGGTCCTGGACGGAAAATCCACAGCATAGAAGAGTGAAGGCCCTTTGCTGCAGGTCAGAAATTGCTCTGGCAGTGAAGCACTGATGAGTCCTTGCTGCCAGTCTGGTCATAATGCACCACAAATCATCTTGCTCATCATCATCAGTGTGCTCCCAAGGGGAAGCCCTGCCAAGAGCCCAGGTCATTCTATGATTCTGTACTTAGACACATTTCTGGATCAGAACTTGGAGGAACCTATATAGGGGGAATGTTTTAGAAAGCCTCAAAATAGTTCATTTAGATTTTTAAGAACACTTGCTTGTTCCAAGGTCTATGACCTGGCTACACAGTAAATATCAACACACTTGTCAAAACAAGAATTCATGCTCTGTCTGCTGTTCCCATGTTCTTTTAGCCTGCATGTACTTGTTAGGCACCATCAGAGATTCAGGATCCTACCTGCTACAGGTGTTATGTCTCCTACTGAATACCACGCATATCTGCCAAGAACCCCAAGTGACCACTAACACCACGTATCAAATTCAAATAAAAGGTGCTGGTTTACAGACTCCAAAGCCCAGCACTTGCATATGTGCTTTCCTCTCGTGGGGGTCACTTTAACATCACTGTACCTGCAATAAGGCCAATCTCACAGTTTGGATCCTCATATCCACATGTCATCATGGTCCCAACGGTGTCATTCACCACTGCTACGATGTCCAAGTCAAACTCCTAAAACACAAGTCACAATCAGTAGTGGAACACCAGAGGAAGAGCGAGGGGGCATTAAACACACCAAAAAGAGCTCACGTTTCTTCTCCTGATGGCCTCTCTCAGCATGTCAACAACATCTTCCCCCTCACAGTCTGTCGCCTTGAATCCTTTTGTCCATCCCACAAGTGTTCCCTGAAACAGAAGAGACAGAAAACCCTAAATGAAGACAGAGAGCTGTATATTGCAAGCATCAGTCTATACTTGCCTCCAACCCCAACCTTTTTTTAAATTTTAAATAATGTGTGTCCCTGGACAGGTCACTGTGTCTCGTGCAGAGTGTGTACACGTGTATCTTTGTTACTCAGCTGTTGGTGGCAGTGACTCCAAATTTATACAGCTACTTAGCAAGGCACTGCAGTCAGTGCCTTCTAAATTCCATTTGGGAAACCTCATCTCACCTCCTGCGCACACAGCCATTGTATTACCTGTCAGGGAAAGACTGCAAAAAATACTTTTGCTCTACATAATTAAGCACCCATCAAGCATTAATATCTACTGTTAATTTTTGGCTCATGTACTGAAGGACACTTGGCGTGATCCCACAACTCCGGGCAACGCTAATTTGTTTCTTTTTGGACAGCAACCTGGCCTGACAGAGGTTGATTTCCAGGTTACATGAGGTCATTATCCTTCCACTTGGAAATTGTCTCTGGACTGTCTGACCAAATAAGAAAAAGAAAATAAAAGGCAACTGGGAGAAAAAGCTGCTCTTAAAAACAACCCTCACGTTCTGGCAACAGTAAAAGACCAAGCACACAGGGCTACGTACTGTGAGACCCTGACACAGTTGTCTCTCACTCACCAGTTTGCCACTGGTACTGTGGAATTTGTTTCCTAACTATTTGTCAAGACCTAAATACTATGCTGTAGGTTTGGAAGGCATATGGATTCATGTTTCCACAAAAGGCCAAGTCCTATTGCTATACTCTTGACTGTGAGCTGAAAGTTAAGACAGACCACACTAACTTCCAGGCTTAGAAGCTACTGTGAAGTCCACCAGGAGACAAAAACATTTAGTGAAAAAGCAGTCCCTCATTTCCCCAGTATCCCACATATTTGACTGAAACTAAGCACAACACCTCCTGCCCCTCTTTGAAAATGCATCAAAATAATCTTTTCTTACATGAGATCCGAAAAGATGAAGATACAACTGTCCAAAAACCAATCCAGGTCTGTCCACTGACACTCAACAAGAAGAAACTAATGTAGTGCAGAACCTGTACAGTCAGAGGTGTGCAGCATGGTTTGGAAAACACCCTGAGATTATAGCTGAACAATCAGAAGGAGGCACCTGTTAACTCTTGCCACTGAAGACTTAAGGCAGCATAAGGAGATCCCTGGGCTACTAAAAATATGCAGTTCATTTCGCTGTCATGAGGGCTTAAATCTCTGTAGAATAAAAGCAAGTAACATCCACCTCTCACCTTGTCAATGCTGGCTTGCCTGCACGGGAAGGAGAAGGTGAAGCCCAGGGGCAGCCGAGCACCTTTAATCCCCATGTACTCCAGAAAGTCTGCTATGCACTGGACAATGTGGTCAAAGAGCTGGAATGAAAGCAGAAGCATGTAGATCTCACAAGTAACCCCACACAACGGGACCTAGCTGGATCAGTTAAACATCCAGTCAAAATTACCTCTTCCCCTGTCCCTTGCATGATCTCCAAAGGAATGGCAAAGATTTTGTTGTACATTTGCACTGATCTTCTTCTCCCGCTTTTGATTTTGACCAGCAGGACCCTGAAATTCGTGCCACCAAGATCAAGGGCAAGGAACTTTCCTTTCTCTGCAGGAGGAGAAAGGTATTTAATTCTGGTGCTTCTCGTAACATGTCTGCCAGTCAGAATGGCACACTCTGCCAGACATCCCCAAGACATCTCTGTCAAAGAGAACACACCGCTCCCTGTGGCACTTATGCCATTGAGTGCTCGTGTGGGGCTGAAGGGACAGCCAAGTAACGTCACAGGAAAGCCTGATTTAACAACATAAATACCCCTGGCATTTTCCAGGTTATCCTATTCCCTTCCCCCAGAAAACAGACAAGCAGCTTTCCTGAACCACTTCCAGATGATCAGGAAATAATTTCACCTGTCCCATCTGGTGTCCCACAGACGTACGTGGGCAGCATCTTCACGGTGGCATTGGCTTGTGTCTCTCGCTTCAGCCCATATTCCAGCTCAGTCCTCATCTTGTTCCTGACTTCTCTGAGGGTTCCCAGGGACAGCAGGAAGGGGGCGAGGGTGGCATCGATGCGGCTGCGCTGGGCAGCCAGTCTGCGTGCCACGGCCGTGACCATGGCAGCCCCCTTCCCGCTGCCGCTCACGGACAGCAGGAACCGCACGTCGCAGGTCGGGACCAGCCTCCTCACCACCTTGTGCAGGCGCTTGGCGTACCTGCCAGGGACAGAGAGCCCCCTCAGACCCTCACAGGCATCTCGGGCACGGTTTAATTCGCACACACACACCCCCAACAGCACAAGGGCTGCAGCACAGGCAAGAGGAGCACGAGGTCAGAAACTGCTCCAGGAGGTGGGACCAACAATCCTGATTTCTGGCTGTTCTGCAGAACCTGAACACTCACAGGAAAGTGGAGATACCTCTCAACAAGTGTCAGTGCCAAGGGATAGGGACACTGAGGAGAAGCCAGGCAACGGTCACAGAGGGTGTGAGTCTCCATCTGGAATCAGACCTCCATCCAGTTTGGGAGAAATATTTGAGCAAGTTTCCAGTTTGGAGAAAGCACAGGTTCAAAAACAAGGATGTAGTGGGGGAGAAAAAAAGAAAATTAAAAACATACAGTGAACTGCAAGTGCTCTGGAGGCCCAGGATTCACTTGAGAAACCAATCGCACTTCCCCAGGCGCCATTATTCCAAGTGTCATGTTTTTCCCACCCCACTCCAAATTCCAAAGCTCCTGAGACAGCTTTGCAGTAACTAAGCTGGTCAGATCTCACCCCAAACCTGCAGCAAAACCAGTAGTCCTCTCAAAAGCCACCCATACGTGCAGATGGAGACTCTCTGCAAGGTGAATACGTGGCTAGCAATTACCAAGCCCCCTTTGGCTACTCACTGGGGGTGGGTTTTGTAGAGTCCCCCATCAATCCCGACGGTGGTTCGCATCCGTAGCAGCTTTTTGTTCTCCCTCAGGCGGGTCAGGATGGCGGCCAGGGCGGCAGCACACAGGTTGGCTGAGCGGAAGGACACGATGGTGCACACGTGCTGAACAGCAACACAGTCCTCCTCAGAGGGAAACAGGCTCAGCTCCGTCAGGATCTCCTTCGTGTTGCTCAGACCTTCCTTGTACCTACCCCCAAAACAGAAGAATACAGCATCTAATGCAAAGGCAACACATAAAGCAATAGCTGCACGTTGGCTCAAAGAGAAAAGAGAGAAGACCAGGATCGCCTTCCAGGCAGCACCATAAATCGGTTCCCATAAACCAGTAGTGTTTCTGCCACACTATTCCCAACAGTACCCAGGGGAGAGACCGGACTTTTAGGAGGCTGCTTCGTGGGGTTCAGCTTTTGCTGAGACTTACTAATTATTTAACCAAAAAGAGAATGGGATAAAATAGTTCACAGAAGGGGAGCGCAGGAATGGACACCCAGCTTCACTCAATACAACAAAGAAAATCATTCCCTGAATGACAACAAGGACCAGGATTCCTCTTCAAAACACCGTAATCTAAGAGTTTTCCATGTAGTCATTCATTAGCTGATCCTGAATTTGTACTACACCTCCACAACCCCAGTGTTCCCACATCAGAGAAGCCGAAAACTGCAACAATGTCTTCAGGTCTCCAAGGAGGTTATTCAAACAACCTGCCTCTGTGATGCTCAGCAACACATTTGCTACTCTGCTACTTAACTAAAACTTTACCTTACACCAATTCCCACTTATAAAAAGGCCAACTTTTCTCCTAAGCAAAAGCAAAACCAAGTTGAACACTTAGGATTGTTCCCAGCACTGACAGATTACAATTACACATTCGTTATTATTGCTGTGCTTGTGAAAAACTAACACTGAGAGTGGCTTCTCTCAGAGCATACTGCAGGTTCTTACTTTTCCATTGCAGACACATGCTTCATTTCAATCTTGCCCTTGGTAAGCAGAGCTGTTGACACTTTCCCGTTGAAGAGTAGACCTTCCTTTGTCATTTTTAGCAGAATGAGTCTTACAAGTTCTCCCAAATACAGGCTGCTGATCATCTTCTCAAACCTGGAATGGGGCACAGGAGGGAATAGAGGTCTTCACCAGCTCCTCTCTTTATCCCTCCACAGCATTATACCAGAGCAATCACCTATTTTTAACAACACACGAGCCACCACAGCAGCAATCCCTCGGCCTGAGGCAGAGAGGTGTGAAAGGTACCCACCGTCCCGGAGAGGTCTGGATAAGACAGGACCAGGACCAAGCTAACTCAGGTTCACTGAGACAATTCCTGGTCCAAAGGGGCTCTTGGCACAGGCTGGAAATGCACTTGGACTGCAAGTCAGTCAGTCAATCACTTACAGTTGCTTCCCAGGATTGAGAGATCCCAGATCGAGCTCCCGGTCGAACTCGGTGCGGAGATCGTCCAGAGCGCCGTCATCTCCAAAGGCCCCCCACTCGGTGTTAATGCACATCCTGCCCTCGTCCCCTTCCACCAGGTCGATGTGCCGCATCTCCTCCATGTAACAGGCGTTGGTGCCGGTGCCTGGGGGCGTCAGAGACAGCGCAGATAAATCACTCTTTGTTCCAGGTTAGCTTTTTGCTCGTTTTAAGTCCACGTGTTTGGGAATAAGTCAGTATATTGCCTTTGGAAGAAAGTACAAACACAAAACCCTGCGGTACAGATTCTAATACAGGCCACCTGCACTTGTAAAATCATCATTTCACAGTGAGTGAAAAGAACTGGAAATTATTCCAAGGCTTGGCTTGTTTAAAAACTTTTTTTCTTTCCTTTTTTCAAATGTACTTCCATGTGCCTTAAAAAAGCCACCCCTGTGCACAAAACGGAGAAACTACGGAAAGTGTAGCTGATTCTAGCTACCAGAAGTGAGAGGAATTTCTTTCTGGACAGACACACAGTAATTTTCTATACAGTCAGCAGTAAGGTTTAGTATGCTGGTCACAACTGAACCCAGACAAAATGGGGACTGTGGCATTTGATGGCAATGTGATCAGCATAAAAACAGCTGCTTTACAGAAGGCAGCCAGGCTTGAAAAATCTAACCATTGTTTTTTCCATTTTCTTTCTGCTCTTTCCTGTATTGGGAAGCTCCCTTCTACTCCAGATTTGTTAGAATTCAACAGCTGAGGGCAAAAAAACCCCTACTCAGTGAACAGGAAAAATTACCAATTATTAGTCCAACTTCACAGTGCTGGTCATCATATCCACAGGTCATCATGGTTCCCACAGTGTCATTGACCAGTGCCAAAACATCAACATCTATGTCCTGATAGCATAAAGAGAGGTGATTAATGGGGAAAAAAGCTGCATGTTAACACACTAGCATGCAGACATACTCTGGAGACATGCTGCACTTCAGAGGCCAGAAAGCTGCTTGGTAGGACACACTGCTTCCTTTCATAACATTATCCCCACAACCCTGTAAAATAACAAATACCTCTGAATTCTCAAGTGCTTGGCCAGCCAGGGTTTTTGTCTGAAGAATTTGTTTTTCCCCAATACCACCTCATTTGCCAGAAAAGCAACATGTTATCGGTTTGAATGTTTGTGATCCTGTGCTTACGGGGCTGTGTGAAAGGATGATGCCCAACCACCTGAGCAGATGCCACCAAATGAGACAGAAAACATACACACATGAATGCAGCTATGACCAATATCATGCTCAGGTAAAAAGCCTTTCCATCAAGGCTGTGCTGTTTTCCTTTCACACTTATCAAAGGAGTGGTATAACTCAGATGCCAGCACTAGCAGGGGCCCACATTTCACCCAGAAGTCTCAGATCCTTTGTTATTGCTGAACTACGAGGCTGAGGCAGAAAAAGAAGTGAACCAAAATCAAGGCTGGATTTGTACCACGTGAGAAAACAGAATTTCCTCTTCACCACAAAGTCATGAAGATATGGAAACATGCTTTTTATTTCTTAGATGGTGTTACCGATAGCACCAAACATGAACAACAAGGCTTTCCAAAATATTAAAACACAATGTTATTTAAAGTATACACCAGTTCAAGGGCAGATTGAATCATGTCTTACTGCTGATCTTAAAATTTACAATCAATCATTCCATCCCACAGATTGAGATGGCCAGGCGAGCCCTGGTAGAGTTAGGTGTGCCAATCTGAGATGGTGATTTCCCCCCTACCAACCTTCATCCCACAAGCCACGCTGCGAAACACAGCGTGTGAAACTACTGAGTGTTTTATATCTCACCCAGTAGTTTCACAAGAGATGCCCTTTAGCTCAGACAGTGGGGCCATGCTGTCCCAGTCCTGTTTATCAGTGTGCAGTGCCCTCGCTGGTACTGGGGCAGCCTGTTACTTCCAGCTCTGAGGGAGAGTCAGACCTCCTAAACATACAGCCATGTTGGACACTTGTCACTGGCTGTCCCTTGGAGGATGCCTGACAGATCCCAAAGAACCCACACACCAAGAGCTGATCTCCCAGGAGGACATTCTGGTCCAGCCGTGCAGGTTCAGCTCCCGCAGGTACAAAACTTGCCTTATGCTTCTGCAAGGCCCTGCGCAGGGAGGTGACCACGTCTGTGTCCTGAACCCCTCGGACCTTGAAGTGCTTTGTCCAGGCAAGAAGAACCCCCTGAAAAGTAACAGTGTGGTGACCCAAAAGCTCCAGCTTTAGCACACATACCTACCACAGAGCCAGCCGAGACCAAAGGCCGTGGAGAAGCCCACTGTGTCTCTCCACACACTGAAACTGGGTCAACATCTTGGGGTGCCTGTCAGTAACACCACAACTAAACAGGCAGAGTCATAAAGCCCCAATCCTGCAAATGCTTCTCCCTGTGCTTTGTGTAAAGCATGTGCAGCTTTCCTGATGCTCATCACAAACTAATAGCATTAAGCACAAAGCATTTGCAGGACTGGGACCCAAAGCACAGATCCCTAGGAATAAGAGAGGCTAGAATGAGAGAACGCAAAATATTTGCAAACAGCCTTTCGTTTCCCCATGAGGTCTCTCAAAAGCTCAGCTACAGCTTTTTCCTATTTAGAATCAACTGTAAATAAAAAATTGGGAGTGGTTAAAAAATAAAGACGCCTCAAGACACAAAACTATGTGTTTTACAGTCTAACAGTCTTCATAAAAGGGCACTTGGTTCCTGTGGAATTAGGTAGTGATTAAGTAACAGAATAGCTTTAGCTTAAAGACTGTGTTGCCCTGAGATCAGAAATGAGTGTTTGAAAGGTAGTCTAGTTAAATGCTAATACTAATCCATGCCTTCTTCAGAGGGCAATGTAAACATGATCCCACAAAAAAGCCCCAGGGTAACACATCCATCAGCTTCTACAGATCCAGAAAGGATCTCAGCTTGCCAACGGTATTTTTTAATGCAACTTACCTCTTCCAATTTGGTCTGTTTGCACGGAAAAGAAAACGTAAAGCCAAGAGGTAACTTCTTATGCTTCAGGTTTTTGGTCTCCATGAAGTCTAACAGACAGTCAGCAATGTAATCAAAGAGCTGCACAGGAGAGGAGGAGCGGACAGAGTCAGGCTGTGTCCTGCAGGCTGTGCCAAGCAGAGCAGCCTCGCAGCAGTGCCCTACCTCGGCGCCGTTCCCCTGGGTGACCTCCTTGGGCGTGGGGTAGAACTTGCTCTCCAGCTGGCTGCTCTGCCTCCCGTCATCAAACACCTTCACCTGGTGGGCACGGAACTGGGAGCCGCCCAGGTCGACAGCGAGGAAGTCCCCCTTCTCTGCAACACAAAGGGGCACCATCACCCGTGACGGCTCAGATGCCGCGCTGAAGGCGCAGCCCAGGGCCCTCCCTCACCACAGGCTCTCCTACCCCATCACAGCAGATCCTTATCCCACGGGCCCGGCAACATCACCAAGAAGGCTGAGAGCTAGAAGCCCTAAGCAAGGGTGCCAGATCCCTCCTGTTAGCTTGTTATACGACAGCTAATTCAACTTTTATTTAGCAGCCTGGGTTTGTCCACCCTGCTCCTCCCACAGCAGTGTGTTTTCAAGCTGCGGAAGGATGAGCTTCTCAGTAAGAAGGACCCAAAGCGACTGCAAACCCAAGCAGAGCACACAGGGGCTGCAAATCCATCACTGAAATGTGGGAGAGTCAGTGTGAGATCACTACCTACACCCAGTAAAGGATGCAGGATTTGCAATCACATGTTAAGACTCAGCCTTAGTGCAGAAGTCAACTTCCAAGTGGGGCAAGACTAATTTGCCACCCAAAGTCAACCAACACAATCCTTTTCAAAGGCCTTTAGGTGTTTCGGTAAAAGTACCATTTTGTTTCACAGTCTTAGCTCAAACACATGCTTCTCCAGCAAGAGACCTCAGATGGAAGGACAGGTTGGCCTCACTGCTACAGTAAAACAATTATTTATCCCACACACAGGAGAAGACCCTTCCCAAAAGGAAAATGCAGTGTCATGTGCCTAACCTTGCATGATCTTTGTTCCACAGTCCAAATACCTGACTAAATTTTCTCAAATCTGGCCCTGAAAGGGAAAAAAGCAGGAAATTCTACCTGTAATACCATGGTCAGCTATCACTAAGGTGAGGAGGCAAATTGGGTCACTCAGAAAAATCTGAAAGTTTGTTGCTATTGCAAACAGAAAAAAAATCCATCCAAGCCTGACATGTTAAAACAAGCTGGAAGTTTTGTCTGGAAGTAAAATAACCAACCAGGATTTTTCAGGAGAGCAAAAATAGAAAAACCAATGTGATATTTAAGGTAGGCAGAGCGTCAGTAAGCTACAGCCCAGCTTGAAGCTGCAGCATGTCCTTGACACATGGGAAAGGTCACACAGGCCAGGGGGGCTCTCTCCAGAGTCGGCCTTGAGGAACACAAAGTCATGCAACAGTGTTGACACTACATGCCATTTTCCAAGTCTCCTGACCTCAGGAGCTCCCTGCTGTCTCAGGACAGCGTCAGTGCCACGTGAGACCTCAGGACCACTGATGGTCAGTGAAACTGCAGGAGTTAAGAAAGTACTTCTTTCTCTTTGATGAAGGTAGTAGCAAAGGGAAGAATGCCCACTTCCATGCAGGCAGTGGAGGTTTCTCTCAGACATGCCTCATTTCAAGGGACTTCTCTCCAAACATTCCCTTTATGCCATTAAAGCTATTATTTCTTATTTAACTGCAGGGAAATTAACTTCAGAAGGAATAAAGTCCTGTGGAATCGAGGTACAAAGCAAACACTTCTCTTCAGGTTTCTGCACAGCTGGTATATGCCAAGTCCTGTCGTAGGCCAGACACAGAGTCCTGTACAAATTCACTTGGTTAAACCCGGGGAAAAACTAATTTTCTGTCAGCCTTCACTGCCAGGAGCCAGCTGAGTCAGGAAAGTTATTTTGGATGTGCACACTCCTCCAAACAAGATGGGCTTTTAGATCCTACCTGACCTCACATCCTCCCAGAGGACACCACCGATTGCACTCCCTCTCTGTTTAAGTCTCAGGAGCAACTGGAAACAAGGATCCAGCTGAAGAAGCAGAGCAGATGGTTTCCTGGCAGACCTCATCCAGAAGCAGAGTTTCCCAATGCAGAAGACAAGGAAGGGCAGGAGGGGATCACTTTTTGGGGCATTAGGAAAAGCAGAGTAGGGTTTGCTGTCGAGAGTCAAGGGGGGATCACAGGTCTGAGAACGCGACCGTTGCTGTCATGTTGCAGTTTGAGGGGTTTCTCTGCAGCATCCTGCCCTCCCTGCAGCTCCAAGAAGGGCAGGCCACATCCCACAGCAGCAGCACACTGCACTGCAGCCTCTGGGCTGTAGAGGCTGCCCTTGCCATGTCCAGCCACAACTCCTACACCAGGAACGGATGGGATGGGCTGTTTCGGAGCACTTAGGAGGTCCTTTCCTCAAACAGGCAGCACTGAGTCAAGATCCACCTGCTGCAAGGAAAAAACCTCCCTGCCAGAGGCTGCTGTCTTCTCAATATACCTCTGCTTTCTTCAATGAGACACCCACAGGCACTGGGGGCCCTGTGTCTCTGCTGTGCTGTCCTGAAGGACTGGCAGCAGCTCACCATGTTCCTGGCCCAGCCCTGCGGAGCTGGGGCAGGCGGAACTCACCGGAGCCGTCGGGGAGCGAGCGCACGAACGACGGCAGCATTTTCACTGTGGCCGTGGGGTTCGTGTCCCGGCCCAGCCCCTTCGCCATCTCAGCCTGGAAACGAGCCATCACGTCCAGCAGGACATCGTCGGAGAGCCGCAGGGGGTACAGGTACCTGTCAACCTGCAAACAGCAAAGGTGTCGCTCAGGAGTAAAAAAGGTCCTCGGTGCTCAGCAACTGCCAGTTGTTCTGTTCATTTTTGACCTCAGCACCATGACTGTCAGCGCAAGCAAGCTCCAGGGCATCATCAGAACGTTTACTGTTCTAAAACCTTTGTTTTGACAACGTTTAACGCAGCCTTGGTGAATTACTCTCCAAAAGCTGGCCATCTTTTCTGATGGCTCAATAACTTGCCAAACTACATAAGCCCATGAGACTTTCCTGAGACCCTGACAAGCTATTTTTACACCATCCTCTCCTCCTATACATGTCATGAACTGGAACTGCAAAGTATGTCGAGCTGCTGAGAATCTGACCTCTCTGGGGCAGGTCCAGAAAATGCCATCAGTACCCAAGCGTGTCAGCCACAACCCAAAAACATCTATTCAGCTACTGCTTCACTCCACAGCCAATTAACTTTGTTGGAATGCCAGGCTGGAGCTCAAAGCCTTTTTCTCATTCCAGCCCTAGCCTCCATTCTCTTGTGATTCTAGGATTACATCTAAAACACATCTTTGGGTGCAAGCAGTACCTTTACTTAAGGATCTGTAACTCACAGAACACATCAAAACAAAAGCCAGTTGAATTTAAAGGGAATCAAAAGCACCTACGAAGTAGCTCATTCTGATAAACTGGTAGAAAAGCTAATCAGTGTTTATGTACAGCTTCATCAGGGCAAAATTACAGGTTTTCCGCTTCAGGATCACATGCTGCTGGGACTGACATTTACCTGCAAGGCTGTAAGTAACATGGCTTAGAAACTGGGTACAACAGAGGATTAACACAGCAAAACAACAACCTGTCAACATCAGAAGCTTTTCCACAGGGGAGCCAGAGTTTGGTGCTGTATGAACATGATGCAGGCATAACAATTGTGTCCTCCAAACAGCTGGACGTCCCCTGAAGGGTAACTCCTGTTCACATCCTGCTCCCCACAACATGAGCTTCAAGCCCAGGGGCAGTGGGCAGGGGAGAGAGGGGGGACACTCCCCAGCGCTTTGCTAGCACAGACACTCAGCTCTTGCACCATGGGCTACGTTGTTATGTTGCTTTATCTCTTCAGAGCATTTCTTCGGTCCCATTTACATAGAGAGAGGGCTGGAAGAACAGGCACATATCAAGTCCCATCAGCAACAAGGCAGGATTAAAAAAGCTGCATTGTTTGAACAGAGGGGAATGCAGGTTGCAGATAAATTGCCCTCCGCTGCAATTTGGACTGGCCACCTCTTTTAATGAGGCACAAAGGAGTTCACAGTCCCATTTTAAACTGATGATCAGTAATGACACACCTGAAAGAACCAGGACCCTGAAAGTCACTCCAGCACTTACCTAACACACACAGAGGAGGAAGTGTTAAACTACAAATTGCAATTGTCCAAGAGCAGCGGCTGCCTTTGGATACAACTGTGCTTTGAAAAGGCGATTATTTAGATTTGGTTTTGAAGCCCTGGTTTGCACATGCACTTGGTTTCCTCCAAGGGTTTTTTGAGGCCCCACCACTGTGCAGGATCCAGCCCACACACCCTTACTGCTCTTCTGGAGAAAATACAATGCCTGGGGACGTACAGCACTCACACACTGACACAGACCCAAATAACTTTGTGACATAAGGCCCTGTGGAAAAAACCTCGAGAGTAATAAAAATTGCCAGGTCTGTTTGCAGAGAACATGCACAGGCTCCCTGCTCCCCACAGAAATCGCATTCCCCACCCTGTTTACCTACCACTGTAGGAGCAGATACTCCTCTCCAAGGAACTAGATAAGGCAGAGCCCAGGAAAGTCAGCCTGATTTACAACCAGAGCAAGGCCCTGCACACATACCATTGGCTTGTAAACACAGCAATGGCCAGGCTGTGCAACACCAAACTCACTGCCTCTCTCCCACGGCACAAGAACAGAGCTTTGCCTGAATTAGAGAAAAACAGCACTGTTTTCATGGCACAGAGGCTCTTGGTTTTGCCACCACAGAGTAAATAAGCCTGCAGAGGGAGAGGTGGGAAGGCATTCCTTCTTTCTAGTTAGGGAGAAATCAACTCTGTTCCCTACAGCCTACCCTAGGCTCCCTGAAAGAGAAGTTTAAGGAGCATGTGGTTTCTTGCCTTCAGGAAGGGCTACTTTGCACCTAGCAGAAAGACTCAATTGACGGTTTTGCCAGAAATCCTCTGCTCTCTCCTTTCCACTGTGCTCACTTCAGGGAAGTCCTCCCTCAGCTCCACTCTGGATGTTTCTCTGAAGAGCCCTCTCCACCCAAGCACTGCTCCCCAAGGTCTCTTCTCGTAGTAAAAAGTAAGAAGAAATAGCACTGCCTGGATTAGATATTTTAGATCAGCTCCTCCACACAAGAAAGGGGCACTGGGCCCATTTCTGATCACATTAAATCCTAGGGACAAAAGGGCCGTGACTGAGTCGAAGACATCTGAGTGTTGAGATACCAGTGCCTTTCTTGGAATGCCTCTCTCCAAAGCAGAACCAGTGGAAGAAGGCCTCCTAAGAACAAGCAACCGCTCATTTAGGGCACAGAGAAGAGAACCCGTGTTGCTGGCTTTGCTGGTGAGCTCAGGTGGTGCACGCACCAGGACCTTGGATCTCCCGCCATGCATCCGCAGACAGCCCCACCTCCAGCCGGCTGCAAGAGCAGGACAGAGCCTGGCAGCACTGGCAGCACTCAAGGGAGACACCAGGAGCACAAAGGACCCGCAGGGGACATGTCCAGAAACCAGAGGACCTCTGACCCACGAAGCTTACAGGTCCCACGTGGTGTCAGGATGGACCTGAGCCCAAAACCCATTCCAGCGTGGCCATGAAAGTGGATTAGGGAAGAGCAGCATTAGGCAGCTCACTCTGATGGTTTCAGATCTGGGCCATCTCAAGCTTTTCCAACTCTAATTAAAGGTCACATCTATAAACATCAGTGATGAGCCAAGTTTGGACAACCACAGAGGAGGCACAGGCACTTCTCCCACACCTATACTAGTTGGAAATGTCCCCTGAGTCCCAGCAGACCTGGCCCGAAGACTCCAGTCTTCCCTGTGCCTGCTACAATGTGACTGACTCACGATTCCTACTCAGCTTGAGAAATCCCATCCTTCCTGCTACACTTGCAAACCTCAGCAAGAGGTTCCTTTGTGCCCTCTGGGCCACACCACCCCACGCCAGTGAAAGTTTAAGCACTTCTCCTTACTGAGGATCATCTGTTCCATTACTGGAGAAGCACTTACAACTGTGCAGGGGAAAGCACTAACCAGACCTGTTTTCACACTCATCAGGTGGTTCAGGGTTTAAACACTTCTTACCCCATCTGGCTGCATGGCTGTAGTAGATAATGCCATTATCTGGAATGCATTACATACTGCAGACCCCTCCCTATCCGGGTAACA
Source organism: Pseudotriccus pelzelni (assembly GCA_035584735.1). Lineage (NCBI taxonomy): Eukaryota > Metazoa > Chordata > Aves > Passeriformes > Tyrannidae > Pseudotriccus > Pseudotriccus pelzelni. Next base: position 1,484,817 of record JAWMRA010000162.1, on the reverse strand, counting down.
GTTCTCAAAATAGGAACCAGCTAACGCTGCATCTTACCTTTTTTATTTGATCCTCTTTTAGCTTTGTGAAATGGAAAGCCAGCAAGTGGACGGCAAACATTGTCTTGGAGCAGATGGATGAGTCAGTAGTGACAGAGCTGCTGTGATGAACTCCAATGCCACAGGTCTTTACTCACGAAGCTGGAACTAGAGGGACTTCAGCTGAGCCATTTCCCTCAGGGTGGAATAGTGGAGTTCCTGGGAAACTGAGTCCAGAAATAAATCCATCCAGTGTGATCGGTTCAGTGGTTAAACTTCTGTCTCCCTGTATCACCCCCTCCCTCAACCCGAAGTCCCTCCCTCCCCAGCTACACACTTCATTGTGCCAGAGCAGGCACCTGGAGAGCTGCCAAGCTGAAGGGGAGAAAAATCGATTTTGTTACTGCCCCACTTGGGAATTGTTACCACTTGGCAATGCAGTTGCTACGCAGCAGCCCCGCTTCACTCGGGGGGCTGCCGGGCTCCCACCACAGCAGCCTCCAGCAAAGCACTGACGGGAATCAGGAGTTACGCGGGATTTGAGGAGGTTTCTTCCCTCTGCCCAGAGCTCCCATTTGCGAGACAGGCTCTTCTGCATGAATGAACTCCACTCCAGTTCTGCACAGTGCACCCTTATCTGCAGCTTTTTACCAATTAGGCTTCAGCTGTAAAGGAGCACAGGCACACAGACCCCTGCCCCCAGCTGGAACAGCTCCTGGTGCAATTCCCAGCACAGAGCCTGGGGACTGGTTACTTACTCTCCAGCCCTCCTGAGGACAAAGTTTCAGACCGATGAAGATCCTCAGTGCTGCAAAAGCTGGGGAGGGGGCAGACAGACCTGGCAGTCCGCAGTGTGGGTGTTACTGGAGAGGTGCCTTTAACTGGCAGCACAGAGTGCCTGCAGCAAGAGCAGCTTCCTCACACCACCAGCATTTGACAGTCTTTAACCATTACTCTCAAAACTTCATCCTGAATACACAAATGTTTCCAGGATTTTGTCATTGTATCAAGCGATATAAATTATGGAAACCTCATGCAGAGAGAACTGGCTGAAATGCTGACACAAAGAAGAGAGAGAGAAAAAAACCCAAAAGGCATTCTCATGGGAGAATTAGAAGCTCACTCCCAAAGTGCACCTACACATGGTGTGTTTCCCCCCAGCTACTGCTCAGCTGGACTGAGCACACTTACTGAACTGGCAGACAACTGTCACCCAAAATTTTACAGAACAAGTTAACAACTAAAAATTATTTTGATGAGATTAGAAAAACAGGAGGGGGAGAAAAGGGAATGGAAAGGGGGAGAGGAGTGCCAAATAATGTGAGGAAACACAAAGAACTACTGAGCAGTAGAAAATTAGGTCTGGAGATCCAGAGTGGGGCAGAGGCAGTCAGTCGGCAAAAAAGGATGTCTGACTACAACAATTCACAGCCTAGAGTGGACCCAACAATCTCCTGCTATTGTAAAAAAGAAGTACAACTTGACCCCCGTGGTGTGTGCACATACAGGAGTACAATCCACACACAACACAACACTCAACTCCATCCTCAGCACCAGCTCCGGGAAGAAGACTCTGCCCAGTCCTGGCAGCTCTGGCACGTCAAGGCACGGATCAGGAGGAGTTAGCTCTGCTCAGTATCAGGAGCACTCACAGGTCACATTTTTTTCAGCCTCTGATCACGAGGAAAGACTGAAGGATCTGAGGGAGGGGAAGGGCACTCCCTCTGCAGAGACAAATTATACAGAACCTCTGCTAGGAAAGGTCTTTTTCTTTTTTTACTTCCCCCCCTTCCTGCCTTGCATCAGGGCTGAGCTCTGGACACTGGGAAATCCTGCCAGCTCTATTTATTTTCCACTATTCTAGAACAAGAGTAAAGCAGACAGTAGCTGAGCAGTCCATAAATAGGGCTTGTTCTAAAATTAGGCCTTTGATCTTCGAGAGAAAGGGAGAAAAGAAAGAAGAAAATAAGCCACGCTACCAGCCAGAAAGCACGGTTCACTTCTCCTGTATTCATCTTTTAATAACTGCTGGCTTGTGAAGTCAGACACTGACTCCCAGAGGGACTGTCTCTCTCCTCATTGTTTACCCATGCCATCCGAGTCACAACCCCTCTGGCCAGCAAAATTCAAAACATCACCTTTCAAGCTCCATCCCACTTTGATCCAGACCTCATTGTGTCTGTAATACAGTAGATTTATTTTTCATTCTCTCTTTTCTTTCTTTCTCTAACGGATGCCACTGGAAAAGGGTCTCAAAGATCCCAATGTTCCTAAACTGGCAGCAAGCTCTGTGAAATACCTGACGTGTCAGAATCACTGCGTAACCTGCTCACTCATCCCTGGGCTATCCTGGTTCCCGGCTTTTGTTGTGCAAGAGAAGACAAGACATGATCTCATTTCCACACAGACAGCAGTTCAGCGCACCAAGGGCCCAACACCCAAAAATGGTACAGCCATTTTGTACAGATCCTGGCCAGAACAAGCGAACCTCTCCAAGGCCGGGTGAGCAGGTCAGCTCCAATCACACGCAGCTTGCAGGCCTGAGGTAATGTTAGTTTTCCTCTCTGTTAGAGCTGCACCCAGTAAAAGTTATTCTCAAACCTTCCCTCCCCCCTTTGCAAGACTTCAAAATTGTAATACCTGTCTCTCTACTTTCTTCTCCTGTAGTTCTCCCTCCAAAACCCATCTCAAGGCAAAACAGAGAATCTGAAGAGTCTGGTGGTGCTCATCTGCCTCCCACAGCCTTGCAGTCAAAGGCCTGCAGAGAAAAGGAGCTCACAGCTACAACAGGGAAATTCAGATACATGTCTTGAGTACATCAGCTAAACATGCACCAGTTACCTCCAGAAAGAGCTACTGTATCAATAAGCATTTTATTGTGGGAGAAACACATCTATCCTTGGTGAGATATCAAAAGCAGTGGCAACACTGGTTGCTGAGTTTGGTACCCCGGTTAACAAGGAGACAGTGGACAAGGCTACAAGTGAGTCATCAGGAGAAATTACAGCTTCTTCATTATAGCTTATTATTCCAGGACCAACCTTTAGAATATATTCCCCCCTGCCATCAAAGTAGCAGCAGGTTCATTCCCCACTATATTCCCACAAGTTCATCAAAGCTCCGAACAGAAAGGAGTCCCTACATTCATCCTGCGTATGCCCCTCACAGGGCAACATCAGGATGGAAAGTAAGGCAGAGCACCTGACGGAACTGACTGGAAAATCCAACTGAAGGACAGACACTATTTAGAATAGATGGAAACAGCGCAGACAAAAAAGAGCATATCAGTTTAAGAGACAGAAGGCTTTTACCAAGCAGTGCCGTATCAATCAGCGTTTTACATTAGAAGCACAACAAATAAGCAATGAATAAACGTCCAAACCTCTCTAACTTGAATGCCTGAAATTAATCTTGAAATCTGAATGCCTGAAATAGTTTTGCAAATGCCATTCCCAGATCGGGGGAGCAATATTAATGATGTTGCTTAAAAACTAAAAAGCTTCAGCACAGCCCCACAGGGCATGTTAAAAATAGGTGGTTGGGGTAACTCTGCCCCACATCAGTCTGGGTTGTACGACATGGAACCAACCGGCAGCCATTCTAATGGGAATCAATGACAGCCACGCCGTTAGCCCAGAAGAAAAGAAAACTTTCATAAAGTCAGCCTGGAAACGCCTGAATAAACTTCAGAGCTCCTAAAACTGTTACTATGGAGTCGCTATGGAAACAAGCAATGAGTTAAGCCAAGTGCTAATCTCAGCAAAACACAAAAAAGAATACTTATAGTCACTTAGCTTCCTTATGGCAAGGCTTGCTGCTCAAACACAAGGCTGACTTACACCCCCAAGGCCCAGACACTCTTTCCTTGCTCAAAAATATACTCCAGTACGCAGCTTAGCTTGAATTAAAGGGTAGATTTAGCATAACAGGCCAGCAGCCAAGCACAGTAGCAATGTGGGGTCTGCTGCAACCCAATCCCAAACACTCTGAGGAGGGAGAACACACGAGTTGTCCTTGCAGAAAGTGGTTTTAAACACTGGTTTGCAGGCCCACCATGGAGTGTGCAGTCCCAGAGGGAAGCAGGACAATGCATGTGGCAAAAACATCCCTGCAGACTTGAGCAGCTACAACTTTCCTTCCAGTGAGTGAGTGCCAAGGCAAAAAGAGACAATTGGGACCACTGAGTCATGTCACCCATCCCACAGGAGCTGTGCTGAACAGTGTCCTGTTTGTAAGGGTTAATGCCAGCTCCTGCTCAGTGCAGGTCATGCTGCTGTTCAGGACTCTGGGAAAGCAAAGCTCAATTACTCATCCACACAACAGGAAATCCACAACACTCACATGGCACTGCCACACACACAGAGCTGCTTGCTTTGTCCTGGGGGAGGAAAAAAGATGGGGTTTTTGTAAGGGAACGACCTAAAACTTTCCCTTTGCACTGGATCTGTACTGAAACCAGCAGGAGAGCATGTGAACTAAAAGCATTTATGCACTGCTTGCTTTTTAGTAAACGAGGAAAGAGTACTCGAAATGCACTGAAAACAGCTCTTAAAAACAATTTTCAAACTGCTGCAGACCTGTTGCTGAACAGCAGCACAAAGGATTGATACCAGACGGAAGAAAAGGGGAATTAGAACAAACTTTCAGCCTGCAGAGATACATGGCTGATCACTTCAGAAAGTCAGCCATTTGACACAGTGAAACTCAGCCTGGTTTTTACAGGTATCCCAGCATTAACACAAGCAGGATCTGTGCAGACCTGCACACAGCCAAACCCAGCAGTATGGTCAGTGCAGCATTGTTCTCCTCAGGCAGCCCAGTAACGTGTCCCAGTGCTGGGAACCATTTCTGTGAACACATGGCAGTTTCAGCATTTGATTCTTTCCACTCTCCAGCATCCATACTAGGAGTTCAAAGCACACCCTAAAGCTACTTACACTAAAAACAAATCACAGAGCCCCTGCACGTCTGTGAAAGAAGCACATCCTGGTGCTGCACTGCCTTAAACATTACCCACTGATGTTGCATCAAGACACCTCTCAAAATTCAAGTACCACAAATTGGCACATGACGCAAAAAAACCCATTTATGAAATGCAACAGAACAAAGTAATTTGTATTGAAACCGAGTTAGAAAAGTCCAGGAGAAACAAACATCTAAATTTCTCGAAAGTAAATAAATTATACCTGTGCTTCTAACATTTCCTCCTTTCCTCCAAAAATCATAATCCAACTCTTTGGTTTTTCCTCCCCTCAAACTTCATCTGAATCAGTGGGATGAGCTCTCCCTAGAAGAATACAGTTCAAAGAGCAAGGACAGATTTTGCTTTGTCTCAGTAATTACCCCTCAGATGACAGAACTGAAACTCACTCAAAAATTCTCCAGCCAGAATTTCATCATTCCCCGACACATTAACACAAATGCTTTTCACCTCCTTCCACATTTTCCCAGGACACAAAGGTTAGAGGCACATGACTCCCATCACCATTCTGAGCCAATTTTGTTCCAGGTTGTTCATTACTTGTTTGCTGTCTGTTAAACCCTGCCCTTTGGGAAGGGATGGAATGAGTAGCTAATTCACTACTAGTGACATAATCTGATGTTTATTGATGACGTGAGGACATCTTGCAAGAAGACACCAACTTCAAATTTTCACATAGCAGCAGATCATACACTTATGCTGAACACCATGATTGAAAGAGTGCACAGCTGAGTGGTAAAAGCAAACCTATGGCCTCTGAGCTTTAACAGTCCGTTTCTCTGAGTGCTTCACATTACTGGTCACGGGAGAAGGAAAAACATCGGGGAGCTGCAGCAGTGTAAACATGAAATGCCAAAGAAATTATTAAAATAGTATTTTATTTTACGAATAAAAACTAAACAGAATTAGGACACGGATCTATTTTCTCTTTTTCCCTGTTTCCTTTGAACTATGCTGATCATCTCTTTTTGAACCAAAGCCATATCTACCATTCCTGTGCTGATCCTGCCACTCACTCTCCAGCTGCCTCAGCATTTCCTGTGTCAGGAGTCCTTCACGCAGCAGTCTGTTGGCAAGGGATCCCCGGCCGTAGCTTTTCAGATCCTCCTGCCTCGCCCCAGAGCGAGAGGCTCTCGGGTTCCTCGCTCTCCTCAGTGCTGGAGCCTCCACCGCAATGGACAGTGCCTCTGGGGACTTGGCACCGTGACGGTCAAAAGCCGCCCTGGCATCCTGCTTAGTTGTGGGAAAGTCTTCGGCCACAACCTCCGCTGTGCCAGGAGCAGCTGCAGACTGGGACGCCCGGATCAGCTTCGTGATGTTGCGCACACCAATCTGTATAATGTCGTCCAGTTTCTTCTGAATATCCCTTACAAGGGCAGCGTCAGGGAACATATCCATGAAGCGGTAACTGAGAGAGGCAAAACAACACCCAGTTAAACCCTTCCACTCCAGGAATGCTGACTGGGATAAAAACGGGACACGTACTACGTAAGAAAAAATTTATTGTGTGTTGCATGGGAAGGCCACAGTATTATAAGCTGCATTTCAGCTGCTCCAGTACAGGATCACCTTATTTCTACCTTTCCTCTCTCTGTCAGTCACAAACCGCTCTCTGCAGAGCCCACGACTCGCTCCCACATCACTACACTTGCATTTGTCAGGATTCTCCAAAGGGCCAAAGCGGCCCGTCCTGCGCCACGTACACACAGGCCTGAAGACACTGCCCTTCTAGGACTGTAAGTCATAAATACTAGGAGAAAATAAAAACAAGTTTTCAAGCACAAACACAATACCTTAGCCACAGATAGAGGTCAAAAACATCGTGAACAGCTTCGAGGTGTACAAGCTCTTTGATGTTTTTTGGAGCACTCAAGGGCCACTTGGTGTGCCGACAGAGCCAGTCGAAGGTCAAGGGCTCATTTCGACTGAACTGTCGAGCAAACTGAAAAACAAGCAAAGTCCTCAGTCAGTCAGGAAAGAAGAAATCCCAAAAGAGTTAAATTCCCTAGAGTCTGTATACAGAAAATACCTGCTTTGTTTTACACAGCCCAAAATGCCACACATTCTTTTACTTAATAACTCAATACAGGAGTCAACTCTCCTTTCCAGAGCCTCATTAACACAATTTGTCCATGGGCCATGCACAGAGTTAAGCAACAAAGGCACGGAGCTATCCAGAAAAGCGTAACACTGAAGGCATTTGATTTCACCCAGCACAGCAGATGGACTTTGTCTTTTTTAATTCTCCTCCTCCTATGTGGTTAATTATCTTGTTTCAGAGTCCCTGGGTTGAGAAAATGTTAAATGTATTCTCTGGCTTAGGAAACACACTACTCACACCCCAAACAGATTAATCTGCACTAGAAAACAGCCCTTCTGAAACTCAGACACCTCAGCTCTTTAAGCAGCGAAAAAAACAAGTCAAAAAAGATTTAAATCTAAAATTTTCAAAACTTCTGATGACTTGGAATAACTGCCTCCTAATAACTGGCTGATACTAGAAGTGGGTTTTTTTGACCAAGGAATGGCGCTTAAAGTCACACAAGCATTTACAACGTCCTACCTTCCGCCAATACCACATTATGCCCTTCTGCACCTTCATTCCTCGGTGTCTGAATGCTCAGCATTTTCTTAACAAGACACTTTTTTCAACCCTTTGATCAATCACTCCATTTTTAAAGAAGATTATTAGTTCTTTTTGAAAAGCACGGGTCTAATATTTCTGACCTGAGGGCACCACATCTGTTTCATTTTTACACTGTTTCATTTTAGAAGGGGAACAACAAGGGAACAAAGGCAATACTGTCTAACAAAGTAACAGTCCCAAATTAAATTATTAATCCCCAAACCCTGAAAAATCTGCTGACTACAAATTCCTCAAAATAATCACTCTGGGAGCACAGTGAAAAACAGTTCATCCAGGCCTAAAAAGTGAAGTGACATAATTCTGAAAGCAACTTACAGCACCGTGTTTTCTGGGGTTTTAATTCTATGTAACCAGTTCTTACCTGGTCCATAAAAATAGTGAAGGATGCAATTAGAAAAAAAACAACCCTTTCTATTTTATATTACTGCCTGTGAGCACTTTAAGAATGCTCTCCAGTGACCTAACAACAATCCCACAGTAAATACAGCAGACACAGTCTCACTGCACCAAGACCCACTTGCTCCAATGTCAACATCACATTTTTGGGGGGAAAAAGCCAGCTGACCTTCAGCAACGTGGTACACACAAAAGGCTCTTTTCTGTTCAACGGGGCAGTGCAGAAGACGTATCGTGACCGCAGATTTAGTGGAATGTGCTGAATCATATCTGCTAGAAATTTAAAGTCATCAATATTGCAGACAAAGTACATCCCATCGACTTGGGAGAGACTCACAAAAATATCCTGTGAAAATACAACCAAATGAAGAGAACATCATTAGAGGAGGGGGGTTGTTAAACTTTGCATTACCAAACCAAAAAATTATTTAGTGTTTCAAACGCTGGCTATACTGAAAGAACAGCTAAAACCCATCAAATTCAACCACAGCAATAAAAAAGGGGCAAGGGAGTTCCCTCTACTCTTTTAGCAGAGCTTGCATGAAATTCTCCAACACAGGATCAGAGGAGAACAGACAACACACTATGCTTTATTTATTTATTTAAACATTTCCAGTTAGTCTCCTGAATAACAAAGTTCTGGAACTGTAAATTTTAGTCACAAAGAACACCACCATAGGAACCAGTTACTACTATGTTTAGAAATTTCTCCAGGTTTGTCACTTAGCATGACCCAAAAAGCTAACTTTACAGCATCAAGTTCAATAATTGGGGTATCTTTAGCTCAATGTCAGGCTCAGATCTATTTTAGGAAGAAAGAAAATACAGGATAAATACAATACTGCAATGGTGGAGTTCAAAGAAAACCTGAAATAAATCCAAGGTTTGAAGAAACAGGAGATGCCAGGGCACACTGCAGGGGGAATTTCTGTGGGCTCCCAGACTTGTTTCTCCAGTGTACATCTTTGAAAGAGTTTTTGAGAACATCTTTAAAGAAACACTGAGTTTCTTAATTAAATATGTGACTGAATACTTAAGAGATCAATAACTACACAGGGTTCTTATCTTAGTACTTCTATGGTAGCCCAGAAATTGCGAACAGCAAAATTTTAAAGACGTGCTCCCTACCAACCTAAGTCTTCCAGGTCTTATTATACCAGGTCTCCAGGTATAATCTCTTATCTTAAGGTTAGAAATCATGCACTTTGCTACAAACAGCACATCTACAGAGAATAATAATGTACATTTAAATCCATGAAAGCTGCTAGGAGTTTCTCAGTCTACTAAACGCCGTGATACTATTCTTTAAATACAGCATTGGAGGCTTAATTTCTACTTTAAAATGTTTAGGCACATCCAAAAGATGCGCTACCCATCTAAGGATGAGATCAAGTAGATTCCACAAAATCTGTTTCCTCAAAGTTACACAAGCATTGTTTCACCATAAAATCCATGGAAGTAGGGGGAGAAAATCAGGTAGCTCTCAAATATACAGAAACCTGACATGACCAGCCTAGATTTGTAGGAATTTTCAAATAATTTACCAAAATTTCAGTCTCTAATATTTTCAGCTTCAGATCAAGATGTCTACATTTAAAATTCAGAAAAGGTGAAACGAAAAGGCTGTTGCACAGCCGTCGACACGTGTGAAAATATTTACATGCTTGAAGAGCTTTCAAGTTTATTACAGCACAGAAAAGTTAAGCATTCTAAACCTATTTACAGCCAGTGCTGTGGTAGAGAGAAGAATCCAATTGATAGAAAATACACACAAGGCTGTCTGTCAGCTTCCCAAAGTGTATGTTTGTACAAAGCAGAGACTGTAAGTAATGCTTAATTTCTAATGCAAAAGCTAATATTTTGGTCATTCTTACAATTAGATTGGATAGAGTAGCATCAGGAAGATGATAAGCAAACATTTCTATCTGCTCAGGGGTAGGATGTAGGCCAGCTGCCTAAAGGGAAAATAAAGAAAAAAAGAAATCCATTAATTCTCAATATTGTTTTAAAGTTAATGCACCAGAAACAACACATAGAAAGACAAAATGGAAGAAAGAAACCAAAGCACCCTACAGACTCCAGTTTATTTAGCACATTTATCTGAAACTTTGGAACTTCTACGCTTGAGCTTTTAATTCTTAAAAGAGCAGCTTCAGTATAAATGCAACACGCAAGCCTCCAAACAGGGCATATGTCCGAAGTCACCCTGGCATGACACGATCCACTTTTATTACTACATTATAAACGGACACAAGGTAAAATAATTTGGGATCAGAACCATCATAACCCAGCCCCAGAGCACGCCTGTGCTAACTGGGTACTGAGCCTCTCACCTTCACAGGGGGCACAGCCTCGCTCAGAATTTCCTTCAGCCGCACGAGGTCCTCGCGGTGCATCGCGGTGACCTCGCCCTGCGTGAAGGAGGAGCCAAAACGCCCGGCTCTGCCTGCGATCTGCAGCGCCTGGGAGGTGGGAATGGAGTCGATTTCCTTCTCTCCCTTCTCATTGACAGTCGGCTTCACTATGGAGTTAAAGATTATTCTTCTTATACACCTGGAATATTTGAACAAAAACAAAGAGGAATCCTTTTTTCTTGCAGGTTACTTCCAATATGAAGAATGAAAGCCTTTTCTTTTCTGTAAGCTTTTTTATTTTCTATAAATTAACGTGTCACAGAGACTACCGATGGACACAGCATATTCCAAAGTACATGACTGGACTCCTGGTTAGTCACAGGAGAATTATCAGCCCTGCACATATCAATCATGTTCTAGTAGGGTCCCAATCCATTCACCATCAGTAGTTTATAGCAATGTGGCTGCACCACCTTCACCAACAAAATACACCTGAAACTGGGTTGAACTTGCTCTGCATTTCAGAATGCAGGAGACTGGAAACTGACAACCTAACACATACGACTCTCATTGATCCAGTAGGCACTGCTATCCACTATCACACAGAATTAGGCCAAGGGAGCCATTAATGCTTGGAATCAGTTTTGAAATTAAAGCTTAATTCTGCCCAACCAAATTGAACATCGCTTCAGAATGAAAATGTATATAGTCTTTTATTACCTAAACATAGCAGATATTTGGCCAAATTAATCAGACTAGGGAAAAACAAGCAAGGAAATTAATGCAGGCATAACAGCCAAAGGAAAAAAATTATCATAACCTGCTGCAAGTACTTACAAATTGAGTCCCATTCCAATTGCATCTGTAGCAACTAAAATTTTGCATGGATCATCAGGATCATTGAATTTCTTTGCCTGTTCAAGTTTTGTTCCTAAAACAGAATGACAAAACACTTCACATAGCAAACTTCTTAGAAACCAAAGACAACACATCACTAAGCCCAATGCTGTTTTAATAGGCTGAGGGGAAAAAAAATGGTATTTGATTGGTATTTGGGTGTTTTGGAGGGAAAGGGGCAGGAGGGACTTAAATCATTCCCAGAGCTGTGGATAGACCTCATTTAATTATATCTACCTGAAGATCAAAATTAAGCACATAATAAAGGTCTGATCCCAAGATTAAAACACCAGTGAACAAAAGCTGATTACTTTCTTTAACTATACAGAGAAGCAAAACTAGGAAACTTGCACTGCTTTATTTTAAAATAAAGAAAGCGGTGCAAGGGTTTTTTCCTAAGAAAAGCAGTAAGAAGCAGAACATTCCCTTACCAATAAAGGAAGAGAGCTTTACCTGGTGGCAGACTGCCATAAATGACAGCACACTCTAATCCTCTGGCTTCAATCTGTCGGCTCACAGAGTAAATGTCGTTCTTACTGAAGCAGACGATGCAGTCCCCAGGACGGAGGTTATCCAAGGATTCCAAGGCATAATCCAGCACAGTCAGAGGAGTGAGTCTCTTGTAGTTTCGGACCTGGAAATGAAGTTGTCAAAGATATTTCTTTAAATTAAAAATTTCCTGTGGAATATCAACCAGTACATTTATTGTCAGGTGTGACTGTAGCACTGAGGGACCTCTCTGAGTCCTGAAGGGACAACTCCTGGGCAGAAGGAGACACACACCCTGTGCACCTGAATACTGGCAGCACTTCCCAAGCTGAGAACTATACAGGTTTTTCAAGAAACAGAGCGACGTATTTTTACATGTAAACTAGATTCCAGATGTAAATTAGATTCAAGAAAAGTAGTACACAGGTACACCCCTTGATCTATCAAGAAACCGTCTGCTTTCAGTCAGGTGTCTGAATGCTTTCACTGGCCCCCCTTTTTGGAATTACACACCCCACCACACACAGACATACAAAGCTACAGCTAATTCACCTTGAAATCATCAAGATTGGACTTTACTGGGACCAATTTTTTTTTTAAATACTCTTCTCCAAAGAACGTTACCAATTAAAAATACATACATTTAATCTCCCCTCCTCATCATGTGGAGAATAACTATCAACCAACACAGTAAAGTCAGCAAACCTGAGGGCACTGTGCTCTGCAGGAAGATCAGAACTGTAAAAGAGAGCCCCTAAACAGCTTGTAGCACCTGCAAAATTCCCTGAGGGGCACACAGCAAAGCACTCATCTTCTCTGAATTCAGCAAAGCACTTATCGTCTTTCAGCAAAACAGTACCACTACTTAAAAAGAAAAAGAAAGGACTTTGCAACATCTCCTTTGATTTACAGAAACCAAGAATCATTTTAACAATGGCTCCCACAAGATAACTTTGATCAGTGATACCCTCAAAAGACCATACAGTTTTTGTCTGTTTTACAGCAAGGAGAACCTGATGTTCTGTCCTTAGCTTCTCCGAATTAAAATACCTACTTCAACTTCCTCCCCCGTAGTGTACATGAGCTCTGTCACCAAGTCAATAGCAGCAGCTTCTCCACAGACATGGATTTCTTCTGCACAGAGGCCTGAACAAGGTCCAGTGAAATAAAAAGGAAAATGTTACTTATTTATAAGCAACAGCGGCTGTAGCTGACTCTTTAAGTTACCCAAAAATTACATTTTATCACATTAGTGTGATAATTAGAGCAGCCAATACCTCGTTGTACACTCAGCCAAAACAAGAGGTACCCTCGACCACTGAACAAATGGAGCAAAGTTTTTATTTACTATTCATGTTTTATTAACTCCCAAGCCACGGCAGAAATGAGTGTCTTTATTTTCTGCATGAATTCATCTCTAATGCACTCAGAATAGAAAAGACAAAAAAACAGGCAGAGGACGCGTTAAAAAACATTGTTGAACTCATCATCAAAAGCAAGGAAGGGAAGGGACAAGGGCAGAGGGAATCAGATTCCAAACTTCTGTTTAAAATATGAGGAAAAATGTTTAAAAATTTCCTCTTGAAAAACTCTAAAATTATCAAAACAAGCATTCTTCTATGAATTTTGCAGATTGATACAGCCCTATAAATTAGCCATTTGAAATTAACACTAAAATATTTAAAGTTGACATACATTAAACAATATCTCTTCCTAAGGCGATCCCTGAAAACTGGTGTTGTTTTAATTGAACAAAAAAGCATATTTCTAGAAAACACTCAATGTAAAAAGACAGCATGAGGTAACAAAGATTCCATATTACCCAAGGAAGGAAAATCAAAAGAAGAATGTGAATTAAGTTTAAAAAAAAAAACAAAAACACAAACCAGCTTACCTAGAAGGGCTCTTGTCCAAGCCCACCCTCTGGCTGGGTCTCTGATCATCTGAATTTCATCAATCACAGCAACTTCATCTTAAAACAAAAAAGAAAAACATGATGCACCAAGGAAGAGGACCTGGAACGGCAGTACAACACACAAAGGGAGTCAAAGGCTTTCTAAATAAGGTTGCTCAAATGAAGTTAATCCTCTACCACCAGAAAGCTACTCCGAGATGATCCAGGTTTCTTGAACTGCTCTAACATAGTTCAGAAATTGTTGCAATAAGAGTGAAAGGGAATAGCTCAGCTACTTCAGAGTCCAAGCAACAGTACACATGAAGACTGAAACAATTATGTATACGTACAAGGTGTGTTGGTGCTGCACATTTCAATGGTGCAGGCAATATGAGGAGCTTGTCTGGCATCCTCATTGGCATAGACACGCTCTTCTCCTGTCACCAGGTCACATGGCACATTCTAAAGGAATTCAAAAAACTCAGGTTAAGCTTCTTTAATATAACAGAATCCTCTTTCCAAAGGGCAAAAAATTCAGTCTCTTACAGTACCTTCTAGGACAGTATAATGGAAGTTTTTCCAGAAAATAACTATCCCGCCCTCTGAGACTTGTGCCCTGTATTTAAGTCCTATCAAACTGGAGGTATAATGAAGAGGTAGTATCTGTAATTAGACGCCTTCCCCTACTCCTGCAGGAGTTACACCTTCCCCTGAGCATTGCAGAACTGTCACAACTGCAACAAAAGAACTGTCAGAAGAGCTGCAGTACAAGGGGCTCGTAAAGCAAGGCCCAGCAGTGAAGGAGCCTCGCCAGCTCCAGCCTCCTCCCGTTCATTTGGGGGTTGTTCTCACACACACTGAACGCACGGGAATGAAGTGCAGCAACTACCAACAGGGAACATCACTGCATGGTACCCACAGCCACAGCACGTTACCTAGGGCTGGTCTCCTAGGACAAACCAATCTTACTTATGTGAGAGTTTGACAAACCTGCAAGAGGAATTACAAACTCTACATCAAAAAAAAGAGAAATCACAAAACGGCTTGTGAACGCTACTGTGCACGCACACACACTGTGCTGCATTAACATGGGATGTGTGGTTCTAATGCTTCAGGATCGGTTCTGTGCAGCTGGAAACACACTGGTGAGAAGCCTCCAAAAATAAGCCAGAAGTAATAAAAAAAAGCCCACAGTAATGAAAATTTCCTCTGGAACCTGATATGGGGCACTGCTCTTCAACTGGACACACCTGAGTCTACAGAATTTTTCATAGATGGTGAAGTGAAATATATTTAAACATAGAAGCAGAAGGTTGAGGGGAGTTAAGCAAGGGTAATTTTTGTGTACCAGCTAAAGTGAAGGCCGTGGGTAAAAGAGGCATGATTCCCATGCTGAAAAAGAGCCTGGCTAAACCTGGAGAGCAACAAACCACAGGCTAAGGGAGGCAGCTTACAGGGATGATTGCACAGCGTGTGCTGCGGGGAAAGGATGTTCCCTTCTGCTCACCTAAAGCGTTAATGCACAACTGGTACTGCCATGAGCTGCAAAGCAAAGCGAAGGCACCTGTCCAAGCACACACAGGACTTTACAGACATGCATTCCTGAGACTGTCCCAGTGCTAAGGATGTTGGGAAGCGATATGACATACTGACAGCATCGTTAGTCTTTTGGAAGATCTCATGAGCCAGAAGTTTTAGTGGGCCGCAGTATATTCCGGATTTGGCTGACAAAAATCTCTGGATAGCATGGTAAGTTTTTCCACTGTTTGTAGGACCGGCATGGAATATTATCTTTCTCTGAATAGCCCTGGCATCTGGATACCTAAAACATACACACAAAGAAAGCAGATCTGTTGAACATTTATCCAGTGTTCTGGATACCGATTCAGAAGAAACTGGAAATTAGCTTAAATATTTATTTATTAATAGACTTTTTAACGTGTGTTGAAAGCAAAAAGATCAAGTTCTTAACCAGAGCCAGTATAAAGAGGTTTCTATGTCTTATACGTTCATCTTCTAAATCATACAATGCTTTCAAAGATTCAGAGTCAAATTCACACATTGCGTTCAAAGTAATTCTCATTACTTCTCTTAATCCTCTCTCCTCGGGTTTTTTAAACATTTTAATGTTCTGCTGTGCTACCTCCCAAATATGTAATCAAAAAACAACTTTCTGGAAAGGCCATCCAGTGACTTTGGTTGCTGATATAACCTTATTTTCCTTTTCCTTCATTGCAACGTAGCTTGTAAAAAAGTTGAGTTCCTGACAGAAATTATTGTAAAAACAGAGAAATGGAACAGAAAATGTAGCACAATCACACATCACAAAACTCAAGTCCCCAGACTCTGAAGTTCTACGACACTAAGAAAAGAAAGCAGAGCAGCCCCTGCCCCCACTGACCAGTTGGGCGGCAGCCTCAGGTCGCTGATCTTGCGCAGGTCGTCCATGCAGTCCAGCATGGGGAAGATCTGCTTGGCATGCCTCAGGAAAAACGGGAACAGGTCATCCACGTGGCCTACGGGACAAACCCTGCTCAGTTTGCACGCTTTGTCTCAGGATGTGTACCATCATAATACACTTGGAAAAAAAATTCCACCACACACTTCTGCAATTCTTTCCCCTCCTGCTCTCTACAAAGTTCAATAACTATCTCAGTTGCAGAAAGGTGAACCAACATGGACTTATTAAGCAACGTAATTCAAATCCAGTGGTATGAAAAAGCTGGCTCTCATTTCAGTATATTCACTCTGGTCAGCCTACATGCCTGAAGACCTTCTCTGTAAAATGAGAAACTGGGGGAAAGCTGGATGAGAAAGAGCTTTAGCTTTTTCTTCCTAAATTCATGTGCTGTCTTGGAATAAAATAAAATAAAAGCTTCCAAAATGCTTTTATGAAAAAAACAAGCAGACCAGAATATTGTGCAGCTTCCCTAAGCTACCAAGACACAGGATGCTGATTAAAACTTCAAAGTTTCCAATCCCTAAGTGAGAAAATAAAACCAGAGAAATCAACTCAGAAGAGACATTGGGATACACTCTTCTGAATGTTTGGAGAGCAGACATGTGGCCTTAAAGGTCTCGTTTGAGGTCACACTTCTCTACTGTACCTACTGGGTTTTTCAAATTCAGAATTAGTATTCAAATAATCAAAATTATTATGAAAATTTGAAAAAATAATATATTCAATTATCACCTTTGGACAAGCAAAACTCAAACTAAAAAAAAATTTAAAACTACAGCAATAAACAACACTTCGTACTTCCATTTATGTGAGTTTGAAGGCACATATAAACAATGCTCATATGTAACTAAGTAAGGAGCAGAAACAAGACAATCTTGTGGAAGATTTTATACACAAGTAATATAAAAGGGCAGTTTCCTAAGATTGCCAACATATAGAACATACACACTTACATTTGAGGACAAAACTAATGGCCACTGTAACCTTTAAATTCCCATCATTAAAACAAACAAACCGGGCCAAAGTTCTGCAGCTCAAAGCACGGAAAAGGCTGGTTCTGCTGTTCCCAGCCGGGATCAGCCCTCAGTTAGTGCTGTTCATGACAACACAGGACACACTAAGCAAGCAAACACTCACCTCTGTGAGTGCCACAGGGAACCAGCACTGCCAGAGCTGTATTCCCAATCCCTAAAAGCCACCTGGCCAGCAGAGAGCTCTCCAAGTGCCCCCTAGTGACTACTCGATTGCCGAGAGGAATAAACACAACAGTTCTGTTTCCATTTCAGCCTGAACAGGTGCTGAAAAACAACAGGCTGCTTCTCGCCAACACCTCCACCTCTCTCATTTCCCCTCCAGAAGGTTTAAGAAGAGAATGCTCCCTAGGATCCTAGCAGGGATTTTTAAGCTGTCTGACAGCATAGGAGGGGGTCCAGAGGCAAAGCATACAGATCAAAACCAAGGAAAAAACGTAACATTTTATTTTACAAGCACTCCAGATACTTGCCTGCATCACAGCATATATCATTGAGAATAATATGCAAATCAGCACTCACAGAGCTGGATTCCATGATATATTTCCTAAAGCTTATAAATGCTTGGTGAAACAGGCGAGCTGCAAAAAATCAAAACAAGGAACAAAATGAATGTGACCAGGACTAGAAAACTGTGTTTGTAAACATCCATCAAAACACTGCAGCAGTCCATTAAAAACCTATACCTTAATATCAGATATTAAAGGTAAATACATAAGGTTATTTGTACCGAGTGACAGAGACGAGGTAAACAAGCTGTGTTGTGAGGCCCAAAAAAGACGAGCTCTACCTAATACTGTATCTGAATTAAAACAGGTTTCACATTAAAAATAAACTTGGAACATGTTCTTACCATCTAATCCATTTTCTGCTCCTAGTCTTTGGATTTCTTTTCTTTTGTAGAACTTGTTTAAAGTTTTCAGAACTTCACCTGCAGAAAAAGAGAGACATTTTTTTTTTAGTTTGCTTAAATTAAATCACATTCTGCTGGTGCAAAGACCCTGGCTGATCATCTCCTTACTCTGGAGAGAGGGAATCTCGCCCTGCTGAACAGACTCAAATGAATTCTCCCTAAATTAAACACAATCAGTGATTGACACTATTGTGGAGAAGTACCATCTTCAACTGCAGCAGAGTAAGAAGTGCCATGAAGACGAGGGCAGCATTTGAGACACTCTCTCTTGGTACTTGACAAGAAAGGATAAAGGTGGGAACCTACAGCAAATATGTTATGGAACAAACTAATTAATGTTTTAGGGTGGGTTATTTTTGCTTTTTATCAGCACCCATCAGGACACAGCAGGCTTCCATGTGAAAAGCAAATTTGCTTAAACTACTCAGTGACCAAACATCCTGAGCTACCTTCTTCTCTCCACCCTGCTTCCAAGACAGACTCTTCCAGAAAGATCACTTAAACCAAATCCAGTACTCTTCCTTTTCTCAGGTTAAATAAAGTAGGGAAAAAGAAAACAGAGTTTCTTCTATATGTCACAAATTACTCAGCTTTCTTCATATTTTTATATATCTTTATATTTCTTATAAAGTTATTAATAAACCCTTTCCCTCCCCTATAAGTTCAGTGTTGCAATAAAATTGTATTTACTCACATAAACTGTGAATTTAGTTCATTAAATGCTAGTTAAATCAGTGGCAAAATGCGTCCCTTCTCCATCTACAGCAGCTCAGAAACTCACGAAAATCTAGCAAATATCACAAACACCTATTCACAAACTTACCTTACTCTAAAACTCAAGTACAAGAGCCCTGTTTATGAAATGCTAGGAATGATAATAATAACGCAACACACCCCTGGTTTGCCAGCACAAGTCACTGAACACAACACTGCCAAGCTCTGCTCTCTACTACTAATTCTGTAACTGTCTGCCACAACATGAAAAGCTTCCCACGAGATCAACCTTAAATCACTGAAACATTGCCTTTCTAAAACACTGCGTAACAAAGTCAGTCCCCTTGGCATAATGGAAATCAACAGGTGACAAAAATATGGCAAATTTGGGTGCACAAGGGCAGCAGCTACAACCCATACCTCGTGCATGGCTACAGGAATCTCCTGATGGCTTCGTTCACAGTCCAAAATGTTCCCAAAGGCAACTAAGCAAGGCTACCAGCAGGACTGCATTTCCTACACAGGCATCCACGCTCTAATCAGGAAACATGCAAGGGCCCCAAAATCAAAGGCAGATTGGAAAACAGAGCACTACAAGAAAGCACGAGGCTAAATTCTCTTCAGAGCTTCCCTAAGAGCTCTAACAGTCACCACGTCACCAGCCACGGAGCTAAATTCACAGCCCACTGGCCTTACTACAGCCGGAAAGGTCAATGCCTAAATACTCATTACTATCCAAGGCAACATGACACTGGGACCATCACAGCCCTCCACATCCAAGGTCATGATCCTGCCTAAGCACAGACGCTTGTCTTAACAATAAGGGAAATCAAAACAAACCAAAGCTGGCACTTCGGCCCATGTGAGCCTAACCCAGCTGCACATGCAGATAGCAATCAGCACTCAGTTTTGCTTCAAGCACCACCCTTACCATTCATTCCTGTTCTAAGGTTTCCTCTTTCTTTACCGTTTTCTCATTCTAAAACTGTCCTTTAGCTCTTACTCCTCAATTAGTTTGACTTCCCAGCAGCATTTTTAAGGTTCTGTGCAAAAGAACAGCCCAAATGCAGTTAGGTTCAGAAATGCAGCCAGGCTCCAATGTATCAGATCCATCTAGAAGTTTCAGTCCTGTTTGCAGGAACACTTTTGAGTAATTTCCCTGTATCTCAGACGACAACAGTCCATTTCAGTCAGGTCGTATGCGATCCCTGGGGCAGCTGAACTGCTTGATTTTAGAAATGCTCCACAATTATTAGCCTTCCACTGTCCAGTCCAAGCAATCTCATGCACCTAACCAACCCCCTCGTTCAGGTACCTCCTGTTTCTGACACAAGAATTGCTGTCAATACTTTGTCTTTCCTGGCATTTCCCACCAGTGAGCACAGCCCTGTGGTCTGACAACTGAAGCCACAGAACTGACATTCAATATGACAGCTGGGCATGAAGGCTCCAAATCAACACCCGTACCCCGGGTTCACAAAGCCACACAGCACAAAGTGCTGATCTTTCACACAGAAGAATTTTATTTACATTTATTTAGAAAATGGATAATGGACCATCTCCATAGCAGAAGGCCAACAGTCAAACCAAACTTAATCTCTTAAGCTCAAAAGCACAGCTCCTTCTAATTTTAGCCTCTCAGATACACCAAAATTGAAAGCATCTATCGGCACTCACAGGGGTACGCTTCCTATGAAACGGCGGAAAACAGATGTAGTGAATTAATTCCAGATTTGTTACGAAGGTTTTTCAAAACTGGCTTCACAAAAGTAAGCTTCAAAAAAGGCTTTTGTCTTCCTGACAGTGTCTGATTAGTGTGAAAACCACGATCACTCTCACTTGAGCAGTAACAACTTAACAAGATGATTCACATTGGAATTACACTCAGCTGTCAGTAACAAAGCCCCTTCACGAGCTCTAATCAGAAAGGCTGCAAATACACACATTTCCCTATTAAATCTAGTTCAATATTTGACAGAAGACTCTAACAAAGCATGTTTGTACAAAATACCAAAAAAAACAGATGCATAATATTGTGCGTGGTCAGAACATGAGGAGGAGAGCAGCGGAATACTTATTTCATCTTAAAAAACACGTATCTGCTGAGGAAAGTCTTTCTCAGTTTTCTATTTAACATTACTGCGTTTCAAAATACAGAACTGCTGAAAGCAACAGAGAGAGCACTACAAGGCCAACAAGCAGATGAGCAGCACCACACTGGTCACCTGGCTGGCATTCCTTCCAAGTCTCACACAGAAGAACTTCAGGCTCTTTGAAGTAGTTAATTTTCACCCGTGGGAATACACAGTTTTAGCCACTCTGTTCTCTCCCAGCAACTCAGCAGAGACCAAACGGAATGTTTATTTTCCCAGAGCATTTCAGCTGTACCTTTGAAGAAATCCAGCATAGCTGCTTCTCTGATAAGTGAAACAACAAGGGATATACAAGTAAGGTGGCACCATTCATATTTACTGGCACCTGAGGAATGCACTACTCATATAAAAGGCAAGTTTGACAACAACACAGATTTCAGCTGTTGAGGATTCTTCTCCTAGATAAGTTTTTTTAGCTTTCAGGGCCAGGTATTCTTTTCTCCACAGCTCTGAACAATTAAGATCATTTTCCCATGCTTTCTAGACTTTGGAATTAATATAAATAATATGCCATCAGCACACTTAATTAGGAGAAGATATGAAGAAAAAACACCCTCAATGCTTTGGGATCACCAAACGCCAAAAGGATCAAAAATTTATTTCTTATTTATCAAGTCTTTCGAGATTAGAGAGTCATAGAATCACAGACTAGTTTGGGCTGTTAGAGATCTTAATGATCATCTTCATCCTGCCATGGGCAAGGATACATTCCAAGCCCTGTCCAGCTTGGCCTTAAACACTTCCAGGGATGGGGCAGCCACAGCTTCTCTGGGCAACCTGTGCCAGGGCCTCACCACCCTTCCTCACAGGGAAGAATCTTATCCTAACATCCAATCTAATCCTGCCCTCTGGCACTCTGAAGCCATTTGCCCCATCACTACACTTTGTCCCTTTTTATCTCAGCACATTCACGCACAAGAAGATGCCCTTCTGTGTTTCAGAAAACTATGACTTCCAAGTTCAGATCCAGTCACGGGTTCTGGAACGCCACAAATCTCCAGTTCAGCTGCAGGACCTGCCCCACGCCGAGCACCTTCGGCGAGAAACAGGGAGAGGACTCAAGCCAGCACACTGTTTCCTCCACACAGGGTACAGCTGACGGCCCTGGGAAATCCCAGAACATTCCGAGCTCGAAGGAATCCACGAGGATCATCGAAGTCCAGCCCCTGGCCTACCCAGGCCAGCCCCACAACGTGCCCATTAAAGCCCCAGTACCGGTGGTGTTACCTCACCCCACAGCCTTTATCCCACTTTTTCGCGGGCACGAGCAGCTGCGCTGGTCAGACAACCCGCAGGGAGACTCCTGCTCCCAAGGGATTAACCCCAGGAAAGGACCTAAGAGCAGCAAGGGCCAGTTCCCCTCGGCAGGACCGAGCCCTGCAGGACTCAGGAGGGTCATGGAATCAGATCAGTGAGGTTGGAAAAGCCCTCCAAAAATCACAGTCCAACCTACGCCTAACACACCACCACGCCGATTAAACCGTGGCCACGTGCAGCCTTTCCTTAAACACCTCCAGGGACGGGGATTCCACCACCTCCCTGGGCAGCCCCTTCCAGGGTCTGATCACCCTTCCTGCTAAGAAATTGCTCCTTAAGTCCAACCGGACGCTCCCCTGGCACAGCTTGAGACCGATCCCACTCCTCCTGTCCCTTGTTCCCTGGGAGCAGAGCCCGACCCCCCCCCGGCTCTCCCCTCCTGTCAGGGAGTTGCAGAGCCAGAACGTCCCCCCTGAGCCTCCTTTTCTCCAGGCTGAGCCCCCCCAGCTCCCTCAGCTGCTCCAGCCCCATCCCAGACCCGTTCCCTTCCCTAGACTCGCTCCAGGCCCTCCATGCCCTTCCTGAACTGAGGGGCCCAGGACTGGACAAGGCCCTCGAGGTGCGGTCTCACGACCCCACGGCCTCCAGGGCCGGCGAGGCCTCACGGCCGGTGCCCGAGGGTCGCGCGCCCCCTCACGGACCCGGCCCGTCCCCTCACGGTCCCGGCCCGCACTCACCCTTGTCGAGCGGTCGCGTGAGCTCGGCTCCTACGTCCTCCCCGTCCGCGGCGCCGGGGCCGGGCTTCAGCGGCACGGGCACGAAGAGCGAGGTGTCGGGGGCGCGGGAGCCGCCGTCCCCGGAGGCCGACGAGGAGGAGGAGGGCGGCGGCGGCGGCGAGGAGAGCGCGGCGGGGCGGCCATGCCTGAGCGCGAGCCCCGCGCGCGCCGGGAGCCGCCGCAGCAGCGGCCACGCGCAGCGACTCATCCGCGGGCAAGGGCGGCGGCGGCGGCGCGCGCAATCTGCGTCACCGCCGCGCGGTCGCCCCGCCCCGCCCCGCGCGTGCGCCGTGCCGCTTCCCCCCCTCCCTCCGCCCCGCCTCCCCCGGCGCCCTGAGGGAGGGCACGGCCCTTGAACCCCTCAAACCGCCCGGTGCCCTCAGGGAGGGCAGCGCCCGCCAAACACACGCAGGACCCGCGTTTAGTGAGAATGCAGCTGTTTAATAGTTCAAATTGCAGCTCAGGAAGGCTCCCCCCACCCCCCCTCCCCCTCCCGCTCCGTACACATGGTTCGCAATCTGAGGCTGGTTAAATACAATCAGGTTTTTCAAAATCGTCGTTCCCGGGTTTAGGACATGCAAGTGACCGTGAAAATATCTGGCTTTTTTTTTTTTTTTTTTTTTTTTACTTTATTCTTTTAAGTTTCTGAACAGGCACTTACATGAGGGAGTTGGATTTGCTCTCGGCCGGAGATATCCGCGATAGGAGTATCCTGGCATAAAGTACACAGAGACTCTGCTTTATCAAAGTGCCGCAGTAATAAAACAGTTCTTACAGAAATGTAATTTGATTATTCACTTACTCATAAAGTAAGGTTACCAATGACACTTGCACCGGAGTTCACTCTAAAGGCCAAGTGAACCCCAAGTTCAAGTCGCCTTCCTCACAGCAGGCTCTGGTTTCTCCCCAAGCCTGTCTGGGTCAGAGCCCAGGCTCTGCTGTGAACAAAGGCTGGCTAACTCCTTAAAGCTACTTCTTCAAACACTAAATGCCCATGAGATGATGAGAAAGACAAACCACCTGCTGTGCCAGGCAAGCATCTAAGTTTTAAGGCTGGCCCGGCTTTCAAATACCTTTCCAGAAGACCACAGAAGTCTCGTTTGCCCTCTAACAAGCCCAGAAGGATGTCCTTGGAGGACGTTTTGCCTCTCCTGTCAGACAGTTACAGAGACAGACTGTGAAGACAGTGGAATCATGAAGCTGGGAGGAAACACAGTATTTGCAAAATAATGTTACCAGCATTTACTTTGTCAGTAAGAGATAACTATGTTCAGGTACTTCACCGCTCACCACCTGAAGGTGAACTCACACCACCACCTCCACAGTCGCTAATTACTGGGCAACGAGCCCCGAAGAGTCGGGACTGTCTCCTGTGAAAGGCTTAGAGAAGTTTGGTAGAGAGAGAACTGGGGGAGGAGGAAGGGCAAATATGCTTCTATTCTTTACTGACAGATTCAAAGCCTCTTAGAACCCTTAGTGAGGTGTCTGAAGGCTCCACAGGTATCACAGTCATGTACGTGCAGCTTCAGTTAAACCCTCTCCGTTGTAGTAATTAGGAGTCTTAGGACAAATTCACCATAAACATTGAGTTTTAGTGTGATTTAGTCAATTGTGTCTTACTGCAGTTTCAAAACAAAACAAATGCAAATAAGCAACATCGGAAAGAAACATGCAATAAACAACATGAGAGAAGGGAAATGCTTTAGTCTACACTGTAGAGGTGAGCAGCAAAAATCAAATACACCGGCCTACCATGCATGGAAATAACTAGATTTAAGCTGACACATATCCAAGTGCATATAACATTATCAAATAAAAGTAAATGTGCAGTATAAAATAGTAGCTTAAGAAAGTTCCAGTGTTTGAGAAAGCACTTTATTTTAAATGTATATACATACTTGAAATTTAACTGAAGAATGCTTTAGTAGTATGGGAAACGCAGCACTGCAAGATGAAGGAAGACAGTTGTAAATGGGAATTTTGGCCTTCTTTTCCCACAGGCTGCTGCCATCTTCAACCTGCTGAAGCATTGCAAAGTTTTTCACCTTAGACCAGTTCACATTTCGGGTTGCTCAGCAGATGCTTGTGACTCTGGAGATTCAAATCGCTGGTGGAAGTTTGTTCGTTGTTTCCTCAGCTTCTCAGGAGCTTTTCTCCATAAAATTATTTCCTGTTTGAGGAAGAAAACACTTTTGAAACCTCAACTCATCACTAAGACAGCAGCACCAAGTACCTTCAGTTCTCGATAAACAAATACTTTGTGTGAAAATTAAAAAAACCAAAACAAAACCCAAAGACAATACCCCACAAAAAACTCTGCATCCCCCCTGCTTAACAGTGCAGTTCAAAAGAAAGTAACAGAAAGACAACACAATTGAGGTTGCCTATTTAGTTACTACTGCCTGAACACTTCTAATCTTGAGCAGTCACCTCTTCCTTAACTATCCCTACTCCCAACTTCAATAACATTAAAGGGTTCAAGACATTTTTCTTCCTCCTTTTCTCAAAATTCACTGTATGCTCCAGTTACCTCTTATTTTCCATGTCTAATTATACTGCTTTGCCTACTCTCTAAGAGGAATATTTGATCTAACCCGCACAGCTTCATTCCAGTGATCCTTTTGGCTATTCTTTTTTTCAGCATCACCTCATCTTTTGTGACATTTGCAGCCCTTATTACAGTTTTGCAAATCTGGACCTGGGCTAATGCTGAGAGAACTCTCTCTGCAGCAGTTTAAGAAAACAGGCAAACCAATGCACCTCTAGCTCATTTTACCCACAGAGTGTTTTGTACAACAGCCCAGATAATTCTGCAACGAGATTGCTACAGACCATACCTGCTGTTTGAAGTATCGTCTGTCTTCTTCATCCACAAGCACCAGATTTAAGAAGTACCTCACTGAAAATTTTTTGTTCACATCCCTCATTGTTGGAGTTGGGTCGTAGCCTGCTAAGAATAGTCTTATAGGAATCGACTCACCTTAAAAAAAAAAACAACAACCTTCAATTAGTTCCTTAAAACTGGGATAAATAACTGTTTCAGAAAACATGGAAAATAAAGGCAGTTTCCCAAGCACTGTCTGTGCCCCTTCCTTGGGTAAAGAAAAAAAGTTACACGGTGCCCTGCCAAAATAAACAAAAAACCCACTACAAACCAATCAAAACAAACAAAATTACAAACATAATGCTGAGCACAGACGCAAGTATGACATAAAAAGTGGGAATCCTTCCTCACTGCAAGCCAGGTAGCCAGGAAAGGCAAAATGATCGGTATGTTGAAATCTCTAGAGCTGGCCTACACCACGGAGTCAGGTTTGAGAAAAGGATCAGTCACAGGGTTTCCAATGGTAAATAAGGGTAAAAGTTACCAGGGCCCCAAGTGAAATGCCCTAAGTCAATAAAAAAATCTCTGATTTGAATAGAAAAATCCACCATCATTTCAGAAACCTAAGAAGTGTGGTTTCTGCAGAAGAAAATAATTATCTAAGCCATCTCTTCTTCCCCAGATGTTTTAAATACAGTTTTAACACAAAACGCTCGCCCTTTAAAACAAGCAGAGTTAACTTACCTTTAACTGGTGCACCGTCCATTATTTCGTACTTTGCAATGGTTTCAGTCTCTGTCGTGGTGCTGGGTCCTGGCGAAACAAGTTTCCACTGTGAGAACACAGTCCAGTATCAAACGTTCACAAAGCTTTATCACGCAACTGCCGCTCCGAGGCATCCAAATTAACACATCGCTGCCGCTTTGCCTTTGTCTCGCATGCGAGTTACGCGTGGCCAGAGCAAGCACGCTGTTAAGCGCTCTTGCCAAAGCACAACAGGCACATGGGAGTGAAAACCCAGAGAGAAGGAAGTGCTTGAGCCAAAGCTGCAATTACTGACTTTGCTCTCCAGGTCTGCATAAGACTCAGCTGGCACACGAGCTGCTATTTCATTTCTCTTACCAATTCCAGTGATCTCCTTTTTGATCAGTTGCAACTCCATGTGCTGAATTTTTATTCTCACTAAGAGGAAATAAATTTTTCCAACAATCACATCCTTTAAGTGATACCTTTAAAAGAACAGAATGGGGGTTTTCATTAAAGACCAAACACAACTCTCACACCTTCCTGAATCCAAGTTACCCAGGCAGTTATCTGCCTGTTAGCTAACTTCCCCGCTGAGATCAGCACCACTAGAGAATTCCCATCGCTGCACTATTAGCAAAGGGGGTGCTACAGTCAGACTGAAAAGGCACAAATGCAAAAATCAAGCCTCACGTATTTGATAGTGACCTTCCTGTCAGTACTGCAGGCAGAATAGACAAGTATTTCTCAGCAAAGGCCATTGTGTAATCAGCACTTCACATTTTAAGTCTCCAGAAGCCAAGGCTCTTCATCCAATATTACACACTGTGCCCTTTTATCCCGGGTTATTCACCTCAACGTGTTTTGGGCTGACACTTACTTTGACTTGTTGTATTCAAACTCTATATGGAGACAGTCCTCAATGCCCACTTCCATCTTGATGGAGTTGTTTACATCTGGGTAGGTAGCGAGCTGGTGGACAATGAGATCGTATTCCTTCACCAAGTCTGACAGCCGCCTCACGATTGTCACTTTTAGAAAATACCTGAGAGAAAGGCACTGAGTTACCCAACATGATTCAGAATTACCTGAGGTACAGGTGTTCCTTGAAAGACCACTGTACTTTCTCATAAGACTAAGTAGAAAGGAGTAAGACATCAAAACACGACGCTAAGCACTCATAGCTAGAAATGTGGAAGTGTTTTCTTCAGTTGTGGGTATGTTGGTTTTTTAAGAGGAGAGACATGGACGGTCTTCACTTGACTGAGCTGAAAGAATTTTATTTATATATAAACGGCACTGAGCAATTCCAAATTAAGTAGAAAAGGCCACATTGTAACACAATCCCAACAACTCCAATCAAGGCACATTAGATACTGATACATGTCCTGTTTCGTAATCCAAAGGAGGAAGGGGAGGAGGCAGCATAATTGCTAAATAATGGATTTTCTGCAGGGGAGGAGAGGAAAGAAGGTTTAACAGTTACAAACCTCAGTCTGACATTGGCACCAATGTAGGATTCGTATGGCTTCTCAACCTGCATGAATTCAAAGTCATAGTTTCTGCTTTGGGTCAGTTCTCCGGGTAAGGCCAGTTCTTTCACTAAGTTTACAAATTCATGGGTATTGCTTTTGTCGTTGAAGAGTTCTAAAGTTAGAAAGTTAAAGGAAAGTATGTTTCAGTGTTTATTTTTAACAAACAAAACTGTCTCTAATTTGGCAGGAGCATGTGAGAGTACAATAGAAGCAATTAATTTAAAATACACATATTTGACCCACAACGCTTTGTCCAGGTTTTCATGTTACCTTCAGTTCTAGCAACCCCCAGTAAGCATTCCTGAAGAGCTAACTGCAATGAGCAGAGCCCATTCAAAGCTTCACCGGCATGGCATTGTTTTTTAATGACAGTTTAGCTAGCTTTAATAAGCACTTCTTGCCTTGCACACTCTGTAATTAGCATTGCCCGGTTTTGGCTTCCAGCATTTATTGCTGCAGGGACAAAACCTAAGCAGTGTCAAGGCTGGCTCATTTAGGACAGGCCAGCAATCCTAACTGGTCTCCTCCAGATTAACACCACCTATCAAATGGTTCATTGTTACTACCACTCTACAATCAAATGGCTTTTTATGACCCCCGGTGGAAGTCAGTCATCTGGAAATGAGCTCTTAAGACATAAGCGCAGACAGAGCAGTTTCACAGCAACAGCATCTCCTGTCCCCAGAGCAGTGTCACTTACCCATCCCTACATCTGCGTCAGGCTATTCTCACCGAGAATTACCATTAGAATTACCCTAAAAATCCAAACCCAAGCATTTCAATACCTAAAAATAAGCTCCTCTACAGTTCAGAACTGAACATCAGTGGTAGCTGGTTTTACGCAGACTGAAGCTTTTCAGAAAAGAATAAATCAACTAAACACACCAACTTCACAATTCATCATGGACAGTTTGGTAGAAACTAACTAGTAACCGGTTACTTTCTAATAGGGCCACAAATTATTTAAGGTGTACCTGGTCTGCTGCGACAAGCATTTATCTAATACAGAGTTTATTTACTGCTGCATATGCAATACCTTTTGTGCCAGTCAGGAAAGCTGTACTATGAGGAGTTGGTTTAGAGTAAGTCTTTGACATGGAGTTAGTCTCCAAATAGTGCAGAGATCCCACTACTGCACTGCTTTCTGCATTACTATATTAAAACTTGGAGGGACGCAAGAAAACATGGACAAGTACAAAAAGCAGGAGCTTAAACCACTTCTACGTAACTGCATGGACTTCTAAATGGTAGCACAACACAAAGTCCCAGAAACACCCAAAATTCAAGAAACACTACGTCAAATTAAAGTCATTTAGGGAATTTATGTATCAGAGTAGACGAAAAACAATCTGTACAGCTATTACAAGACAACAGACTAAATGAAGCTGACATCCATGAGCTCTTTTTTTTTCCCCCCTGTCTCCAAATGCCTCGTTCCCATCACACTCCTGCTTTACTCTGAAAGTTTGCTTTTACAGCCCCCTGACCAAAACCTTAAAGTATAAAGCAGCAGGTGACGGTACTCAGTCACATCTGCTCCACAGAAGTTCAGACCCAGGTACGGGAGCAGACTGACTGATCAGGAAGAGAGAACTCGTGAAATTCCAAGCAAATCAATCGTACAAGGATGCAACTTGAAGAATTATTTCCGAGAGGGACAATAATGCAAACAGCCCTCTAAGTGGGAAGGAATTTTAGCATCAGCCTAGGGGTGCAGAGAGATTACCTCGACTAGCAAGAAGTTAGATATAATAAAGATTCCTCATAGTTCAAATCTAAGCAGACTCAGGAACAGTCATAAGCAATTTACATTTTTAACGTCAATACCACATTATCTCGCTAAAAAGCACAGAAAACCTCCGAAGCATCATTCATGGTCTTTGTTAACAGTATGAAACTAGGTTTTAGATAATCAAGTACCACAGAATTTTAAATTTTTTGCTGTAGGCTGCCCCATCATTTATTCTTTATACCTCTTCTCTATCGGAGGCATAATTAAGAAGACCAAAAATTTAGTTTTCAGAAATCTCTGGTGGTTATTAATCAAAATTTAACTAGTCTGAGATTGGTGAATATTCAATCTTTCTCCTTCACATATACATCTCTCTCCCAATGACTTTCTGACTAGCAAAAATTAGTAATCACTTGCTTTAAAACACGGAGGATATAACCTTCCTTTGCCATTTATCATGCACTAATCCAACCAGGTTGCACTGTCTGAGCCAAACTGCTGGCAGTCACAAGTGCCAAGTTCCATAAGCCACAAGCCCCTAACAGCCCCTTTAGAGTTTAAACTCACCAATTTGTCCTACAAATTCAATTCTAATTCCTTGGTGCTCTAGTCTCTTCCCATGCTTAAGGGAGACATTCACCTACAAAGGCAAAAAGAAAAAAGAAGAAGTTACATTTTTTCAACACTTTAATACATGATCTCAGTAAGAAGGAAAACATATTAGCACATGCCTAGGAAAACTAAGACCTCTTCTCGGTGGCCCTCCCTGAGCTCGAAGGCAGCCCAATCAAACAGCTGATTATAAAATTAAGCATTTCCAAGGCACCTCTAAAGCATTCAAGAAAAATCTAATCATCCACGAGACTGAATTTATTCAATTCACTCAACTTTCAAGTAAACTCGAAACTTTCAAGTCCCAAAATTAAGAATCCAAGCTGGAGCTTAAGCACAGTTCACATAAGCCAGTTGTGACCCTCCTGCCATCTTTGAAGGCCAAGAGCTTCAAAGCATCTTCTGACAGTCACATTTGGAAGTCCAAAAAAGAACTTCCACGAGATGCATTCCTTTCAAGTCAAATGATCTTCAGTCCCTTCCTCGGCAGATTGCAGCTAAATATTGGTGTTGGAGAAGTCAATGAAAAAGAACAGATAATGAAACCTTCTACGAAGGTCTTCATTTGTAACTTTGATTCTCACAAACAGATTTAAGCACAGATGATGCTTTCTTGTGAGAGCAGCGATGACCAGAGAAATTCCTGTACTTTAAAATCCAGTACATTGTCAATATCTGAGCAGGAAATAAACCACTGAATAATCCATCTTTGTGGTGAAAAGAAGCAGAGAGTAGAGGGATCTGTCCAATAAGTGACTGGTGTTCCAGACCTCCTCATCCCGCTGTGCTTGTGCCAGTCAAAACTCATGAGGCACCTCTCAGGCACCACCAGCACAAGCAAACAGTGCTCCAGACAGTGATCACGAGCTTCTCCCTCAGCCTCCTGAGTTTGAGGGCTCATCTTGTGCGAGTTTCACAGCCCTGGAAGGATCTTTCTAGAGAACCAAGAGTCTTTGCATGGAACGGTATCTCCAGAGCAGGAAGATGCCCAGTGACAACAGGTCGGCCAAGGTCAAAGCAGGCATTTACAAGTCAATCTCAGAACCCAGCACCCAGCTCAAGTTTTTGGTGGAAATGTGCGTCCTAACAGAAATATTCAGAGGGTGAGGATAGTTCCAGGGAAACAGAACACGGAGTTCCTAAGTGCAACGCTGAATGCAGAGAAATCCCTCTGGCAATCTCAACTTCGTGGTCTTTTTTTTTTTCCAGTAAGAAAACCCCTTGTTGATTCAGCAGCCAGCTGAACTTCATATATCCCTCCTCTGATGTAATTCCAGCAACCACTTCAGGGCATGAAACACAGGGTTATCTTCAGGGCATGCAAAGCAGGTTGAGTGTGCCAGCCAAAGATTACTGTTAACATGTTGGATTGTGGATTTTGGAGTTCAAGGGGAAGGGGAAGCAGGGGGATCCACTTTGGAATAGCCTTCTCATCAGAATCAACAACAGGAATGCACATCTTTGCACAAAAAGCTTATACACAAATACAGGATGACTGGAAACAAATAAACAGCTACTGTTCAGTTTTATCAGCTGCCTGGATGACTGTGGCTAAAGAGATCACATATAGCAAAACCCTCTTTCCTCTTTGACTAACACCACAAGCTGAAAACGCAGATCCCACAGTCCCCCTGTGTGCATCTGCATGCAAGAATCAGTACAGTAATTAACAGTTGCTTCTAAATAAAAATTTACCTTTCCTGAAACAGATTCTCCATCGTAGAAGAGAAAGTGCTTTTCTACTTTACCATCTTCTGTTTTGATTTCTGCTGGTTTTCGTGTTTCAGCATCATTAAGAACAACGTCAATCTCACAAACAGGAACGAAAAGGTTTCCAAGAAAACTCTGGAATAACAAGAATTGGATAAGTTACTACACAGCGGACACTCCCTTTTGAAGGTGATGTTTACTTGCAGCTGTGCACTATACACTGGGGAGAAGCATTTGTGCTTCCATGAAATTACAAACCCATTGTGTATCAGAGACCCAAGAAACAGCGATGACAAAGGACAGTCGTTCATCCAGCAAATAACTGAAATCACGTCAGCAACAAGCAGTGACAGCTCTTACAAAATATATCGTTTATAAAAAGTACAGTGTAGTTACTACACCTCAAAAAAACACACTAAAGCCAAGTAGGGTGAAAAGGAACAACAAAAGGGGGTATTTTGCAAGGCCTAAAGCATCCCCCTGGTTGGGGAAGGGGAATAGGGACTTTATTTGCTGCCTCTGCCTACGCCCCCCAGTTCTCTTAACAAACAAAGAGAGCACGAGCAGCTTGGAGAGACGGCAGTTCCTCACACAACCACCTCAGGTACAGAGCTCTGCCAGCAGACAGAGGGCTGCTCCAGGTGCACCTGTAACACTGCTCCAGGCACAACGTTTGTGCTCAGCTCACCACACACAGCATTCCCCAGGCTCCAGCTTCGACCGCACCAAACACGAGGCCCTACGAGAGATCATCCTTTGACCTCGCACAAACGCTTCTTACAACGGGCTCCAAAACATCTTAGTGCCTCTATGGGAAACTCAACAAGATTAGTACAAAAGCCAACACTTTCCTCCTAAGAATTAGGCACTAATCTGTTTTGATGTACTAAAGCAGACAACACTTCACTAATTCACAGTGATTTGGGGTTTTTTTTGAGAAATTACACCATGTTCTCCATGGGAACATCTGTTTCAGCTAGATGAATTTGGTATACATGAAACAGCCTGTCCTGGTTTCAGCTGGAGTTCATTCCTTCCAGAAATAATTTCTTCTAGAGTTAATTCGTTCCCAGTAGCTGACACAGTGCTATGTTGTGGATTCAGTATGAGAACAACGTTGATAACACACTGATGTTTCAGTTTTTACTGAGTTGGGTTTATCTCAAGTCAAGGATTTTTTTGTGTCTCATGCTCTGCCAGTCAGGAGGTGCACAAAAAAGGTGGAGGGGAGCCTAGACAGGTGATCCAAACTAGCCAAAGGGATATCCCACACCTTAGAATGTCCTGCCCAGCACACAAACTGGGGGAGTTACCCAAAAGGGGACGATCACAGTAGGACATCGGTCAGCGGGTGGTGAGCAATTGCACTGTGCATCACTTGTTTTTCTTTTTATTATTAATTAATATTTTCCTGTGTTTCAATTATTAAACTGCTCTTACCTGAACCTACAAGTTTGACTTGTGCTTCTCCTCCCCATCCCAGCGGGGTGGGAGGTGAGGGAGCAGCTGCCTAGTGCTTAGCTCCCACCTGGGGTTAAACCACGACGGTCCTTCTTTCCCACTTCACCGATTCAACACAAAACATCGAGTAAGAACACGTTCCAAGACATTCTGGGGACCAGAGGTTTGAAATGCTGCATTAATAACAACAAGCCCAGAGGAAAGTTTGGTCTGAATGGCACTGCTCAGCAGCAGGAACAGTGAGTGACTTTGTGCTTACATCTCCAAACCAAGCAGAGACACAGTGCAAGCTGGAACTACAGCATCCACACAAGACTAAACTTTGCTCAGACAGCAACTGGCCCTGACTCAATCCACAAAAGTGTATATAACTGGAACCCAGGAATATCCACTTCCCATTCTGAGCAGCAGCAGCAGAGGACTGACAAGGTGGTCAGATGTAAGACTGAACCGTCTTCCAAGTCTCTGCCAAGCACAGGTTTGCACTGACTGCCAAAAAAATAATTTCTTTTCCTTAAACACTGCACACCAGAACCATTACTGATTTTTGGCTCCTGGAGAAGGGTAAAACACCTCCAAATTTTAAAGACTTTTAAACACAAAATACATTTGAGTATGCCCACATTTTTTTCCTTACAAACTGTACTCGTTTCCCCGAAACTAAACAACAGAGCACACCACCTCTGAGCAAACAACAAAATGCTCTCACGGTACCTTCCAGCTCTGCAGCTGTACCATCCTTTAACAGCCAGCCAGACCTAACCCCATCACTTCTCAGGAGGCTGCATGAGAGCATTTCAACTGCGACCCTTCGAGATTAGCTCTGATCTCCTCCGGGGAGGACAGGAGCGCACAAAATAAAGAAATCAACAGCTGGTATCTCCCCCAGTTGCTGTCGAAGATACCGCTGCAGGGAAACCACGCGAAAGAAGAAGTATTTTAAGAAGCCACCATGCAGCTTATTGTGTTACAGCTTCGGAGAATGCAGGCGGAGAACTGGGGTTTTCAGAAACTCCAGTTCGGACGCCTGGCTGCGCTCTTGGCTTTATGCAGAAGGCAGACGCTGAAGACGCTGCTACACCGGGGCCAAAACCGCACAGCGCTGAGTCCCAAGCGCGAGTGGGAGCTGTCCTGAAGGGCCCGGGGGGCTCCGGCAGCTGGCACAGGGTGTACAAACCCCAACCTCGGCTTCACCCCAGCCCCGGGCGGCTCCTTCACCGCCCGCCCCGCACGGGAAGAGACAGGCGCAGGGGAGCAGCAACACCCCAGAAACACACAGCGCATGGATCCGGGGGCTCTTTACGACACGCATTTTCCTACTCCCCGTGGAAACAGCCCTCGGAGCACGCCCAGCGCTCCCGCCGGGCACAGCGCGGCCGCCCTTCCTGGACGGCGCGATCCCGGGGGATCCACCCGCGTCCACGCGCCTTTCCCGGCCCATCTCCGCACCGCCGAGGGCGCGGGGCACCTCTGACCCGCACGCAGCGCTAGCCCCCGCAAACCCTCCCTTTCCGAAGGACGGAGGGGGAGCGGGAGGCACCGCCCTGCCCAGGCCGCCGCTGCCTCAGGCGATGGCGGAGCGGCGCTGCCCCCCCCCGCCCCCGCCCC